>JACJUM010000202.1:18163951-18208943 GCA_020976665.1 Heortia vitessoides
TTAGGCTAACCCTTCTGTAAAAAATAAATGTAAAACAAGAAAGAAGCAAAGGCTAATCACCAGGAAGTTGTGGCTAAAGGTTATTCGTTTATTACGAGATAATAAAAAAACAACGCGAAGAAATCATTAGATCCATCGAATAGTTTACCTCTGATTATCCCTATTTTAACCAATATAGTTAGGTTAATAAAAATTCCGCATCAATTCATATATGTACTCGTATCTTAATTCTTATTTGCCTTGAGAGCTCTAGTTTATGATTGCCTTTACTTAATTTGTTATAATTTTATGATTTAAGTATTTGTAAAGCAAAATGGAACAAAAGAAGGCAAATCAAACATTGCCTTTATTATTATTCTGGGGAACTCATTACCGGTAGCACAATGGCGACTTATGAATTGGTTCGATTATTTTCAATCCGTGGTCTCAATCCCCGAATGTGAGTTGAGGGAGATTCGAGTGCCGCCTGAAACCAGAGACAATTTGTTTTCTTTTCAGTAAATATTTGATTTAGCCTAGAATTCAGTATTATTTATATATATGAAACAAAGACTGGTTTGTTACAACACTTATAACTCGAGATGTGCTGAACCAATTGTCATGATTATTGATTCGATTGATTTGTCTCCGCCCCGAATAGCAGAATATATAATAAAAACAATAAAAACTCGATATGCGTAATGAATACTTAGTCATCTCAATAAATGCTAATTTCTTTATTACATGTCAAACATTTGTTGTGCAATCCTGTCAAATGCTGTAACAACTATTTATGTGGGCGTTGGGAAATTTATTTTTCGTAAAATGTCTCGAAAGTTCAGGTATTATGATATTTATTTGTTTTAAACATTAATTTATGTAAATAATTTATAATTATTTTTTTTACCAAAAATAATACCTAACACTCTACTGGTTAATAAAAGTATGTCTTTTTATAATTTATTAATAATGTCGCGTCTTAAAAGATCTAATATTTCCCAGCGGAGCCGTAATGCAATTAGGCAATGGAATATCGCGAGTCAATTATCTGATGAAGAACGAGAAACTGCACGAGAAGAGCGCCGCGTTAGTATGGAGCAAAGAAGGGCTTTAATTCGTGCTTCTCAAACACAAGAGCAAAGAAAGGCAGCCCGTGAAACGGCTAGGTTGAAAACGAGTAATCGTCGAGCTTATCGTACAGATGAACAGAGGAATAATCTTCAAAGTGCAAGAAGAAATGGTTCAAGTATTGATTTGAACTGAGCAGCGTTTCTAGGTGATTGCACCACCGACTACAGCTTGCATAGTTTAGTTTGGATTGGTCCAATGGACGTAGTCTGCCAGCATTGTGGCGCATTGAAGTTTGCTGGTAAAACGCCTGGTTTGTGCTGCCTTAGCGGTAAAGTGAAATTGCCATTATTGGTCCCGCCACCAGAGCCATTGTGCCTCCTGCTTTATGCCGAAACACTAGAATCAAGACATTTTCTAGCGAACAGGGGCAGAAATTATCTAAGTACACGCATAAAATCCAATATTTAAGGTAATTTACGTTAAAACCTTTATCTTCTATTATTGTAAAAAAAAATCTGAAATGTAGTTTGTTAATTTCTGTATTTGTCTCTCAAATAAAAATGGTATCTTATTATTTGAGCAAAAAAAGTGTTTGTAAATCTCACTATAACTATGGCTTTGACTTTATAGATTCAAGGCAAGACCGGCGTCAAGGGATCAACATAGCTACGAAAAGAGCAATTCTCTAAGATTTGCAGCAAATGCTTCATGAACATCATGCATTGGTCAGGCTGTTCAAGACTGCTTTAGAGATCATGCCAAGTGATGACTATAAAGTTGTGATCAGAGCAGATAAAAGACCAGCTGGAACACATGAACGCACATTTAATGCTCCAACAATCGATGAAGTGGCAATCCTGATTGTTGGTGAAAACTTGGAAAACATGTGATATTGTGATATTGATACTGGACACGACGCAATACTGGGCAACTACAAAGAATATATGAAACATTCCGTTCATATGACGCGTTACAATACCCGCTGTTTTGGCAAGGAGACGATGGATATCACTTTAATATCAAAATGATTAATTCAATAAATGGTAAAATCAATATTATTGTTTTCATTTTAACTTGATTAGATTTTATTCTGTTTGCTTTTGGCACCCAAAAAAGTTTTCATTTTTAATTTAGTAAAGAGTAGCTGTAAGAGTCAGTTATTCAGAGTTCAGCTATTAGGGGTTCTAAAATACAATTTTTACTGTATATGTTTTAGTTGAGGAAACTATCATGTAGATTAGTTCGATGAATTATTACGCACATCTTTTGATGATTCGTAAAAATTCTGACAATTATTTGTTGCGGTTTTTTCAAATGCTTCAACATGTACGTTAAAATCGAAACGGAGCGCCTAATTTTCATTCGGTTGAATCAAGCTAAATTGCGTTCGGAATGGTATTTTCAATTACGCGACGAGATTCAGGAAATTTTTGTCTATTGACTATTTTACCGGCGACATACACAGTAAGCCCGCGTCATTTACATGAATATACGCAAGATGCAATGACATATGTTCGTCATTATGGTCGGCCAGATCTATTCATTACATTTACATGTAATCCGAAATGGACGGAAATTATTCAAATGCTGCTTCTCGGCCAAACATTAAGTGATCGATCTCGTGTTTCAAGGCAGTAATGAATTACATTGTTAAGGTATACGTCTTTAGAATTACTCGATGCTGGATGTATAATTCGATTGGCAAAAACGAGGCCTACCGCATGCTCACATTCTAATTTGATTAGTTGGAAGAATTCGGCCAGATCAAATAGATGACATCATATGTGCGGAGATTCCTGCTCCTGAAACCGAATCAGGCCATACATGATGTTGTAATCACGAATATGATTTATGGACCGCCAATCACCTTGCTTGGTCGACAAACGGTTCCAAACGGTATCCACGGACATTGACGGCAGAGACCATTACGGGCAACGATGATTATCCATTGTATCGGCGTCGATCGCCCGATGATAATGGTAAAACTTTTACAGGGCCTTGCCTTCGACATGACGATCAAGAAATCACAGCGCCAATCTTTGACTATTTGCGGCCTCTATCCAGAAAATGCATGTTTTTCTCATGGTCAATTGTACGTGGCATGCTCACGTGTCGGCGAACCATCCTTTGTATTTTTCTTGCGCCTGACCAAAAAACAACTAATGTCGGTTACCGCAAGGCGCTTGAATAAAAAACCCATTAATGAATTGATCCGGGTGTATACCAATCTGCACACTGCTACACTGTTTCTGATGGATATACCGTCATCTGCCGGTTCTGGCACCTTAGTCGCCTCTTACGACATCTGCTACAGGGGGAAGTACTATTCTACTCTGCCGATACCTGACGGCTTAAAATTTACTCGACTGAAACTTCGCAAAAAGTAACTACGCTTTTTAAACTGCTTCCACGGACAAAACTAATAAAATAGTTGATGATAAATAAATCTTCGATTCATTTCTATTGAGACATTCATCGTTGCATAAATTTCCAGAAAAATTGCATGAACGGTAGTGATTTGTAAATAGACCCCGTCTATCCTGTCGGCAAAAAAAATTCAAAGTCAAATTTCACGAAATCGTCGTAATAATTTTAACATGCTTCACAGAAGCGCGTCTAGTGTATGTAAACCAAGTTTAGCAAATTTGCTACATCAAATATGGTAGGAATAGAAGGAATCTTCGTTTTCACATTAATAACTCGTCACATTTGAACTGGATAATAAATTTAGTAAGGTGCACTAGAAATACATTGGACTGGTGAACAAATAATTGTTCTTATTTCAAAGAGAAATATCCTTTCGTATATTAAATATTTATTTCCGAAATTATACATTTTGATTTACTTTTTCAGCACTCAATGCACGGGGCGGGCATCCCCGTCATCCCCGTCGCGATAGCTGCGTTCTGCGATTGCTAACACGCTTACCCAGCGTGGCAATTATGGGCAAAAAACCACCTTTTTTGGAGAGGCTTTCGTCCAAAAGTGGACTTCCAATGGTTGGTATGCTGAAGATGATGAATCTTGCTTAAACTGTTTTTATTTTTCTCGATTTTTTCTTGTTCTTGAGATAAATCTTCAATAAACAGGATAAAAAATAATTATTAAATAAAAAATAAGTATTTATTTACTTACTAGGAATAATATTTAAAACACAACAAAAGAAATTATTATTCTAAACATAATTTATGGTCTCGTTACTAGTAGTAGACGCAACTAGACAATTGTTACCATTTCTTAGTACCAGAATCCTTTAAATATAGGCTCAAATTAAATCAATAATGTCTTCCTTTCAACTGGCGCTAATATTAAGTCAAACAATATGTATTCTACAAATTGAGATTTACTAGTTACAAATAATTGCTCAAACCACTCAAATGACAATGTCATTCTTATGCCGTGAGATACCGAGTGGAATAGTAGTACCTCCCCCTGTACCAGGTGTCGTAAGAAACAACTAAGGTACCAGAACTGACAGATGGCGGTTATACCATCCAAGACAGTACAGCTCAAATGCACAGGGAGAGGATAAGCATCAGCATCCCCGTCGCGAAAGCAGCGCTCTGCGATTGCTAACACGCTTGCCCAGCACGGCAATTATGGGCAATATTTCACGTTTTTTTGGGAGACCTATATCCAGCAGTGGACTTTCAATGGCTGGTATGATGATGATGATGATGACTGCAATGACCGATGACTTTGTTGACCTTTAAAGGTCAAAAGAGTTATTTGAAGGAATAAGTCATTGAGTGGCCTACTTTATGGAAAATAAGTTTTCACGTCTGCTATTTATAAATTTATGTACCGCAAACTAGTCTCCTCGAGACATTCACGATATGAAGTTTATCATCTAAATTTCAACTTTTTAATTTTATTTAGTTTTAATTTTATTTACCTTTATAATAATATTTTGTTTATTAAACCAAATAATAAGGAATTTTTTCTTAGTCGGTTGCTGAACACTTACATGACGATTACATTCAAATGGGTAGCTTCCACACTAACTAGGAAAAGTTGTACTTGTCGTATTGCAAAATAGGTAATCCATTTCCTCGGAATGGAAAGGACGCGTGTTCGAATCCCTCATAAGACTGAGATGGTTTACCTCTGATAACATAAATATTAGACACATCTCTCTTATACTAATAATAAATTTTATCAAAAATTAGAAGTTTGTAATAAATGTTATTATTATTCTCAGCACTGCATTTTGAACTCTAATCTAAACATATATTTAGTTATAGTTTTCCCTGCATGTACGGCTTGAGGTATTTCTGGTAGGTCCAGTTGACTGATTCCTTGTTAAGAGGGCATTTCTGCGCCTCCTCCATCAGGCGTTCGTACACGCGACCATCGTATGCGCCCAACGTCGACTTCAACATCTGTAACACAAAAACAATCGGGAATATCAACCAAACAACTTTGAAGAAATAAATTAATGCCTAAATTTCTATATGTGTCACGGACATCAGACTACATAGGAATCACAAGTATAATACTTAAATGCATGTTTAACACCCAGACTTAGAACAAATACAAATATACACCAAATCATTCTATGTCCTAGGTCGGGGATCGAAAGTACGACCTTGATTCAAAGATAGGATCCCTACTATTTACGCCATCGGGCCGTTATAAGTCTTACTATAATTTTGCGTCAAATGTAAAGTCAAAATATATACACATTTTATTTAAATAGGACTAAAAATAAACATTTTTAATTCGTAATAAAAACAATATAAAAAATCTAAAGGTGACATTTATTTTCGAATGTATAAGGATCGTCTAATTCTATGTTACGTAATTATTTTAAACCGTGTTTTTAGTTTCAATAACTGTACCTCGTCTCTCAACCCGAAAGCGTCAACTAATCCAACCGCATTTGGTCGTAACTCCACTAAGAGGGATTCATACTTCGCCTGCAGTACGTCTGCGTCTTGCTTGGAAATGTTTGTAAACTAGAAAAAAATAAAGACATCAACATCATAGTCTATATATATATACAACCTGGCTATGTTTCTTTAGAACTTAACTTTAACTATGGGCGGCATAAAATCATGATACAAAGTAATATCTTTTTTCCTATGAAAGAACAAAATTGATTTTTAAAAGTTACATTTTGATTGTCCACAGTATTATTAAATGCTTTTCACCTACTGGCGAAATAAACTAGGTGTGCACCACACCTTTTTACTTTAACTTATATAAACTTTGAATAATATATTTATTTATAAATCAATAGCCTAAATAATAAGTTTTAAGCTTCTAGCTCTAACAATAGCGATACTTCCATACAACTTTTCAACCCCCCTTTCGACCCCTTACAACTCTTATGTCGAATGAAAAAGTAGCATATGTCCTTTCTAAGGCTTTAGAATATATGTGTTTTTCATTTAAAACGGGTAAGTAGTATAGGCGTGATTGCTTAACAGACAGACAGACAGGGCAACTTTCGGATTTATAATATTAGTAAGAATGTGTTCATTCATTTAAATTAATGAATTTAATTACAGTAGTTTTATATGTATAATAATAGGAACATATTGATTTGTTCGGTTTTCCTTTTAAGAGTGTACATATTAAAAAAACCTTGATCTACATATTAAACTTTTTCGAATTCAAATATTTTTTAATTTATACGTTTACACCCTTTTTTAATACAAGAGATTACTTTTTACTGGAAAAATAATAAAACATAGATTTTAAAGGGATTGTAATTCAAACTGCGTCTTATCAATAGCTTTTATCTTTTTAAAATTTTTATAATTAGATTAGAATAGGAATTCTTTAATTTTTAAGTATGTCAAGGTAATAGCTATTTATTTACAAATTCATAGTATTCGGCTAGATTCTTAGCTACGCTTTGCTAGCAAATTAATGAACCCAAAAAAAGTCCAAGCTTAAAATACTTACTGTTTATGTAGTAACACATTTCGTAATACATCTATCTTATAATTTTCATTGAATAAACTAATACACAGAAGAAACTATAGCGTTTAATGAAAAATCTTGAAGAATGGCGTGGCAAAATGTGACATCTTGAAAAGTTACCCTAAAGTCATTTCACATCGACAGGTCTCATGCCACCCTCATCTAACGGCTTTGGGTGACCTTGACCCTATAGAAGAGTTGACAGAATAATGAATTTTTCGGTTTATTCATTATTCTGCTGGACAAAATAATGAATAAACCTAAAATTAAAAAAAACCTCACCTTGAGTAAATCGACAAGTTTCTCCAATGCCCAATAGAAAACGTACAATTCTAAAAGTTGTTGGAGCACGACTCTCAGGGCAGGTGAAGCGGTCAATTTGATCTCCTGTATACCTTCTCTGAAGAACGTCATCATAATAACCCTGCTGTGCACCTAGAGGTAAATGTAAACAAATTAGTCTGTTGCATCTGGTGTGACACAGGGTTCTCATTTGGGACCTGTGTTATTCAATGCCTTCTTCAAATATTTGCCGTATCATTTGTACTGCCATATTTATTAGGAGATGACTTGTTGATCTTTATTCCTTGAGCGACTAGGGTAAATAAAATATAACCGTAGGTAAAATAAATAGCCCTCATAATAATTGATAGCAATTGCGCCTTCACTATTCAATACAAAACAACTGAGTTTTTTATGTTCTATGTATTAACTTTAATGTTCTGCGGTCCCTACAGGAATTCTGCGGCAACTATTTTCAAAAGTATTTCAAATATGTTACTCGTGTATTAAAATTTTCGAAATAAACTATTACTACCCTGACTAATTTTTTTTTTCAGTATTCACACGACATCTTATACTTTGTCCTGACTCCGTGGTGAGTCGCTTAAAGCACTTGTGTTACAGACATTAGACAACAGAAGAATCACACATATAATACTTTAATACATATTTTTAACACCCAGACACAAGACAAACACAGATATCATCATATAAATATCTGTCCTGGATGGGGATCGAATCCGACCGATACGACCCCTAGTGCAAAAGACAGGATCACCACCTAAGATAGGATCTGCGCCATCGGACCCGTCAAAGCTTTTTCCTAGCATTCATTGATCACATTGTATACTTGCGATTAAATAACAAATTTTAGCACGGATTTTTACACGGGAGAAAACTACAAGCTATGAAATATTGATGTGAAAATTATTAATGATTATTATTACAGCTAACGCTTAGATAATAATTAATCTTTTGTGTAAATTTGCTGAAATATAAAAGTGGTTCTTGAACTAGTCAGAAATGATACCGCCTCGCTATTAAATGTTCTACGGTATTGCTATACTGTTAATACAAAAGTTGTTTCAACCATTCCTACCTCAGCTGCGGCTACCAATTGCACAGAAGTCATGTTCCAAGCATCTTCCATAGACATTCCGGACTCAATTCTCTTTTCCATTACTTCCACACATCTTGCGGTCTTTCTATAATAAATGATCAAACTGCACATCATTGTGAAAACTGACTTTCATATACAAGAAAACTGCTAGCGCGCAGTGGGTTGTGGCCATGTTAGTGTTGAAAAGGATATAATACTAACATATTTATCCGTATACGACGTTAAATGTAACAGTATCTCATTATTATTTATATATATATATTTCTTTTGTCAAATCAGCATACAGGCTTGATAATAACCGCCACCGCAGCCTTTATACGTATTATCACGCATGTCTACTGCCAAATAGCAGTGTTCGCATTGTTGTGTTCTAGTCTGAAGGATAATAGAGGCAGCAAAATTACTAGGTAATGTGACAAAATATTTTCAAGTCACAAGGATGTTGCGCTAGTGATTCAGTCTGCAGTGACGCTCACTATCACGCTGGTCCAATAAAATAAGTTATATCATACCCAATACCAGCTAACGATTAAAATCCCTACTGTCTTTAGATAAGTAAAAAATATGGCATTCTGTTTCAACATTAAAAGAGCACTAGAAGAAATTTGATGTCTACTCAGGACTTGGTTGTACAAAATGTAGCACAGTCCCCCGAAAAGAAAAGAGTGCGGTTTCAAGCCCCTCCCAAAACCGGAGAGAAGTCGAATTTTTACTAGTTGCATTTGCATTGAAAATATAAATGTTATAAACGTTAAAAATAGTTAAAGTTTAATACAGATTTATACCTTACAGATACCACTTGCAGACCCCGAATGATGCCATCAACAGAGTTGTCCCATTTTCCCAAAAACCCTTCTTGCAACGCATACTCCATGTACTTCACGGACGGCGTTAATGGTCGGCTGCCTAAACGTTGCCATGTTTTCAAAAGGAATCTGTAAACATATTTTTTATCAATCTAATCAATTATAATTCCGGAGATTCATATAGATATTAATTCCAGCGCCATCTATAGGTTGGACGAGGAAGCTGATGATTGAGCTACCATTTGGCAGATTGTACCTCACGCGTGCCGCGTATAGGACCGGAGCGGAATCGACTACTGTCACTTTAGGACACCTCTGAGGCCGGTTTCTAAATTCCGTCATTGAGGGCAGTTAGTCGTTTGCAAAAGAGCGAACCCGACCTATGTCCAGCAGTGGACTTCCAATGGCTGATATGATGATGATGATAAGATATAATGACGTGGGCACGCGAGTTGTAATAAGCGGCACACTTTCCTTCCCTCCACCTCTTTATCACTTACCCACCAACAACATATATCTTATCATTAAATATTCTAGATGCGCTCCGGCCAAAAGAGTTTATGGCTGATTTTCTAAACATGGTTTATGTTAAAGTTAAAAAAACACAATTATTGCTTATTTTTTTAAATCACACCACATCTCATACATTGGCCTGACTCAGGGAGAAGTCGCTTAATATTAAGGACATGCGTCAACAGTTGAATCAAACATTTATAAGTAATTTAAATAACAACCACCCACAGGACAAGCATAAATATTCACATAAATATTTATCCTGGGTGGGGGTCGAATTATGGCACTCAAGATAGGAATAACTCCATCTGTGCCATCAGACCCCTCGTCATTGCGTAGCGGTGCACTCGCGGACATGTGTTACCAGACCCTCTCAATAGCTATTCATAATCTCACCTAGCCGTTTGCAACATCAACACAGTATTGTCGCCTTCGTAAGTGCAAGCGGCAGTGATCTGTGCGTAATGCTGGGGCAGGTTCGAAGACATGTTGTACCCGTGGCCACCGCACGCAAGGCGCACACTCTCTGCACACCTCGCTGCATCTGACGTGGTTAAAGCTTTGAGGCAACACGCTGAAGCATGTAGCTGAAACGTTAAAACGTAATAGCAGCGCCTGTATAACTTCCGTACTAACTTTATACCCAACTTTTACAGGGGGTAAGGGATGATTTAAGAAAAAATATTTTACACGTATTTCATGATTTTCAATGGAGAGCTTTTATACTGAATTACATCCGTAATACTTCTAAAACAGCTAATATTCGTACAAATTTGAATGTGTAAATTTTCAAATACTATTTCTTAGTGCTCCTCTAGTAAGCAAGAGTTTTTACCTCCGACAGCCTGGTCATATTTCCGTCAACCACTTCTTGGGTGACTTCGTCGAAGATCTGCCACTGTTTGCGCGCCACAAGTTTGATGGCGTAACACGTGGCAATGCTTATAAAAAGCTTATGTTGCTGTGTCATGTAGTCGAGTACTTGAAGCTCTGGACCGCTAAAATTCCGAACCTTAATTTAGTATTACTAGATAGCTGGGTTTACCCGAGTCGTTCCCGATATCATGGGAATATAGCTTATAACTATTATTGGGTGATAATGTAACTTTCGTGAGCGTTGAGGTACTAGCAAAGTAGAATAGTACCCCCCCCCCCCCCCACTGTACCAAATGTCGTAATTTTGCTTCTTGACCAATTTAAATAGTTCTTAACCACCAGCTACGTCTTCATCGGGTAACACAGGCTATATTATATTTCATAAAATCAAACTATATTCATATATAATGGAATGTAATGAGGTACGATTCATATTATCGAGCGTTTGTAAAATAAACTCAATTACTACTCGACTGTTTACAAAAAATATTTTACTAATGGATAGTTGCATTCTTAACATCAGCCATTGGAAGTCCACTGCTGGACATAAGCCCCCCCCAAGAAAGGTGGAATTATGCCCATAATTGCCGCGCTGGGCAAGCTTGTTGACAATCGCAGAGCGCAACTTTCGCGACGCAGATGCTGCAGCCCATCCCCACTCTTTACATTTAAGTTTCACTGTTTAGGATATATATACCGCCATGTGTCAGCTTTGGCACATTAGTCGCCTCTTACGACACCTGGTACAGAGGTAGGTACTATTCTACTTTGCCGGTAACTCTTCGCGGGTGTTTATCGGCTGCGGTAAATTTTACCTATCACGCGAACCGTCTGCTTAAATATCGACTGGATCTTGTAAAAAAATTAAATCAATAAATATAGTATAAGTATAGTACCCTTCTTTGACTGGCGTCTGCCTACGCACAGCCGAATACCGCGTGGCTATAGTCGATAATCTGGACAAGTTGTACACCATGGTTGAAATTATGAGCACCCTCACAAACACCATGGCTGCGTACAACAGTTTCTCGTTGTCTGATTTCACGTATGTGCCATCCTGTAAGCAAACCAAACAGATCTGATCAGCAACTGATTTCGTACACCTGTGGTTGTGAGCTATACCTTCATTGAATGAAGATGGACGATACCTATCTGGGACAGAAATAAATTTACGTAACGTAAAATGTAAACGCTACTCAATTTAAAGATTAAGTCATTATTTGTCACTACTAGGTACTGTCGAAAAACCAGCGGTGCAGTGGCTACGTAGCGAAGCTGCTGTAGCATTTGACCTTCTAGCCTATTTAACTCTGTCTATAGTAGTCTATATAATCTTTTTTATGGTACATATATACATACATCACGCCTGTGTCCCATCGGGTTAGGCAGAGACTATGGATCTCCACTTGTTACAATCTTGGCATACCTCTCTTGCTTCCCTTACTCGCATTAGTCTTTTCATACACATTCGTTTATACTTGGTACTTCTGACCTGGCCTTCTTTAATACTTCTTCTACCTGGTTAAGATATGTCCGCCTCGGTCGTCCTATACCAACCCTTCCAATCACTTCCGCTCTGTATATTTGAGCAGTCATTCTACTTTCATCTATCCTTTCTACAACCGTGTAAACATTTCTTTCTCTATTGTTGTCAAATCATCTTTTACACCACATCGATCTCTTATTACACTTATGCTCAGAATATATACAAGAACTGGCCACATCATTGTCGAGGCTGTAGGAGCAGTGGTCATGGACCACTAGACCAGCCAGAAGATTTTTTCTTTTCAAACTTAGCGACATTCGACCTTTGCTAAATAACTGAACCCGCATTAAATATCAACAGACTTGTACAGCATTACATCCAGAAATCACACAGCAGTCCAGCTTCGGCAGACGAGTTCTGACAGTATATGCAGCCCACGTCTTCAGAGCCACACCGCAATCGGCATCATAGCACCGACGTGATATGCCTGCACACTATATTTCGTCAAAGTCAAATATACTTATATTTAAGTACGAGAGTATTTAAGCAGACAATCTCAATGACACAAGCGATCATAAAAGTCACCTAACACTAATAGATAATTTAATTAGGCCTACCTTAAACTAGCCTGCCAGTACCAGATTAGTCTTAAGACTAAGTTTACTGCAGGCTCATTACGTCAAGCCTTAATGTCGACGAGACTTTGGCAGACTCCGTCGGATTCATTGTTGTGTACGGACAGACATTAGGATCGACCTCCAGAGGTAGGAAGGTGTTACGGCGCCATATTATCACAAAAAACATCATCGACATCATATCACTGCTGGACATAGGCCTCCCTAAATAATCTCTAATAGGACCGGTTGTATGCGGCCTATGTCCAGCGCGATCCTGTGGTTTTGGTTAGGTCGTCTCTCGCCCTCGTCTCCCGTTAGGACGCCCTACGCTGCGCTTGCCCGTACGTGATCTCTATTCTAGAACCTTACGACTCCAACGACCATCGGCACTGCGTACCAAGTTCCTTGCCCACTGCCACTTTAACTTACTTATCCGCCAGGCAATGTCGGTAAAAACAACATGTTACGTCTATTACATACATTCCAGAACTTGCAACGGAGAACTTTTTTAAAACGCTCCGAATAAATATACATACGAGCTAGACACATCACTGTTACGGCAATGGTCTTGGAGATCACCATTTCGTCGCATAAGTTCTAACACCGCGTATGACAATGTTGGCAACTTAATAGTTAAGCCCAATGATAACACGATATTACATTTCTAACGAAATCTATTTTGCACCAACTAAATGCACAAGCAATCAGTTTTAAAATGATTTTATGAATCGTGAGCAATGTTTTTCCAATTGTTACAAAGAGCCAACATTTTGATTTACGCTGTGTTAGAACTTAAACGACGTTTGACACCGCGACCTTCGCTTAATATTCATGCCAGTGGCGCGCCTGATTACGAATATTGGAAATGTATATTTCTGCCAATCCACGTAATACCACCCAAAAAAAATTGCATTGCAAACAATGCTATGTTTCTTTGTGAATTATTAAATTCAATTTAAATTTTACTATTTTTGGATATTTATTATGTGTATTTCCACAGCATCGCATATGTAAGGCATTTACTATATAGAGAACATTTTATCAATCTTTCTATGTCGAGTGGCTATCGGAGTGTGAGGCAGAGCCATATTGGCAGGCAGGGATGGCACATTTTAGGTTATTTTTAATACACAAAGCGGCAAATCAAACGAAACGTAAGTGCTAGGTTCATTTGTTGCCTTATGTCCAATGAGGCTACTTGTTACATGTACTCGTATTTACATTAAATAACTAAATATTTTTTGCATACCTCCAGAACTTGAGCGTGTTTCATCAGCATATTGATCCGAGGTATTCTGACCTGATTAAAGGCCAGAAAGCCGTTGTTAACCGGTTGCAAGCCCATTTTGGCACCCACATCGCCAACCTTGATCCCAGGCATGATATGATGGGAGTTCTCGTCCCGAATCTGCACCATGAACGAATGGACCCCATGGCATTTCCCCTGGATATACAGCTGAGCAACTACGATTGAGAAGTTGGCTGTGTGACCCACTAAAAAGAACAAATACAATTTTCAGAACTGCAGTCATTCCGGCGTCATCATCACCAACCGTAGAATGTCCACAGCTGGACATAGGCTTCCCGAAGAAAAGGAAAAGGTTCTAGGTCTATAATTAAAGCGCTGGGTGGGTGTAGCAGCAATCGCAGAGCGTAGCTTCGTAGCATACGTCGCATTTAAGCTAATCTACCTAGGTTAAGTATACCACCACCTGTCGGTTCTGTCTTGTGTCTATCTTACGACACAAATAGCTAGTATATTAATAATTTAGTAGTTTTGATTATTTATAAACCAACATTTGTATATTGTAATGTATATTCCACCGCCTTATCTTTTTTCTGATTTGCCCAAGTTTTGTCTGGCCACTAGGCTTTAAGTCCACCATATATTCTTTATATTTATGCTATGTAAAAAGTTAAATAAAGAAATAAAATAATACTTACTCCCTCCAGCCCACCATTTGCAGGCGGTCAGCGTGGGTGTGTGAAGCACGAACTCCTGCGTCCTGGGGTCATAGGTGGCCGTGGTCTCTAGCCCCCGGATAAAGGTGCCATGCCCCAACTCCGTCTACAACATAATAATTACGTACAACTACCTACAACAATATATATATAAAAGCTGAAGCTAACTGACTGACTGACATATAAACGCAGGTATATACATATACAAACTATAATGGTCACAAACTTGAAATTTTGCACAGGGTATCTTTTATAACGTAAGGATTTTCAAAATTTCGCCCCCAAAAAAAGTAAAACAGGAGTGCAAAAATTAATATGAAACTTTGCTGTTTGTGAAGTTATTCCAATGAAATTCAGTATAATGGTTCTTCATTAAAATTCATGAAACACCTAAAAAAGATTTTTTTTTAAGTCTATAAATAACATCATAGTTTCTGTCTATAAATCATTAACAACTGTTCACTAAATGCATATGAATAAACCAGCGTGTATGCGAGTCTAATGCGAGTAAGGGAAGCGAGAGAGAACAATTGGAGTTCCATAGCCTCTGCTTATCCCTATGGGACACAGGTGTGATGAATGTATGTAGAAACGGAATATCTACGAATTGTGTCCCACTCAGATTTTGACGTATTTCTGGACGACTACATAACTATGTAATTGGAATAACCCGTAAAAATAGGTCATATACTCGTATAAATAATAAATAAGTCGTAGAACGCAGCGCTAACGTTGCTGGCCATGTGTTTCGAATGTGTGCTTTTCCGCTCTAAAAGGTTTTCCGACTCGCTCGCCTTTCCAATCATACACCCTGCTATATTTTTATTACTTTCGGATTCATAAATTGACTAAGCGACATTTATGAGGTGCAGTTATCTACATAGTAATTCCACGAGATCGCAGGACCGGCTTACATGTAAAACTTACAATGTTAATTATATACTTATTTATTAGGTAGGTATACAAAAACTAAGATTTACATAAACAACTATTATCCATTTTCAAAATTCTGATAATCCTTTTGGCATTTTTCCAAATAACATTTTTATCAAATAAAGTAATTAAAACCGTTAAAATCTAACAAGTCGGATTTCTGATCGTTAAATATATTTAAGAAAAAGCGATGACATTATTATACATATGTTTTCTTTGATTTTAAAATAAATAATAAAATAGAATCTACCATAATAAAAAGGGTTTTTATTGTTCAAAGTCATGTCAATATTTTTTTAGTGTCAATATTACGTAATGCTAAATTTTCTTAAGCCTCACCTGAGCATAACTGCCAATTATCTCCCCATTCCAGGCCCTCGTGAGCCAGTAAGCTTGCTGCTCGTCTGTGGCCTGCGTCATGATGGCGGGCATGAACATCATATAGTGCAGAATCATCGGCGACCCATCCTGCAACGTCGAAGATCCTAGCAAGCATTCTAAGACGTCTCTGGAATAAACAGTATCATAATAGGCTATTTTCATCTATCAACAAAAAAATATAACATTATGTTACTTGAATAAATAATAACGTGAGGAATTGAAAAAAAATGTCGTTATTCCATAAAAACCTAAGATTAATTTTATATTTCAAAATTAAAATCCGAGTTTTATTATCTGTAAGTCACGTGACCGAAAACACCGTCCACCATGTTTTTTTCCAGAATGACGTCACAAGCACTAAAATATCTAAATGTAAACAACTGACTGTGTTCCTTAATTTTTTACTTTTTTTGTGTATAATTCCTTTTATTTTAGAGATTTTGTATTTTATTACGCTACTTTTGCATAATTAAACATGGACGTCGGATTTGTAAAAGCCGAAAGTACTAATTTACCGAAGATAGATGCGGTAATGATTACAAACTTCTTTGCGTGTAATACAGATTTCTTTTCTGCCGAATGCAGAAATATAAAAACAGCTATGTAAGTAAATCTTTCTATTACTTTATCACAACAATATCATTTGTGTGATTCATAGGTGTAATTCAATGAAATTTTCTTATTTTGAGGTTAACAACATCGTTCGGAATAGTAATAAATAACTTTTCTGGAGTCTTCAATGTCGAATTCTTACAATTTAACGCAACACACCAACGATACGGGTTATAGAAACTCATCTTTTTATATAAATAAAAACAACTCAACAAAGCCGACAAACTCAATATCGTGTCAATGACAAATGTCAATTTGAGGTTACAATATTTTAGTACTATTGACGTCACCAAAATGGCGGATGGTATTTTGGCGCGTATATTTTACGACAAATTTTTAATATTTTTTTTTCGGCATAAATCGGTCATATTTTGCTGAAATAAAAATTATAATGAATTATCAGATATATACGAACATTTAAAAAAAAAATGAAGAAATTGGAGAATAGCCTAATAGGCTATTCTCCAATTTCTTCATTTTCCCGTTTTTACTTGTGGTATTCTTTTCAATACCAAAATACCATAAGTCTATTGGTTATTCTATCGAATAGAATTTTAAAACAACCAATCTCTGGTATTTTGTCTTTAAAGCCTAAGTCGACAAACAAAAGTAAGGTCCGTGTTACCACAGTCAATAAAATTGTTGTTGCTTGTATTATCACTAGGATATTACAAGCGCTTTGCCAACCTTGTTACTTCAAGACTATGTCAAAAAACCCAGTCTTTTACTGCCTCTTTCACTCTGAGACCGGAACATTGCGATGCGGACACCGCTGTTTGCCGAAGAATATGATGAGAGTGAGGTACTAATGCGGACGACCACTTTACGAGATCTACGTCTAGTAAAGTCGGCGAAGAACTTTTAAATTACAGTTAAAGATACGCAGTGTCTTGTTTCACCCATTTCTCGATATTCGGAGCGACGATGAATTAACGGCACCTCTAAGGGACCTGCGAGAAGCCCTTATTTGAAAGTATGGCTGCACTAGTGCGAATTTGAAGAAAGATGAAGAACACGGCAACACTTAACACACGGACCGAACGCTTGATTGTCAAGCTAATCTATTAACATTTATAATGCAGGGAAATAGAAATCTAATTCCCTTGGTCTCGGAACCACGCGTTGTAATAAATTATAGTAAAAAACACTAAGAAAATCTTATGACAATATTCGTATGCTTCCTTAGCGCTTCAATATAAATAAAAATAATGTTTATTATGTTAAATGTTTGTTATATTAAAATAACTGCTTTTTACTAAATTTTTACACGAAAAATGGAATATGTTGACATAATAACATTTAATTTCTTTTTCTGTATGTTAGGAAGTCTCTGAAACGGCTAGACAGATCTTGATGGGACTTTCACTGGCAGATAGCTAATAAAATAAGGAGTCTCTTAGTCTATATAACATCATGCGACCAACAGGAGCGGAGCATTAATTAAAGTTGTAATGAAAAAAACCTGTAATGAGTGAGTGTCAGTCTCCCTTCTCGTTGCATGTTACGCATGAGACTGAATATTATCACTGATTTCCTGATTGACTCCTCGTACTTTTCCTTGTGGCTTAGAAACTCTTCCGGCACACCTTCTTCGAACTCTCGTTTACTCACAATGATCTCATCTGTAAGGAGGATTAATCAAATTAAACTATCTTGTCACCACATCCTTAAAATGAAAATAGTTTAACAATATCATTTTGAAAGGCCCAATGGCGCATGTGGTTCCGTAGTGACCCTATCTAGCGCGCCAAAGGTCTTTAGTTCGATACCCAGGTCAAATATTTATATGATGAATTTAATATTTTTATGATGATATTTGTATTTGTTTGATGATATTTGTTGTGTGAGTGTTAAATATATATGTTTAAGTTATTTGTGATTCCTCAGTTGTCTGATGTACGTATTACTATAAATAATGCTTTAAGCGACTTATAACGGAGTCAGGTATTATTAAATGTAATGATATTTCTTAACAGTCCCGATGATGCATTCGTTAGTGTTCCTATCTCAAGGGCTAATAATCTTGAGTTCGATCCCCACTCAGGACAAACATTTGTTTATTTATGTCTTAATTTTAAATACCCATACTGTATCCACGGATCATATTTGTAACTCTTCTTTTGTCTGATATCCGTAACTCAAGTAATTTAAGCTATTTATCTAGAAGTCAGATCCAAGTATGAGATGTTGTTTGGTATTATTATTACTTCTTTATTTATTATTATTTTAATCATAATATCCTTATTGAATTTCGGCGAAGTCTACCTAATATATCTCTACCTAAATAGCTATAGGTTCGTTTTGTGAGAATTTATGGATTCAAAAATAATAACGCCATTGAACAATACGGTGTGTATTCTACATGTTTAAATACTAATGTAAAAACTTACAAGAATCGATAAAGATTCTCTCGGTTCGCACATGAGTAACAAAAATAAATAAATATAGCGACATGCATAGTTCCAACTGTAAGCGAAATGCACTAATAATACATTTATCATCATTATCATCTGGCCAGCCATTGGGTGTCCAGTGCTAGACATAGGCCTTTTCGAGAAGAGGGGAACTATGTTCATAATTGCCGCGCTGAGCAAGCATGTTGGCAATCGCAGAGCGCAGCTTTCACGACGGGAATGCTGCTGCTCATATCCGCTCTATGCATTTGACCTGCCATCTGTCGGTTCTGGTACATTAGTCGCCTCTTACGACACCTGGTACAGGGGGAGGTACTATTCCACTCTGCCTACTTAACGGCTTTAAATTAATTAATATAAACATAACACATATGTTTTAATAAATGACACACAATATATATTTGAATCTCACATTATAGAACAAATCAGAAACTGCCAGTGCGATAGTGAATAAACAAAAACCACTCTGCAACGCAGTGGATGTATGTTAATAGATATAGTCATTACTTGGATTATAACGCGTCGTTACTCACTGTTGGTGCAACAGATTTTCAAAATGCCGTTTTTCATGTAAATTAGGTCTGGGATTACAAAGAAACAGGATGGAATCACATTTGATATGTAAATGTCGTATTTACAAGTACATTCATAATATTATTGAATTTCTTATAAATATTTAAATTGACTCAGTAAATTACCGGTCAATTTTGTAAGTGTTGTCATATTATTTGAAAACTATCATCATAGCAGTCGCAGAACGTCTTGTGCTAGACGTAGGCCTCCCCAAGAAAGGGGGAATTATGTGTGTACATAATTGCCGCGCTGGGCAAGCGTGATGGCAATTGTTGAGCGTAGTTTCGCGGTGGAAATGCTGTTGCCTATTCCCGACCTGAAGCATTTGAGCTACGCTGCTTTGGATGGATATGCCGTTCCGGTTCCGGTACCTCAGCCGCCTCTTACGGCACCTGGCCACAGGGAGGTACTATTCTACTCTGCCGGTACCCCACGGCTTAATAAATTTTAAAAATATACCTACTTACTTATTTGATTAATACAGCTTTGACTTCAAATTTCGTTATAAATTCAAATGTTCAACAGCTCGCGATCGGAGTGGAAGTGTTTAAGAAATTTACATATTTCTAATAGATAATGAATAGATGAATGTTTAAATTCATAGAAATAATCCTGTTATGTTATTGAGACATATTTATATAAAAGATTACATTATTTACTTATTATCTAAGCGTTAATTTATATAATCGTATAACTTTAAAAATTAGTTCCGACACTAAATAAATATGTATTAATAATACTAATATATAATAATATATAATAATATATAATAATATTATATTCTTAAATAAAAGATATTCTAATAATAATATTTAATATATTATTATACTTATAATGATATCCAACATCACAATAATTATTAATCAGAAGTAAAATTTAATAATAATAATAAATATTATCAGTCCAATTTGAAAATCTTTCACCATTATAATATTTCTGATAAATTAGCGCTAAAGCGTATCTTATACAAAATAAGGGATCCCTAAGAAAACTTCGATAATGTAACTTACGGTGTACGGAAGTGAAATAAAGTACGAATTCAAAATTTTCATAAATTATTGTCTAATTTGGAACACCGGGAGACAACTAGGCTATATAAAAAGGCTTTTTTGATATTAATATAGATTCAATAATATGATCACAAAAATAATAGACCACTAACATTTTGAATAGACCGCGCATTCGATACTCTATCGAGGGTCAGTGCACTTCGGACAGCGTCGAAACGCCAGAGCCGGTGCAATCTTTGACCATATTAATGTCGGTCCAAGTACGTCATACACAAACACTACCAACAACCCAATAAAATAATTTACCCACCTCGTTCAATCCTCTCTTTCATTTCCTCATCACCACCATCGAAGAAAGAAGTCAGCTCTTTTATATTGAAAGTACATTTTGCCCTTTCCTTTTGTAAATCAGCGTTTAATTGAGTCATTTTATTAGTACAGATAAGACGACGCACCGCGCGACTCGCGTATTCGCTACTGTCATCATTAGCTTAAACACGGAATACTATAATAATTAATTCATTTGGGCTTAGTAATATCGCTCAATTGTATTTAAAGTTTTATTCTGGTGCAAACTGGTATATTTGCACTTTAGCTTACAAGCTCACAATATGTACTTTAATAAATAAATAAAATGGTATACGCATTATCTTCCCAGGGACGTGAACTGAAGTATCTTGTCAAAATAAATAGTTACTTAATCTTTAACCAACTTGATCTTTGATTATGTTAATTAAGAGAACGTTATTACGACCCCGATATACCTTTTAAGTTTTCCATATTCGTATTACGTTAAAAATACTGCAATATTATTTTATGTCAACCGCATCAAGTTGTATGCTTCATCTGTCATATCCAACTCTCACTGTCTCATATCTATGAAGAAATGATTTAAATTAATCCGTGAATCCGTGAAAGGAGCTTACCTAAAATTATATAACTTTCCTGGACCTCAATTACGTTTTATTTGTCAGAAAAATAAATTTACCCCAGACTTTTTAAACTCCGCTTCGTTTAATTGCAGAACAATTACCAATTGTTAAGCAATTTATTTTTTTGAGCAATTCTGTTTTATTTCTTTTTTTCTAGTATTTTACTTGATCCATGTCGTGGAGGTACCCCCTAGGTACAGAGTAAGTAGTAGCAGTAAGAGTAATTTTAGTACTAGCGGGGTAAATTTGGGGAAAAATCCCACTTTCTTGGGGAGGCTAATGTCCGGCTGATAAAACTTGCCCTGGCATACTTGTTTCTTAACCGACAATATACGGCAATTAGGCTCAATATAAATTAAAATATACATTTGCGTAGTACCGTCGCACTATAAGGTACTTACTTAAACTTAATATCTTTAAATATCTTTTCTTTGAGACGATTTTTTATGAACAATACACAAAATTAATTCTTATAATTCGAAATTCGACCATAAATAATTTTTTTAAGTTTGAACTTGTTTCGTTTCACTTTGTTCTCGTTAGCATTATAAAAATTTTGACATTCAGTAAGACTGAAATGAATAAAGGTAGGTAATCACTAGATCCTGTGGACGATACATCTTTACCTAATTTTAATATGTTATGTGTAATATATAATTAACATAATACAAACTTCCCGATCCTTGTTATTCATTATATAAAACTGGTCGTGACAATAAAAAATCCAACAAAAAAGAATTATCCGTTTTGTTGCAATTGTTCCAAATCGTCGTGAAATCGTTCCATTAGTAAATTGAAGTGGCAGTGGGCAGGGCAGTTGGTACGCAGAACCGATGGCCGATGGAGCCTTAAGGTTTTGGAATAGAGAACATGTACCGGCAAGCGCAACGTCGACAGACGACCTGACTAAAACTGAGTTTAATAATTATTATTTACATGTAACCTTTTGTCAGCAAAAACAATGAACGCAAATGTTTATTTTCCGATAAACCTGATGCCGACTTACTTAGACGTGAATTGCAGCGTCATCGGAGTAGACGCGATCGCTTATTTTCTCCTTGATGCATGAGCGCTTTTTGCCCGACTACCACGTAAAGCATGCAAGCCTCCAGAGGACTCGTGAGTTCTGAATGGGTCCAAGCAAAGGCGATAATTCAAGGCGAACCTGTGCTTGACCGGCTGTCTTTGAAGATATTTATTATAAAGAGGATTATATTTATACATTAAAGAATAAACTAATTAAATATTTACCTACATTATATTAATTTAAAATTAGATGTATAAATAAATGCATAAATATGCTAGAGATAGGGCCGTATTTAGAGCCAGGGAGGGGCATCTGGGGAATCGGGATTGGGGGAAGCCCAGAAATTTTAAATTCCAACCGTTACCTTTATTTTGTCAAATAAATCAAGAATGTCTTGCCATTACATTTAAAAAAAATAGGGAGTTATATGATGACGCTCGGAAAGCTTAAAGGAGAGAATATTAAAGTTCATGGACAATGAATTATTTATATGATAAGATATATTTAACGATGTATTTGGTTTTGATGATGGCG
The DNA here is from genome assembly GCA_020976665.1 of Heortia vitessoides. Lineage (NCBI taxonomy): Eukaryota > Metazoa > Arthropoda > Insecta > Lepidoptera > Crambidae > Heortia > Heortia vitessoides. The sequence continues at coordinate 18,187,011 of JACJUM010000202.1, forward strand.
AATGGTACTGCAAGGCTTGTTTAAAAATTAAAATTAAAAATCGACTCCAGACCACGATGGGCCAAGACTGCTTAGGAAACAAAGCATTGCTACGTTAAAACAATAAATGTTTTTGGCGAATAATTATAGATCCGTATTAACGTTTTTTTTTTATTATATTTACTTGAGTGTTCATTGTAAAAAAATCTACTACTTAAATGATTTCGCAATAAAAGAGTTTAGTTGTGATCTCAACTAAAAAATAGTTTCTGGGCGAAGGGGGCCTCCATTTTCTCCTTTTTTCCAGGACCGCTAGACCACTATATCAGGCCCTGGCTAGAAGTATATTATGTCAATCACTACTCATTTCAGACAGTCATACATTTATACCTGTCCACTTATGACGTCACAGGTTCGCGATGTTGAACACACATAGGTAGGCGCACATTACAGCTTAACATTTCGTAAAGATGGGTATTGCTACATCAAAAATCCTCAGAAACCTAGTAATATTAATTATGTAATTTCTAAAATTAAATAAAAATTAATACGTAAAATTTAACACACGTTACACCACACTAATTTTCTGCCCACTACTTCACCGCGTAGTTAATATCATATGAATTAGAAAATCCACGAAAACCAATATCTTTCCGAAATATTTGAAAAATAATCAGATTTCTAATATATAGTAATATATAGTAATATATAGTAATATATAGTATGGTGAAAAAAAGATGATTTACATAACATAATTTAATTTCTTTTCGTAACTTTATTTATTCTTTTTATAATTTGGTGTAATTTTTTTAATGATAGTAAACATACAGCTTTTCTTCTTCATCTTTTAACAAACCAGAATTTAAATTCTTCATGTAAGAACAAAGGTTCCAGTTGCATAAACTGCTAAGAATGGTCTCTAGGCGTAACATATAATATTGTACATCTTTGTTGCTGCAACCACTTAGCTAACGATGGACACTAACGATATTAAACAAGACACCCTAGGCATACCCTGGGTACTATGGAAAGTACTAATACTCGTAAGCATCTTCTAAATCTATATGAGAAATAATTTAATCGAAAAATATAATAATAACATTTAAAAAATCTAAATTACAAGTTTAAATCCTAACAGCTTCCTGGTCTTGTTATATCAAACAAATTTCAATAAAGCCTTAGACCCTGATGTTTCGTGAATGTAAAACTGATGTCATTTAAATTTCATTTAATTTGCCTCATTGCAATTAACACATTACAAATGCAATATTTACAAGAATCTATAATTACTATTCATAAGATTAAGAGATTAATGTCATGGATCTTGTGCTCAGGGAAGTGTGTTTAAGCTTGTGATAATTAACGAAATAAAAGAAGAATTCAACCCGTAGATGTTTATTAGGTCTTATAACAGAAGGCGGATCACTTCTTCGCGGTAACGGCGGCCTCGTCCTCGCGAGCGAATGTCTGCAGAAGCTCTTCCTTTTTGGCTGCGATGCGCTCCTCGCGCCGCTTGCGCGCCTCCTTCACCTTGTTACGGCGAGCCTCAGCCTGGTCGCTGCGAGACAAAAACAACATTATTACATCACCGTTGACATGTCAATCGACACAAACGATACTTGTCTTTCCAACAATTAGTAGGAGTTTACGTGAGTGCTGGAGGCGTGCATTATTTAAATACTGAAATGCTTATGTAACCATTGATTATATGTAATGTCATCGAAATATCCTTGTCACAAGACGAGCGGGTTCAAAATGTTCTCCAGCTTCATTATCAAAACACTAAACTTCAAACACAAATATTACTTTAAAACAAATTAAAAAATGTTCTGTAAATTTACATAAACTTGTGAATTCGCGCAATCTGAGATAATGTTTTGGAATGGGTGATAGAATGTATATCAAAGTTTCCCACTATTGGGTATCTATGTTTTAGTTACTTTTTCAAAAGTTATCCTGTCACAGCATAATTAGGCGAAAAGAAGTGTCGCAAGTTAATTGTCGCAAATTTCTTTCACAATTAAAAAGCAAGATTATCCACAAAGAATTTAAGCTATATTTTATAAACGTATTCTCACAGGAACAGAAACTTTGTGGCAGAAACCATTGGGAGTGCAACTCTATTTGTAATTTACTTAATTTAAAATCAAGTTGAATGATAACATTATTTTCTTAACAATTGTTTTCAGAATCACATACACATACACACCGCCTGTAGCAGAGATTATAGATGTACATTTTGCTATGATGTTGGCATACCTCTCTCGCTACCCTTACATGTTTGTTGTTTTTGTTACCTTTGTTTATTCTTGGTACTTCTGACCTAGCCCTTCTTTAATGCCACTTCTATCAGGTTGTGGTATGTTTGCCTAGGTCATGGTATTTCATACCTTTCATTCACTTCCAATCTATATATTTATGTAGTTATTCTACTTCATCCATCCTCTCTAACATGTCCAAACCATCTCAACCTTCCTTCCACTATTAGTAGTTACAACATCATCTTCTACACCACACTGATCTCTTATCACAATATTATTTAATCTATAAAAGCATAAATCTTGGAAATTATATTACAATACTTCAAGCTAGGTTCTAGGCCTACTAAAGTCTACTTTTGAGAAATAAGTCATACCTAAGCATCTTAGTCCTAGCCTTCTCAGCCTTTTTCCTGTGGATGTACTCCATCAGCACACGCTTGTTCTTGAACACATTACCCTTCGCCTTCATATACAGAGCGTGGTACAGATGTCTGTCAATCTTCTTAGCTGTTCTGTACTTGAGGAGCAGTTTACGAAGCACTCTTTGCCTTTGTACCCAGAGTTCCTAAAATCAAAATATTTCGATTATGTTTTACCTGTATACAGATTAATAATTTAAGTTTGAATAGAACATTAAATTTTTTATTTATTCATTGTATAAATCTTTTATAATTATAACCGTAACTCTCAAGATAGATATTTAGTCAACAGGTCAAAAGTTAGTGCCAGGTTAATTGTAACTTATAAACAATCTGTAAATTTATTTCATTATTAATATATTTTTTAGTATTAATTATAAAATTATTTTCTTGTCTTGTTGACTGAAATTATTTATTTTGGTTGGAATTTATATCATTATTATAATTGTCATTACATTCTACACTTTCATGGTTTGGTGTTTATAAATTTACTGCCTTAGTATAGAAATATTGTTGCTTAAGTTCTAACACGGCATATGTCTAAGTTGGCAACTAAATAGTTGGATTTAAGTGTCAACATTTTGACTTACGTGGTTTTAGAACTTAAAGGACAATATATTAAAATTTACCAGTGGTAAACCTCTTACAAAGGTAGTTAGAGAATATCAGTTGCAGTTATTATGTTGTGGGAATTATCAAATAGTTTGCATTGATAGATCATATAGCAATGTTTGAAATACAAACATTGCTATATGATAATTCCTATGCCATGTTAAAAGGTGAGAGATGACATATCTTCAATCCACTATTTTTTGACTCACTTGTAATATCTTTATGAGGACAAGTGATTATAAGCTAGTAACACATACCATCTCATAGACCATATGTTTAATTGATACAGTAAAACTTAGAAATACAAGAATAAAATTCTTAATATTTACCTTCTGTGGCATACGGGCATTAGCAGTACCTCTTCTCTTACCAAAGCCACAGTGACGTCCCTTTCTGCGAGCCTCTGTGTTTTTGCGGACACGAGCACGTGAGTGTACTGCAACTGGTTTCTTGATGACAAGACCATCCTTGATCATCTTACGGATGTTCTGTCCTGGAAAGAAATGTGAAAGACAAATTTAAATACTTTAAACCTGTACTTATATTTGAGTATAAGAACTGCTAACATTATTTTGTGATGAAAAACGAAATTTAAGATGTATTGTATGCACCACTTTTTCGACCAATATGTATTTAAATACTGATATGTTTATTTTATATTACATACATATTTTACAACTGCTTGAAATAAATATAATATTTATATTTTAGAAATAATTATTACAAATAGACAATGCAATTTTACGAGGAATGTAAAAATAATTATCATAAACTAGAAAAGTTCATATATACTATTTTTTTATTGTTATTGATCTACCCTAATATAATATTAAGAGTATAAATTCTGCTGAAATTCTTTAGCAATACAAGACATCATCATACCCATACTACAATTTTTAGATTTCCAAATGTAAGTCAAGACCACATTGTATTTAAGGTATTGTATTTAATGCGTTTTCCAATAAGATCATTCCACTACATTTTCTCATTTTGACGCAACTAATAACGTTATAATATACAAAAGTACACATCTACAATCGATGTATGCTGCACTGCAGGTGGACCTAAATTCATACAGTGCCTGCCAATTCTAAAGGTGAACCTAGCTATCTTAGCAGTCAAGAACAAAACCTAAATTAATGAGTTGAAACAAAAAAACAATAATCATGTGAACGAGTAACAACTACTAATACCGCAACACGCTATAATGTCATACTTACTGGAGTTGGTGTTGGCGATTTCATTGATTTCATTTGGATCTAACCACACCTTCTTTTTACCACATCTCATAACCGAGGCTGCAAGCCTCTTCTGTAGCTTTAAGGAGCTGTAAAATAATTAAATAAAAATGAGAATTGAGAAATAAAGAATTTGAAGACCACATGGCATCAAATCGTTGATAACACAGACCAATAAAAATTGTTTACCACGTATATTATGACACATTTTTATATTTGTCATGACTAGAAGGATATAATTTGCACAATATATCAAAAATATAATGGCAAATTATTTAATTACACATTTATTTCATAGAAACTAACCTCATCTCGACAGGGTGAGATCCAACGCACACAAGAAAGAAATATGGCGGCCGGTACTTCAGTATTGCCAGTTCAAATAACGATATATTTTTAATGAAAATAACGTTTTAAAACTATACTAACTGATATCTGAATTAACTAACGTAATAAAACCACTTTTTTGTGTTGGTTCTATTATGCATAATGAATGTATAAATGTTAGAAAATTTAACTTGTTACATTAAAACGAAATCTTTATATTTTAAAACAGCGACATGTATGGTTATTAGCAATAAACTTTGTTTCTCTGTCAAAAATTACATTACATTAATTTATTTTCGTAGTAAAACTAAAAATCAGGATGGAAGAACACCCAATGATATAATGATATTAATAACGAAACATTAAACGCAGAAGATAACATTGTATTGCTATTTTGAAGTATGGTGGGCAACAGATCAACCTACCCAAATTTGTCAAATTTTTACAATCAATTTTAAACACAAAATCTCCCTTAATATAATTGAATGCGAATTTTTAAAGATTTGGGTATGTTGATCCGTTGCTGTGTTATGTACATTCATATAGATAGGTCGATGATTGATACTCTATAGATATTGGACGTAAGTTATTAAACATGTTTGAAAAACCTAATTGTGTGCTCCATTTGATATTCCACATACATATTTATTATGAGTATGAAAATGTTATTAATACTCACCTTTTTTAACAGATTTTGTAATTTAAAATATTAAAAGTATAATCATACTATATTAATGTAACATACCAATACCATTATTATTAAAACTGGATAATTGTTCTTATTCAATCTGTCACTGTCACTGTCACCTATTTGAATGACGGTGAAGTAACATTTCCATTATCTAAATAAACAATTATAAAAGCGATTTTTAAGTTGTATTGGAATCTCATTAAAACATATTATCAGCAATTAATTACCCAAAAGTATTTCATTTGTCTATAATATAATAATTAAATGTGTCTTGTTGTTGTTCTTTCGATATATGTAACATAAACAATCCATATGAGATTTCGCGACTATCGCATACACGTCACAAAAACTAGTTCTCAAGTCCGTAATTGCACTTCGTATAGTGGACAGTTACTTGTAGGCATTCAGTTGTTAGAAAGCTTTATATTAGTAAAGTCGCGTATTTATTAAAATGTCGAACTCAAGTGAAATTAACCCAGATTTGCTAAGGGAAAGGGAAAAATGTAGCTTTAATGTAACAGAATTAATAAATTTGCTTGATGGAGGCATTCAAAACACAGAAGAAAGAAAGAAACGAGGTAAATACTTAGATAATATATTAATTAATATTTACTATAAAAATTATGAAATATCCATTTTGGCCTGTTCAAAAATTTTCACAAAGAATTAGTTAAATGTTTAAGACGATATTTTTCATATTTCTGATGTCATCGTCATCATCATCTTTATGTACCATGCAATATTAAACATAAATAAGTATATATAAATATAATAAGTAAATGGCATTTTTATTACTGATTATTTGCCTGTATGTACACTAATATTATAAAGAGGAAAGATTTGTATTTTTGAATGTAGCAAATAAACTTAAAAGTGCTGGACCGAGTTTAATAATTCTTTTTTTATTAGAAAGCTACATTATCATTGAGGAACATAGGCTATATCTAGTACTAGATTACTTTAGAAATTCCTATTAAAACCAACCAAAGGTGTAAAAAAATTTGCCATAAAATGTCTTTCGTAGCATATACTGTGAAGAATATTAATGATTGGCCAAAAATCCTTCGACAATATTATAGAATATATCAATATCTACAAAAAACTTTGTGAAACCATATGTCTAACTATTGTTGTTACATCACTATAACCTTTTTTTTACATTTAACAAATTGATAGAAATGCCGATCAAAATCAGACCATGTTATCCATACCATTTATAATTTTTTATCGAAATAAATAATTTAATATTCAAAACTGTCTTAATACCTGATGATTACTTTTTGAATTATTGAAATCGGACATTCTATTCAAAAGATATCATGAAATTAAAATAAAATACATGCTGGCGGCGCCGCCACGCAGCGCATCGAGTAACTAACGAGAGCTATTGCATTTGGCACTTTCTCAAGTAGGATCTCCTAAAAATCAATATGCTTTGTTGCCACCTACAAATACTACAGCCAACAGAGTGTACTGGAAGGCTTTAAGATAAGCATAATTTTTTTCAAATTAGGGATTCATGGTCGTTTTAATTAGCATGCTTATTACTTAATCCAAGATAGACACAATAAAAAACAACAATAGAATTAATCATATGTTATGCAGTGAGATATGGGCAGAGTAGAATAGTACATCCCCTGTATCAGGTGTCATAAGAGGCTACTGAGGCAACAGAACTGTAGCTGAAATTCACAGGGTGGGGATGGGTAGGTTGCCCAACATATTACTTATGGGTAAAATTCACCCTTTAGGGAGGTCTATGTCCAGCAGTGAATTTACAATGGCTGGTATGATGATGATGTGAAATGTATGAAAATTCTGATTTAAAAAATTCGGTCTTGTTTGCTGTCTAAAAATAAATAAATAAACAGACAAATAAAAATATGCCTAAAATTATTTTTTTTAAATTTACTGCCAGTAAAGTCTTTCCTATACAGGTTCTCCCTATATATTTGTAATGGTATAGAGAAGATTAACATATATTTTTTTTATTTTAGAGGAGATGGTGTTCAAAGAAGGTTTACATAAAGAAGATGTGCCTGCTGAATATCTCAGCCACAAAGAGAAATATGAATTGGCTGTTAAGAAGGCATGTCTATTATTCAAAATGATCCGACGACTCCAGGAAGAAGAAAACACTGGAATGGAAAATTATCGGTATTACATTACATGATTGTCTTACAGCTATAATAAGCATAAAGGGCCGGAAACAGATTTATAATTGACTATAATAAGTCATAAACATAAAATTACAAAATATTGCAGATGTGGCCAGAATTTAGCATTTATGGGATAAATCTTAAATATGTGTCTTATCTACAATGCTATCTATCTATTGCACATTAAAATAATGTTTCCACTTAAGTATGTCAAAATTGGAGAGTGAGGCACATAAGAAGTCAAGGTGAATTCAAAATATAATATTCAACTGTTTAATGGTTTTAAAATGTGTTTTCTTTACCTTTATTAAGAATGATGAATTTTTAATTTTAAAGGAACCAAAAATTAAAGGACTTAAAGAGTGTTAAAAAGATATATTTCTTATGAATAGTGTAGTGTAATCTTAGAAAAGTGGAAAATCTTAGAAAAATGCCACAATATTTTGACTTTTATAATTTTATTTAGGTACTAAATACAATGTTCATTTAAGGGCAGTACTTGGTGGTATGTTGGGTTCAGCGATCCTTCAAGACGGCAATCCTCTGACCTTACATTATGTGATGTTCATTCCAACACTCATGGGACAGGCGACAGTTGAACAGCAAGCTTATTGGATCGGCCGAGCATTCAACCTAGACATTATTGGAACTTACGCTCAGGTCTGAACATTATTTTTCTTTTAACAGGATGCAAATGCTACTCAGTTATCGTTCATAATACTGTCATAAATGTGAAAGCGTCCAGAAATTTACCTGTGAACTAAACTAAATTTAAGGAAATGTAGACAGTTTGAAGCATAAAAAAAGCCTTTTTGATCCCGGGATTGTTCCCGTGGGACGCAATATAAAAGAAGTCCATGAATGTAAAATTGCAGGGGGAAAACTACTTATCATCATAAGATCAGTAGATGTCTGATATCTCAACTTCATCATGGTCATGTCATATATTTAATTATATTTATTATAGAAAAAACAAGTTAAGACTATTCATGGGGAAGCCCTTAGCAAAAGGGCGATAAATAACGACCCAACTATACAATAGCTGTTAGGTACATAAATAAAATTCATTAATTTAATTTTATGAAATTGTCATTATTGTTTACAAGCGTAAGTTGTTGTTTATGGCCGTCATGTTACTTATGGCCCTTTGTAAAGAGAGGAAACTGAAGTCAGTTGATCCTTGATCACCATTCAAAGGTAATTCCTTTTTTCTCTAGACTGAACTGGGACATGGCACTTTTATTCGAGGTCTCGAAACGACATCTACATACGACCCAAAGACAAAAGAGTTTGTACTGAACAGCCCAACTCTGACGTCTTACAAGTGGTGGCCTGGTGGATGTAAGTATTACTACAATTAGTTACATTTGAGACAATCTACAAATATGTATAATTTGTAAAGTGTCCAGAAACAACAAAAATAGAGATTAACGATTTAATTTTGATAATGTTATCTTTTTAACTCATAATCATAATGAATTACTGTGTACAGTTCTATTCGAATACAATATTGTACAAACATATTTACTAAATTCAGACTAATATTTTATTAGTTATTAATCCTATAACAATGTGATGCTCAATTGATTATTCGAATATACCAAAATTGTTTATTTGCTAACATGTCATCATCAACGGGACTCGTTGGCAGTAGCCGATCTGGCAACGGGCACCCGAGTGATGTGGGTGTTGCCAACAGATGATTTTGTTGTCTGTTGATGCTTTGATTCTGTTTTTTTTTTGCCATGGTGTTTATTTTATCCCTCGCTCACTTCACTCGCCTCTTACCAAAGTATTTGATCTGGTCCTGGTCCGGTAAACAATTTGGCATGCTTTCGGCACATTTTGAAGGTTTTTCTCCCACTTCGCCCACTTGGGAGGCCTTTAGTATTGTAATCCAACATTCCTGAATATGCACTTGTCACCAACAGTGGCGCACACGGCCAACTATTGCATTGTAATGGCCCAACTGTACACCAAGGGTCAATGTCACGGCATACACCCGTTCATCGTGCAGCTGAGAGATGAGGAGACGCACATGCCGCTCCGCGGCATCAAGGTTGGCGAGATTGGCGCCAAGCTTGGCATGAATGGCACCAATAACGGCTTCCTCGGCTTCGACCAAGTCAGGATACCTCGGGAACATTTGCTAATGAAGAACTCAAAAGTGCTTGAGGTAAGTTTGCTGTCTTTAGGATTTGAATGAGGTAGCAGAGAATATTGTTCTATTATAGAAATTCTTGATCTTGCGTTTGGCAGACATGTAATACGAATGTCGATGATTGATTATCGGGCTTCTTCAGAAGCTTCTCACGCAACGCTCTCACGCAAGAGAGGCTTTGAGGAAATAAGATATCCTCCCTTCTTAGAAGGTTCCAGTGGAAATAATGGTTTCAGAGGAATTTCCTCCCGCAAGTTTTTTTTTAGATAGAGATTGATATGGTGTAAAAATGATGTTGTGACAACAATAGAGAAAGGAATGTTGAGATGGTTTGGACATATAGAAAGGATGGATGAAAGTAGAATGACTGTACAAATATATAGGGCGGAAGTGAATGGAAGAGTTGGTATAGGACGAACTAGGCGAACGTATTTTAACCAGATGGAAGAAGTATTAAAAAAAGACCTGGTCAGAAGTACCAAGAATAAACGAGCGTGTATGAAAGGAATACTGCGAGTAAGGGAAGCGACAGACGTATGCCGAGATCGTAGCAAGCGGAGATCCATAGTCTCTGCCTACGCCGATGGGTCACAGGCGTGATGTATGTAGGTATGTACATACATCATATTATGCCTTTAATTGTTATTAAGCGTAGAGTACTTTGTTACAATAGTGTATAAGTAATTTACATACACTTAATAAGAATTTGCATTAATGGTTGAACGTACGTTGAATTCTAATGCTCATACATTATTATTGTGACTACATTATTATCCATTTTGGTATTTTTCATATAGTCTTTAATCGCAATTACATTTCGCCAATGTAATAATTAACGTTAAGTACACTGATTTTGTTTATCAACCGCACGTATCGGTCGTTCGAACTCTTTATCTATTTAGAACGAGAATAACTACGTATGACACAATTTTCGGACTTTGGACCTTCATTTGTAATTTCACTTAAATATTGAGAGAATATTTATGTAGATATATGCAGTTGCTGAATTTCGTTGTACCTAGACCTCGGTAGCTCACGTCATTATAATGTGGTCAAGGGAAGTTTATTTGGAATGAGATTTTAATGATAATTTAATTGTGATGATCGATGCATTGTGCATATGGTGAATTGGTTGTGTTTCGCTGCGCCGACAAACTAATATAAAGTTATATATTACACATTTGTTAAGTTGTCTCATTATCCTTACTAATATTATAAATGTGAAAGTAACTCTGTCTGTCTGTTCGTCTGTTACGCTTTTCCGCTTAAACCTCTTAACCGATTTTGATGAAATTTGACACAGACTATCTTTAGACCCTGAGAAAGGACATATTATTTAATTAGAAATAAGGGTTGTAAGGGGTCGAAAAGGGTGATGAAAAGTTGTATGGAAGTATCGCATATTTAGAGCTAGAAACTTGAAACTTATTTTTCAGGCTATTCATTCGATATAAAGCCATTCATTCAAAAATATCAAAGTTAATATAAGTTATAGTAAAGAGGTATGGTACCCAAAAAAACTATAGGTAAAAAAATAAGTTGCGGACACAGCTAGTAAGTGAATATAAAATATATTTCTTTAAATATGTAAGTTCTTATGAGAAAAATAAATGTCACAAACCTATTTTCTCACTAAAACCGATAGTATACCATACAAATAGCAAGCTTCGTCTAAACACTAGATGATACAACTCATATATTCGCATTATGCCCTCTACTGTACACATCCCAAATACAAGATAACAAAATCAAGGTAATATACAGACGTTAGCCGTGAGGCACCGGGTGTCGTAAAAGGCGTCTGAGGTACCAGAACCGACAGATGGCAGTATATCCATCCGAAACAGTGTAGCTCAAATGCACAGGGTGGGGATGGGCAGCAGCATTCCCGTCGCGAAAGCTGCGCATTGCGATTGCCAACACGCTTGCTCAGCGCGGTATTTATGGGCAAATTCCTTTTCCTTGGGGAGGTCTATGTCCAGTGGTGGACTTATATTTGTTAAGAATTTTATCGGTATAGCTTATCAGTTTCCTCTAAAACCCCACCCAACTAACTACTGGGATGAAATAAGTGTCTTTACGTCAACTTGAAAAATCTTTTTGCCGCAAGCAGATATATAATTATAGTAAGACAAGAAACTAAGTTATCTAAAGGATCTTTGGGTCACGTGGATTGGTCAGATATACAAATTGGTGTCGTAAATTCTCCCCGTTCGTTGCCCCGTACGGTTCCCCAAACTTTAAAAATAAGAAGAGTTGAATCTTTTACACGCTTTATATTAGCATCAGTTGTATATATGTATGTAACCGGCTCATCGAAGTTGATTTTGACCCACTATCGACTAGTTGATTTCATTGAAACTTTTTATATATCAAGAATCGGTTCGATAAGATTATCTCATTATCCTGATTAGGATGTGTAAGAACAAGTGAGAGCACGCAGCGTGCGCATGCGTACCGTCTAGCTAATTTCCAGCTTAAGTACTGATCTAGTAAATATTATTAACATTAAAAAGTAAAGAATAAAACAAAAAAACATCTATATATATACATAAACAACAATAATGAAGAAAGTATATTAGTATTCTGAACAAAGTGCGTTGCGCTATATTTTTCTTAGACCAGCGATTCTTTCAGTATACTACTAGTATTTTTAGTGAAATTATTCCGAAATGTCAATGCCGTAATACAATCTGGTCACAAGGTTAGCGAGAGTTGATTGGTGCTGGTGATATTTTTGTCATAACTGGCGTCTGCCCATAAGCCGCATCTACCGAGACGCTAACCATCACACAAACCGTATGCTTTTATTTTTTTTCTTTTTTTTTCGGACGAACCTATTGCTGGACTACTCAGTAGTCAATTCCAGCGCTAACGCAAAAAGATGGCGGGGCCTCTCATAGATGAGAGGTCCGATGCCCGTAATTATCCGTGCTTGTTTGCCATTGTATCGTTAGTAGCTACAAGCGGAGTAGAAACGTACCTCCCCTTGTAGGTGGGGTCGTAAGAGGTGACTAAGGTACTAGAATCGACAGATGACGGTATCCATTCGAATCCCTACAATAGCTGATATGATGATGATAATATTAAAAAAATACAACAAAAAAATAGCATAGACGGTTTTATCACTAAAAGTCTTTTAGGTAATCTATGGGACTAAAGATTAGGTAATGTAGGGTAATGAGAAATGTTGTTTTTAAAGGCAGCGTTAATACAAAGTTTTATTATATACGCATATAGAATTACGCGCTTACATAATGTATGTACACGATTCATTTTTATTTATATAGATTAACAAATATACATCAATTCACACGCAAGATACGATCACAACCACCTGTGCCTTTTTTATATCACTAAGTCGACAAATAAGCATACGGTCCGCGTGATAGTAAACGTCTCCGTAGCCTATATACACTCGTATCATCGCATCATCACAAGGATATCAATAAAGCGTTTCCAACTTTATTACTGAAATTTGTCATATCACTTAACCCAGTAATTACAATGTCTCTCTCTCTCTCACCCTTCAAACCGTAGGGCAGCAATACGAACACTGCTGTTTGGCTGTTGACTATCTGACTGACATATCACGCTGAGCCGTAACTTTAAGTGTTGGTAATTTTTTACTTTGCACATGAGTTCCGTTTATAACGTTGGGGAACACTAAGAAAGGTGTGCAAAGTTAGTTACCCCCTTTCTTAGTGTTCCCCATTTGCCATTATTAAAGATGTATCTAGAATGAATTTCAGTATAAAGGTTTCTCATTAAAATTCACGAAACAAAATTTTCAACTCGTATTGAAGAAATATTATAAGAAGTAACTGACTCTTTTTATTGTTTTTATTATTCTCACGGGAATCAGAATCACGCAGGTAAAATAGCGGAGCGCTGCTATTACCCACATAATTCTAATGCATTAGTTGGACCCTCAGGATGGCACATACGTGAACGCGCCCAGCTCGAAGCTGACGTACGGCACGATGATGTTCGTCCGGGTCGTTATCGTGCAAGACATGTGCTGTTATATGGCTAAAGCGGTCACCATCGCCACGCGGTACTCGGCAGTCAGGCATCAGTCGCAGCTCAAACCCAAGTGAGTATTTGCTTAGAGAGTGCAGGTGCCAGCTGCAGAACGGTCGTTGTGAAAGGTCCAAATGCATCCTTTAGACCCTGAGAAAAGACATAGGCTATTTTAGGGTTATATAAGTTAAGGTAAAGAGGTATGGTACCCAAAAAAACTATACCACGCGGACGAAGTCGCGCACAGCTAGTTGTTCTATAAATACCGTACTCTGTTAAGGACGATTCAACGTTTAATTCATAAAATATTTAATCGGCCGATTAAATACGCATCTCTTTCGAACCATAGACTAGTTTAGTAAAGACGTACATTGACTGCGTTTTTAGGCAAAGTATTAAATTGATTGATAATGACAGTAACATCATAACGTATATAACAAAGGCGCTTTTCGCTGTCTGCCATATATAGTTAAGATTTTTAAAACTACGCAATTGTTTTTGATACGGCTTTAAGAGTGATTCAAGACGAAGGTTTATATATATTATACATGCATAATATAGTAGAGAGACACTGATAATTTTAAAAACTTCTAATATGATTTTGTAATTAAACATATATTTGCGCTTCAATTGCAAACGGTGGCTGAACCCGACGAGATAGATCGAATTAATGTAGGTACTACAGTATTTGTTCACCATATCAAGGCTACAAAAAAGTTCGTGGTGATATGCCTCTCCTGGGGATTAAATATTGTTTGTCCTCATTGCACCCGTGTGAAGCCGGCGGGTCGCTAATAAAAAGAAAAAGGCTAGCCAGCCTTACAAACTATTTTTTAATCCATATGTTTCCTTCCCAACACTGTGCAAGACAATTTGATGACGTTATCATTCTTAAATTGCCACTGTTAACTGCTACCACTTTAAACTTGTCCATTATGTTCCATCGGTGTCCAGCGAGCCGGAGCCGCAGATCCTGGACTACGTGACACAGCAGCACAAGCTGCTGATCGGCATTTCGTCGGTGCACGCGTTCCGGCTCACCTCGCAGTGGTTGTGGAACCTGTACAACAACGTCACCGCAGAACTTGACGCCGGCGAACTGGACAGGCTGCCCGAGGTATTTGGACTTTCACAAAAACAGCCATGAAAAACTGGTCCGTAAAAATTTACGTTGCCAGATCCGGTGTAGAAGGAAACGTGATGGATCCAGACTATGACTGGAAGGGGTCTGGTCGGGGCCAGGTGATTGGAGAAAATATTAAGATAGCGGCAGTCGTCGTTGCACTCTTCTATGCTGTCTAGCCGTTCGTTGTATTGGTGACACAGGTCATTGGAAATTGAAAGATGCATGTTGTTCTAGCGTTTTACGTTTACCAACCTTGTGGTCTAGTACACTACACGGGAGGAGACGGTTTACTGTATTCCAATGCTATAACATAACCCTTTGTGTAGAAAGACAGATAAATAATATTAACAGGTTCATTATTCCAGTAAATTTTGAAAATATGCCATACGCCGACTATACTTAAGTACGTAAGACTATAAAAAAGTTTAACTTGTACTTAATTTCTTTTTTGTCGGTTCATCTAATATTCATGAATGACGCTGTTATTTGTGTATTGATTGTACTAATAAAGATAAATCAAAATCGTGGACATTCACATGAAAAAAAAATTTACCACCGAACACAAAATGAAAGTCAATAAATAAATAAATATCTATTTCACAACGATATTGCATTGTACAAACTGAAGATTACAATATATATACTACACATATATGCACATATACGTCTAAAACAACATCCAACAACAAACAAGTAGCACACATATTTACCTTTACACACACATACAAACCTACATACACACATTAAACAATACAAACCATTGCCGAAAGAGTAGGGAAATGTGTGATTTCCAATTCACCAATCACTAGGCTACCGACCGACAGTAAATAATTATTAGATTATTATAATATGCTATAATTTTTACGTAATATACTCTTAAATCAACAAGGTTATATACCTTGTTGATTTAAGAGTAGGTTTATTTTACTGCATCTCTTACCCTTCAAACTGGAATACCGAACAGCACCTACTATTTAGCGGTAAAAGTAGGTGAGATTGAGGTCTCATACTAAAGACTTCATTCAACTTACACTGCACAATATTTTTTTTGGTATTCGTAACTTCGATATCAAATGTAAAAAAAAAAACGAAATACCACATTAAAATGGTTTTCTTAAGAAGTGTTATGATATGCACAGTATATTTTTATACGTTCTTATAATTCTTTTTACGTGTGTATTTCACTTAACTCCTCCTAAAACTCCTTCTACTTACACTGCACAATATTTTTTCAGTTTCATCATAAATCATTTGAAAAAACCGCTTTACGATCTTTATTTTGACATTTGCGGGAACAGAGCAATTCGAAAGATTACATGACTTGTCATTTTTGTTAAACGCTTCCCAAAAGAAGTCTTAATAACTCGCAATGTCGGAAGTATTTCTTTCGCCATATTTTTTATATTCATCCATTTTGCTGACTTTTTTGTGGACTGTAATAATACCTTTATGGAATAGTAGCGGCCCGTCCCGGCTTCGTACGTGTAGACATAAATAGATATGGTATTTTAATAGGAATTTCTATAGTAATCTAGTACTAAATATAGCCTGTGTTATTCATTGATAATGCAGCTTTCTAATGAAAAGAAAGAATTATTAAAATCGATCCCGTACTTTTTAAATTTATTCGTTACATACAAAAATACAAGTATATACTGGGAAAATACAAGAAAATAATAAATAGTATAAGATAAATAGAAAATTCCTGACTAATAAGACTGCCCTTAATCTGCTACGAAGTAGTTAAAGTATTTTGTAATCTAGTTTTAGTTACTCAACTGTAAGTTACAAGCCTCATAGCTAAATTAATATTAAGTAGAATTACAACATTGATAGAACATAAAATGCAAGAGTGTATACCGAGTCAGAGACTATAAACAATAAAGCTAGTTATCAGAAGGGAACAGCTTATCAAGCTCAGAATACGAGGGGATTCTGATAGAAGGACTCCCATCGCGAATGTGCACGTTAATGGATCCATCGCTAATCCAACAATGCTTGTAACCGCTGAACTTAACCCTCGTTCATCATCTCGAAATAATAGGCGGTTGTCTCTTGCAAGTCGCTCATATACAAAAACTTTGATTTCCATAAGTCGGACGGCATCAGTTGGGTCCAGGAGTACACAACTCAGCCTATGTACGCGAACGTCGACACTTTGCCCAACGGAATAGTCCGCGGCTCGAATTAATCGTGGGTGCAAGTGATGAGGTGCCTCATCGAAATGACAACTAGACGCCTCACGCACACACTCTCACGAATCAAAGGGAAATCGAGGTCGCGGTGCAAATCCGGTCTACGTATGTATACTATGTACCATGGCAAGCCGGTTGCGCTTTTCAGAAAACGATGTTGATCCATCTGAATGTACTTAATACGCGGGTTACCGGCAAAGCAAAATAGTACCTCCCTCTGTATCGTATTTCGTCACGATTCTTCATCACGTTTGCCCAGCGCGGCAATTATGGGTAAAAACGCTGTTTCTCGGGGAGGCCCGTGTCCTATGCAATAGGCGTTCTATGGCTGGTGACGATGACGAATATGTGACGGAGCCGCGTGGGCAAACGACGCTTGCGTACGTCATGAGCATGACAGAATTAAATTTCAAAACAAACTCTTCGATGTACGAGGACAAGAATGCCAAAGCCGCCACGTGACGATTCCAGCTGCACGCGCTGGCGTGCTGCCTGAAGGCCGTGAGCACGGCGGACGCGGCCGAGTGCGTGGAGCGCTGCCGGCTGGCGTGCGGCGGCCACGGGTACATGCTGGCCTCCAGCCTGCCGCTCATGTACGGCCTGGTGACTGCCGCCTGCACCTACGAGGGGGAGAACACGGTGCTGCTGCTGCAGACAGCCAGGTAACGCGGTCGCCGTCACACCACTTTGTCAGAGTTATATTAAAAATATATAAGTATGGTGTATTTGAGAGATAGATTAAAGAATAGTGTGATAAGACATCGTTGTGTTTTATATTTTGCAGTTTCGCCTAATATTATAATTTTGTCGTGATACCGTAACGCTGATTTTCAATGATCTTCTACTGACGACGGACAACATTTAAGTGATGAACAAAAATTTACTCCTCTGGTCCGTGATATCCGTAAAACAAATGCTTTAAGCTACTTATCAATGTTATATATCTGTACTAGTTAGGTCAATGTAAATATTTGTAAATGTTTGATCAGGTATCTGGTGAAGGCATGGCAGCAAGCAGCTGGTGGTAATTCGTTGACGCCCACAGTAGCGTACCTGGGCCGCGGTGCGGGCGCGCGGCGCCGCCCGCCCTGGGAGAACACCGTCGAGGGTATCATTGAAGGGTTCCAACAGGTAGCTGCCAGGTATGCAAATTCACTAAAAAACTTTTTTGTCAGATCAGATCGACAAACAAACTTAAATCCGCGTAATATTAAGCGCCATTGAAGACGCTTATTGTTACGCGGATTTAAGTTTGCGTAATATCACAAGGATACCGCTAACGCGTTGCAAACCTTGTGAAAATAGTATGTCATTTTAACCATTAATTTTACTGCATCTCTTAACCTTTTAAATGGAATACAGCAATGCGAACAGCACCTACTATTTAGCGGTAAAGGTAGGTGAGAGTGAGGTGCCAATGCAGACGAGGTATGAGGCCTACCTCCTCCTACCAGCACCATATCATTGGACCGCCGTTAGTTGTCCAATAGGAAATTATCCTCTCTCAGAAAAGAGGAATTTGCCCATACTTTCCACGATGGGTATGCGTAGTAGCAATTTTAGATGTAAGGTCAAGGTCAAGGTATATAATTGAAGTCAAACCTCATACTAAAGACTTCATTCAACTTACACTGCACAATATTTTTTCAGTTCTCTTCACATCAGAGGTATTTTACTCTTATGGTACCTCATGATATTCATATTGTAAAACTACTTTTTCGTAATATACAATATCTACAGGAAAACAATCAGTTGCTTTTTTACAATAATTTATACCGACCAGCTGGTTGGTTGCGACCTTCATCGCATTGAGAGTTGGATGTATGAGTGCTGTCTAATTTCATTCTGGTTTATTCGCGACGTCACTTGTAAAATGTTTTAATTTTCGTGTAACCTTTACTCAAGGAACCGATATAAAAAACATAAAACATTGATACCAAAATATTCAAAATTTAAATTTAAATAACGAGTTTAGTAGAAGTAGTTATTATGTAACATCAAATATTCTAACTTCAGTCATATGAAATTTAGTTTTAATATTTCGTCTAAATATATTATTAACTATATGTATTATAGTTTATTTATAATTTCATAGTTTTTTTTTTATATACCTAAGAGTAACTTTTAATCTTTGGCACTCTTGAGAACGACTGCCGTGAGGTATTTGTAACTTCGATATAAAATGTAAAAAAAACGAAATACCACATTAAAATGGTTTTCATAAGTAGTGCTATTGTATGCACAGTGTGTCTTCATATGTTCTTATAATTCTATTGTACGTGTGTATTTCATTTAACTGCTCATAAACGGCTGGTCCGATTTGAATGATTTTTTGTATTTTTTGTGTGGTCTCCAGGATGGTTTAAATTTAAGCCCGGCTGATGGCGCTTCAGTCGGTATCTAGGGTATTTATCTATACTGCAACTAAACGGCTTGATTGACTTGAATGATTTTTTAAGAATACGTTCGAGTAGGGGCCTGGATGATTTAGATTCACAAATCAGTATCTAGGTTATTTATCTTCATTATTTGTCTTTCAATTCATATTTTGTTTAATATCCTAATATATATATATATATATATACTATATCCTAATATATAATAATTTAATATGCAGGATTGAGTGAATTGACATTACAAACAAAATTTATTTTCAGTTATATGCATAGATGCCACTTACCATCCTTTCATCCAGCAGTCAAGTACTAACTGACGTTTAATTTGACAGTAAAATCGGCTTGTGCGTGTCGAACATTGAGAAGAGACAGAATACCGGCATGGCGTACGAGGACGCATGGAACCTCACTTCGGTGCAACTCATCTCCGCCTCCGAGGTACGTTTGTAGTAAGGATTACTTGTAGTTTGTTGTAAAAAAAGTAAAAACCTTGAAACATTCTATCTTTTAAAACCGCATCAAATACACCAAATCCGTAGCGTAGTTTTTAAGGTCTAAGTGGTCATAGGGACAGACAGATAAACAGCGGAACTTTGTTTTATACTACGTAGTGATCGCTAGTTACGCTGAATGAATGAACTGATAATATCGACGGTCAGAAATTAAATTGGCGTATGGACATTTAGGTAAAAAAAATTGTATTTATCTATTTCTGACTTTTGTTTATATTTATGATTGATTTTTATTTATTAAAAACAGCTAAAACATAATTTAAACTAGATTTTCCAGTAATAAAGTTATAACCAAATAATGGCTGTTATTTTCTTTTTTGTTCTTCTTGTAAACCTGCACTTTGTCCCTTACGACAATTGAATTTATGACCGTGGATGTGTGGGCTACTTTAATATTTATATTATTTCAGTATTTCATACGAATAAAACAGTCTCTTCACAGAGCCATCAGGTACCGGCAGAGTAGAATAGTACCGCCCCCTGTACCAGGTGTAGTAAGAGGCGACTAAGGTATCAGAACCGATAGATATAGCTCAAATGCACAAGGTGGGGATGGGCAGCATCCCCGTCGCGAAAGCTGCGCTCTGCGATTGCCAACACACTTGCCCAGCGCGGCGACTATAATCATAGTTCCCTCTTTCTTGTCACTTCCAACAGCTGTTATGATGACGATTATGTTATGATGATGAAAACAGTAATTTAATTATGTCCCACACAGGCGCACTGTCGTGCTATCCTGCTGTCTACATACTATGAAGAGATGAAGGCGCAGGTCGCCGGCATATCTCCCACGTTGCGCGCGGTCTTGATGCGGCTGGTAGACTTGTACGCCGTGTACTGGGCGCTGCAGCGAGTCGGCGACCTACTTCGGGTGCGTATTGAGCGCGGGACATGAGGGAAAGTCTTCAGGCGCGAGAGAAGAAGGGAAAGTCCACAATGATATATGTAGGAAGGGAGATGATAAAGTGACGAAATCGCAGTTTAAAGTTCGAAGGCCGGCTAGTTCTTTGCCTTATGTACAGGAGGGATAATCAATATAACCATAAATTTCCAAGTTTAAAAAGTTGTCGGTCATCTATACTAATATTATAAAGCGGAAGAGTTTGTTTGTTTAAACGCGCTAATCTCAGGATCTACTGGTCCTATTTGAATAATTCTTTTTTTGTTGGACAGTCCATTTATAGAGAAAGGCTTTAGGCTATATAACATTACGCTGTGACCAATAGGAGCTTAGCGTCAGTAAGAAATGTTACAAAAACGGGGAAAATTATTCTCACATTTGAGGTTTTTCGTCACATGCGCTGCATAAACGGTTTAAGTTATTCAAAAACTATTATTGAAAGAATTATTCCTTTTTAATAATAAAAAAAGTCCGCGACCGTATATGTCTATCTCTCAAGATTTACTCGTAATAACATTATTTGTCGAAGAAGCCTTGCTACCATTATCATGTGCAAGCAGGCCGCGCGGCGGCGGGTGAGGGGGAGGTGGGCCTCGCCCCACCGCCTTACTTGCCACTACCACTCGCGAGTGTATCTTAGCGAGGTACCATACGGAACGGTTGAATACAGCGTGCTTTATTTTAAACAAAAGTAAAAATATAATTTATGCTGAAGTACTTTGAACCTTTATTTTAAAAACATTATTTTTTTACATATTATTTAAAAAAAATCTTATTCACGATTATGCAATAACATAAATCAACGTGAGCAATCAAAAAATAATCTCGATAGAGTTTCCGACAACCACGCGAACGAAGTCGCGGGCACAGCTAGTTATATTAATCATGTTTATTCCATAACCCTAATTATATTAATAATGTTTATTCCATAAC
>JACJUM010000202.1:18208953-18307862 GCA_020976665.1 Heortia vitessoides
GTTTATTCCATAACTCTAGTTATATTAATAATGTTTATTCCATAACCATAATAAAAATATTAAATATGATGAATAGCTATCCTACCACTAGCTCCCCTAGATAGAAAATGACGATTTAGATACAGAAAGCCAACTTTTCCGAACATGTTGCCTGTTAAAATCTATCTTATAAAAACTATTTCCTTTAAATGTGCGAATAAATATGTATCTAGAGTTGTTGGAAATATATGACGGTGTCATTGCAGTTTCTATTTAAGGGTGCGATATATTGAGGGTGCATGACACCCGCCAGCCGGGTAATAGTAACACCGGTTGTACAAGTATTAGTACCCAGCTGTGTGGCCGCGTGTGCGCAGTTCACGGCGATCTCGGAGCGCGACATCGAGCAGCTGCAGGCGTGGTACGAGCGCGCGCTCGTCGAGCTGCGGCCCGACGCCGTGGGGCTGGTCGACGGGTTCGACATCCGGGACGAGGTAATCTTACCCCCACTCTGTTATCGGGCGGCAGAAAAAGGGGAAGGGGAGGCGTTTGGAAGTTGTTTAAAAAAGCATAATTTGCTAGCAATTTTTTTTTATCCTGTATGTACGGTTGGTTATACAAGATAAAGAAAAATATCTCTCTTAATTTAAGAATGTGTAAGATGTTCAAAAACCGTAATTCAATAAATAACATATATTCGATAGTTTACTTTGTGTAAATTAGTAAGTAATATAGTAGACAATATGGACAGTTTCAGAACAAATAAAATCAAAATATTCTTTGTTCTAGTAGGTTGTTAGATGTTTACAACGAGCACTTACGCATCGCCAAATGATTTATATTTTGATTTACGATTTAAATATATTTTCTAAATTTTTTGTTAATTTTGATTGTTGGATTTCCACATCTGAGGATAAATCATATCAAAATTTGCCTAAAAACATTTGCCATTTGCATTTTTGTTGTGCACCATGGCGATGACGCAATGTATGCTCATCCGTTTCTTAAATTTTGCAATTGTCCCTTTTCCCTGAAGAGAGTCTTTAAGTAGAGGTAAATGGTAAATAAAATAAT
The DNA here is from genome assembly GCA_020976665.1 of Heortia vitessoides. Taxonomy (NCBI): domain Eukaryota; kingdom Metazoa; phylum Arthropoda; class Insecta; order Lepidoptera; family Crambidae; genus Heortia; species Heortia vitessoides. The sequence continues at coordinate 18,210,007 of JACJUM010000202.1, forward strand.
GTTAATAAACAGATCCTGCGGTCGACGCTGGGCGCGTACGACGGGCGCGTGTACGAGCGTCTCATGGAAGAGGCTCTCAAGAGCCCGCTCAATCAAGAACCTGTCAACCAGAGCTTCCACAAGTACCTAAAACCGTTCATGCAAGGGAAACTGTGATCTACTGCAATATGAACAGAGTGTGATTTAAACTCGTGGGTAGTAAACATTAGAAATTTTTACTTTTATGTGACAGGCATAAAATGTAAATGGTGTTTGGATATATATAAGTATGAGAGTATATGAACAAGTATGGTGGTGGATGTGAAACATTCCATTGTAATATAAATTTGAGTATTATTGTTTTACCAAGAGATATAATATGGAGATTTTTATATTATTGTTATAGCAATCTTAAACACAATAAATAATTATTTTATCTATGTTTTTTTACTTTTCTCAGACCTAGAAGCATACGTTTATCTTAATGCTGGTCTACTCAGTCGACAATAGGGTAGTTTCATCTATAAAGTAAAATTATGAAAGTTTATTATTTATATACTTTCTACCCTAAGAAATACTAGTACATATAACACTATTTTTCTATATAAATATAGGATTTTTATATTTTTTAAAAATTAAATTTTGTATATCACGTGACCGAAAACGCCCGCCCGCACGCCTTACTTTTTTCGTGAGTGACGTCAAATGAGTAGCAACAAACAAACAAGTAACCTACAACAAAAAAGTTTGAACTCTTTAGTATGAATTTGTGGCTTGTTATATTTATTTACACTTAATACGTTATTATTTACAATGGAGGACGATTACTTACGGTTCTGTCGCTCTAAATAAATAGGCTTTATAGGCAACATAACTTTTAAGTTAAATAGTATATCAGTATAAAATACTCTTCACAATTAATACTTCAGATATGACAAAGGTAAAATTGTGTACATTAAAGTGATCATCACACAGGTGTAGAATTGATTTGTGGAGAGTTCTGTTGGATCTCATCCCAATAGTTCTATCCAAACATTTCTTATATTAATGTTGTTTGGAACTCTGATAAATAACTTTTCTGGTGTTATCAAAGTTGTGTTGTTACAATTTGGCACTATAACCCAACAATATGTTATATGAATCCTATTCAAAATTATCATGTGCTATAGGAGTCAATGATTTTTTTTATTATTGTTTTGTAGTATAAACTGATTAGTAGTTAGTATTCCCACAGGATGTAAGTGTACAGTGGTAGAAAGCTAGTATTAAATAGTGTAACTAAAAGTTAAATGGGTGTCTAATAAGTAATCTTCATTATTCTCTTTTTCCTATAACAATTACTCAGTGCAGCCAACATTTCTTTCCCTGAAACTTGGATTGAAAAACTCTTTTCTTAGATAGGGTAGTAAAAAATGCAACTGAAGATATTTCTGATAAATTTGTTCCTTATTAGATTATTGAAAAACAAATTTAAACATGTATGACAAAGACACAAAAGTGAAGTTGCACAACTTATATACTAGAGATATCAACAGTTATTTTTTAACTTATTAGATTCTACTTAAGGCTATTAAGCCGCCGGTTTCTTATAAGTTTTAAGATCATTTCCTGGGTCTCAAGGGCTACAACCAATGGAAGAGTCCTCAACTGCTGTGCAATGTGGATGCCAAAGGTATCAAACTCATCATTATCATTACTGTTTACATAAACTTGAGATGATTGCATATTCAATAAGGTGCTATCACTGTCTGTTAGGTTGATGTGTGCCACACTTGGTGGTTTTTCAGTGGCATCTGCAGCTTGCCAGGAGAAATCTTCGTCACAGCTATTATTATCATCATCATCATCGTGATCTTCTTTTAGGCTCTCATCCATATCCAAGTCTGACATGTTGTGTTCCTGCAAAAACTTTCAATGATCAGTTAAGTAAACTTGTGCTTTCATTTAAGATACCTGATTAACACAAATGTGCTCTTAGTAATACAAACAACTACACTACAGTATTTTATGGAAAGCAAGAAAATAAAGTAAGTAACCTACCAGTGAATCCTGAGGACATCTTTTTAAAACTTGAAACATTCGTATTTCAATTTCACTAAAGTCATCAGCATTACACATTATAGGTCCAGTGCCATCACTGTTCTGCCTCCATTTAATTCGTTTCCGTTTTAACTTAGCTTTGACATTGCAGAGATACTAAAAGAGATTTATAATATAGAAGACCAGTATTTTACGTAGATAATACTAAGTTAAATAATAAGGTAAGTACAGTTAATTCAGGTAACATTTAATAGGGTAATTTTGAATTATTCATTTTCGTAAACTATAAAAAGAATTTAGCCGAGATTAAGGTTCAAATCGATTGCAAGAACTATCTTCGTAGTAAATCTGAACCGATATGTTAAAGATTAATATATTAATTCTATAAAAAGACCTGATCAAAGTTACCCGGATAGTTCTATGTTACCCATGTTGACTGTATATACATTTATAACTTTTGGTACCTTCGCCCATGATTTATGATCGCGTGAAGCACCCAAAGAATTAAGCTGTGGCGTGATTCTTTTCCATTTAGACTGAACAGCATCTATGCCTTGAGCAGTTTTCTTATAACCTTTGATAACTTCTGGGTTCTCCTCAAAAAAAGTGCAAAGAACATCTGTTTGACCGGCTGTTACTCCTGATTTCATATCTAAAGGAATATTTATGTGACTAAAAAATACATATTGCTTATGATTCTATAAATAATATAAAAGAATATATTATACATACAAACCTTTCGGCATATTTATTTATTTTTGTTTTACAATATTTATTTTCCTTGTCAATTGTCATACCATAGTGATGGATACGCAATTGCCTTTGTTGACTTTGAAATAGTCGATTGTGGTTACATAATCGATAGTTTCGATTTGGAACTACCGATGCTAAGAAAATTTTGTGATGTTGATTGCCTGAGATCCTTTACACCAGTCTTTTTCACTTCAGCTTCTTATTTTGGAGTTAAGTCAATCTATAAGATGTTATGTTATTTCAATGAATAATTTATTATCAATTAAAGACATTGTATGGTTTGATGAAACTTTTCTCTGTATCAAACAACATAACTCAATTTTATATTCAAAACACGCATATACCGCACAGCATAAGCACGTATGGATTAGCTGATTGGAGTCATAGGCAGGTCTGAATTCAAAGGTCTGGAAGTCCCGGGGCATAAAAAGTAAGTGAATGTTTATCACAAATTCATTTCCAAAATGGGCACTCTTAACAAACACAAACAGCACAAAAAATATTACTCTACTAGGAAGACGTAAAATTTACCAACTTATAAATATTTTTTACTATTAACTATCAATCCGAATTGAAAACAGATTTTATCCTATATATTATACCATATAATTCAGTTTTTACCTTTTATTATTTGTACTTTGAAATATTCGAATACGAATAATTCTACTATTTATAAAAAAAATTACGTGTCACGGTGTTTGTCCGAGATAAACGTATAAATTACTGGATTTTTCTTTTATTCTTTACCGTGTACAGAATAATTTGTATCTTAATTTATAGTCGCATGATAGACATATAAGTATAATTAAGACTAGAAAGGTCTCTCAGATTACTAGTTAAATATAATTTAATGCGTCCTGTACCAACTATTCTTGAATCAAATAATAAAATTGCATTTTATTGGAACTATTTACGACAACCACTTGCGATATCATATCCGTGTGACACTATCTCAATCCGAATTACATCAATTTTATTCTATCATGAATTGTCAGTGTCAATGTCATCGCGTTTGTTTATATTTGTTTGTGTAGGGGATTATTTATTTAATTAACTTATTATTTTATTTATTGTATAAAATGGCCTCTGAGAATAATATTTGTCGAGCTTGTCTTACCACCAAAGAATCATTTGCTTATGTGATATTTGAAAATGTTTCTCCTGATATTTACTTTTTTTGTACGTCTGTAGAGGTAAAGATGTTTTTTAAAGCTGTTTTAAGCGAAGTTTTTTAAATGAATATCCACTTTAAAAATATTTTTTTAGGTGCACCAAGACAATCTCCCAAGAACACTGTGCAATCCGTGTTACGAATGCATCACAAAATATTCTGAATTTAAAAGAACCTGTATTCAGTCCCAAAATACTTTATTGGAAGTGTGTATTTCAAAAGAAATCGGAACTGATGTAGAAATAAAATCAACTTTAAAGGATGAGTCAAATGACACGGTAGTTAAGACTGAAACCCTTTCAGAACATTTCGACGAAGTTAATTTCCCAGTTAAGATTGAAGATGTATCTGATAACTATGAAGAAGGTAAAAAAAATAGCTATTTCATTTTGGTGTTTCAAATTAAAAATATTTTAATTATTGTTGTTTTTCAGATTTTTTTGATACATTAGAGTTTGGAGCAAATACAGTTAAATCGAAAAAAAAAATTAATAGGTACAGTACTTAGAAGATATTTTTAGTAAATGTTATTAATGATTTCAAATGACATCTTACATCTCTTTATCTATAATTTCTTCCAGAAAATTAAAACAAATTGAAAAACATAAAGGGAAATCCAATATAAAAGTTAAAAGAAGACAGTTTAATTTTATATGTGGAGTTTGTAATAAGAAATTCAATTACAAGGAACGATTTGAAGCTCATAGACTAGAACACGAAGGCAAGGAAGTGAGTAAATAAGATTTTAAATAGCTGATAGTTAACTTACTACCTCAACCGTCAATGAAGTCTCAAAAGTTTTATTGGTTATTTATTATGAATGATTGATTGAGTTATATTTTTATTGATTGTTGTTTGTCATAGTTTTTATGGGCTAGATGGAGCAGATGGATCCTATCTTGTGCACCAAGGGTTGTGGGTTTGATTCCCACTTGAGGAAATAGTTATATGATGATATTTGTGTTTGCTGTGTCAGGGTGTTCAATATATGTATTTAAGTAGTATATTTGTGATTTCTCTTTTGTCTGGTGTCCGTCACACAAGAGCTTTAAGAGACTATGGTGTCAGTGTATGAGATGTTTTGGGAATTTATTATTATTATTACCAAAACATATAATTTTTTTATTGTTTTACTGATACATTTCAAAATTAAGCTATTGCTAATATACCAGTATTCCTTAAATTGTTAACCTATTCAGCCATTCAATACCTAATCAGCTATCGGTGGCCTTACAAATATTTTCACATGCCAAGAGTCTCACTTTCAAAGCCAATTTTCTTGGTCATATTTTAAATAAATACCTAACCTTTTTAAAGTGCTTAATTTAATTATAATCTAGCTATACTAGGCTACTTTTAAACATAACTGTGCATTTAATGGGTCAATGCTGTTTTAAAGATATTTATGATTATTTTAGTGTATGATGATAATAAATCAATAAATCTCTATTACATTACAGAGTTCCATTCACTGCTCTCCTTGCAATAAGACTTTCATGACCTGGAGTGGGCTGAGGCGTCACAATGAAACAGAGCACACTCTAGTTAGCTTAGAGAAATTAAAATGTAGCATATGTGGGAAAATATGCAAGAGCCGACAAACTTTGCAAATGCACAAAAAGACACATGGAGAGAGAAAAATGTATGTTTGTGATGTGTGTGGAAAAGGATTTACTACCAAATTTATTTTAAAGGTAATTGGGGTCTAAGTTTTTTTAGTTCGAGTTTTTTTTTAATTTGGAATATCTATAATTTGTCTAATATTTACGAATTTACTACTTATAATGAAACTACACTTTTACAACTTTACAACGCGGTTTATTAAATATTTTAAGATTTTTTACATTCCAGTTACCATGCAGCAACCATTATCAAGAATCTGTTATTATTTGTAATATAAAATCTACTCATATTTAGTTTGTAAATAATTAGTTAGACTTTCATCAATATATTAGAGTTTTGATAAGCTATATGAAAATAGATAGAGAATACCAGACAATAATACATTCCAAACTCTCAATTTTATTTCAGGCTCACCTAGACACTCACAAAGAAAACCGAGAAAGATTATTTACATGCGAGCATTGTGGAAAGAAATTTTACACTAACACAATCTTGCTGTCACACGTTTCGCGACGGCACACAGGTCGACGATTCATTTGCCAAATATGCAGTTATCCATTTACAGACAAATACAATTTGGCGAAGCATTTGTTGATACATGATGGAAAGAAACTATTCAAGTGCGAGATTTGTAATAAATCGTACACCACCCAGTCTTCCTTGGTAGAGCATAGAAGGATTCATTCTGGTGAGAGACCATATATATGCAGTTACTGCCCTAAGAACTTCCTATCAAAAAGACGTTTGGACGACCACCATAAGATACATACAGGGGAAAGACCCCATAAATGCGTAATATGTGAACAAGGCTTTACACAAAGGGGGACATTGAAAAGACATATGAAAGTGCACGAAAGATCAATACCTATACTAAATTAAATATATTTTCACAAAAGAAAATGTTTGATTTGTTATCAATTCCGGCTGTGGGGTACCAGTATAATAGAATAGTATATAATACATCCCCCTGTATCATGTGTCGTAAGAAGTGACAGATAGTGGATTACCGGTGGTGCGGTATATCCACCCTAAAACAACGGCGATTGCCACCACGCCCGCTCAGCGCGGCAAAATTCCCTCTTGTTTTGAGAGGCTGAAGTCCAGCAGTGGACGATCTACGGCTGCCATAATGATGATATTTTCATAATTTTTATTTAACTAAATAATACGAATAAAAGTAATACTTTATAACAATCTTTAATACATATTCAATTGACTCACAATGTTACAGAGTTGCTGCCGATGATTCCATAAACATATTTCTATCACAGAATTGAATTATTTATAATTATATTTTTACCATTACATAATTTATCTATGTAATGTAAGATTTTAAGGAATTTATTTATAATTTTCGGCGACATCTAAATTTGTCACTGTCTCATACAGGGCACAGGTCACTCATAAATGAGCAACCTCGCCCTTTCCTGGTGGCGCTGGAATTAATGTCTGAGTAGACCAGCAATAGGTTCGTCCGAAAAAAAAAACGATGACGATCATCGAGAACAATTTTGTATTAATCGCAATTCCGCCCAGCGCTTGGACATGGTCACAACTAAAGATGTGAGACTAGGGTATATGCTTTAATTAGTTTTGGTTAAAATTTGAATATTCACACTGAATACATCAACCGATAAAGTAGTTCTATTTTGTACTGTTTTCTTAAAGTTGACCTAGTTCTCTATTAGGACCGCCACTTAGGTACTGATCTTGAAAGGAGGACTAGGTGCCGATAAGAACAGACTAGACCTAGTTTAGGTACCTAAGTTTCAAAATGTATTTTAGTTTAAGTTTCCTTTTGTTGTTGAATAAAGTTATAATAATTATTAATAATAATGTCAATTCCAACGCCACCGAGGGCTGACGGGGCCCTACATTAATTTACGCTAAAATTTTTGGACTGACGGAAGATCGAAATGAGGTTTGCTCTGCATTCTAATCGTCATCAACACAGATCCGTCGCAAACGGTCCCGCGAGCAAGGTCACGGCAGCGGGCGGGTTGGGCAGGGCGGGCGGGGGCGGGCGGTCGTGCGCGCGCATGTGCCGGTTGAGCGCGCACTTCTGTATGAAGGCCTGCGGGCACAGCGCGCAGCGGTGCGGCCGCTCGCCCGTGTGGATCATGCGGTGGTTGCGCATGTCCTTCCACGCGCGGAAACGTTTCGGACACACGTCGCACGCGTATGGCCGCTCGCCTGTCGACAATGCTTTCTTTTTTTTGTTTCCGTTATTTTTCAAGCCGTGAAGCACCGGCAGAGTATAATAGTACCTCTCTCTGTATGAGGTATCGCAAGAGGCGACTAAGGTGCCAGAACCGACTGATGGCGGTATATCTATCCGGTACAGAGTAGCTCAAATGCATAGGGCGGGGACAGCAACATCTCCGTCGCGAAAGCTGCGCTCTGCGATTCCCAACACGCACGCCCAGCGCGGTAATTATGGGGAAAATTTCCGATGACTGTAATGATGAAGCGATCCCTTGAACGCTTGTATTATCACAAGGATATCATTGTCGACCTTGTGACTTAAAGATATTCTAGGACATTATCCAGTAATTCTCTTGCCTTTATGCCTTATGACAATATTCCTCCTGTCTTGGGGAGGCCTATGTTCAACAGTGGACTTCCAATGGCCGATACCATCGAAGGGCTCGAAGGGCTATGCATAACTTAAAATATTTCTTAAACCCCACTAACAGTTCATTTGTGACTACACTTTATATATGTATGAACACTGTCTATAGGATGCAATTCCCACGAGGAATATCCTGTGATCAAAAATAACTTATATACATCCCTAGAGTTCAAATTACATGAAAACTTTCTTCAAAACCCGTTCACCTGCAACGCTTTAAAAGATTTACAAACAGACTATATTTTATTAATTTTATATTACCTGTGTGACTCCTTGCATGCACCACTTGGAAGCTCTTGCACTTGAAGGTCTTATCGCAGTACTGGCAGGTGTACGGCCGCTCCGAGGAGTGCGACTTCATATGTTTATACAGGTCACTCTAAGTACAAATAAATTTTATAAAAATATATTAACAAAAGGAATATGTGCATAGGAAGTAGACCTCATACAAAACTAAGTTAATAAATTAATTTGGAGAAGAAATGCATTTGACGGCCCAATGGCGCAGATGGTAGCGATTTTGTCTTGAGTGTTAAAGGTCGTGGGTTCGATACCCACCCAGGTCAAATATTTATTAGATGATATTTGTAAATTTATTCTGTGCCTGGGTGTTGAAAATATGTATATATGTATTATTTTTGTGATTCCTCAGTTGAATGTAGAAGTTCATTAAAATAATTAAAGCAGTTCATGACATACATTAGGTGGACCTCATACAAAAGGTCGTCCGCATTGGTACATCACTTTGACCTATTTTACCTATTCTACCACCAAATAGCAGTATTTGCATTGCTGTGGTATAAAGGGTGAGAGAGGCGGTGTAATTACTGAGTAATATGACATAATACACTCATTTGCAAAAAAGGGGCGGTTCTGATTTTAGTTCTACTTTAAAAAAAATACGGTACCAAAATGATTTCAATCACTTGTACATATTACTGGCCGGTTTTAAAAATGCCGTGGTGTTTAAAACTACGTTCTAAATTCAAATTTTCGTTTGATGCTCGTTTTTACAGGAATCCCCTTTTTATCCTACATTTTTGGTGCGAAGTTCCAAAAGATAATATCGGTTTTCATAACTTTTAGTCAACTTTTATGATTTTATTTTATATTCGTAATTAGCAAAGCTTCATTTATTGCTGTTTAGCTGCCTCAATAATGTTAGAGAAAGTGGTAAAAGCTACCAAAATTATTGCGCTGCTCGAAGAGGGTTGCAGCCAATGCTCGGAGGCTAAGTGTGAGTCGCTTGACGGTTCAAAGGACCTGGCAGCGGTATCAATACACGGGTTCAGTCAAGAGAAGGCCTGGTTCTGGAAGAAAACCATGTACCCAACCACGGGATGATCGTTTTCTTGTGAGTCGTGCATCGAGAAATCGCAAGTCTTTGTATGTGGACCTTAAGAACGACCTCGTAGTAGTAAGAAATGTGCATATTAGTCTATGGACGGTCAGGAGGAGGCTTCTTGCGGCCTATATACGCAGTCATCGCCCGGCCTGCGGCACTAAGTTACTCCAGAGCGTGAGCACAGAGTTAGGTTTGCTCGAAATTGTGAGTCATGGAATCGTGATTGTGATAATGAGCGATTGCCCGACTGTATCACTTTCACTAATGAACCATATGTCAAGCACGTTCTCAGTTTTATTACAACCTGAACACTCCAACGGAATTATACTTTACATACAAACCGAATTCGACGGGCCAGACGGCACAGATGTTAGTGATCCTATCTCACGAGCCAAAGGTCGTGATGATGATATTTATGTTTATCTTGTGCCTGGGTGTTAAAAATATGTATTCAAGTATTATATATGTGTAATTCGTCTATTGCCTGATGTCCGTAGCAAGTGCTTTAAGTGGTCGATCAATTTATGAGATGTTGTCTGAATATTATTATTAATTTTATTACATTATTTATTATTTACATACTTACTTCTAGAATGGTAGGCAGAAGTGATGATAGTTGAAATAACACTGAAATACCTTAACATAGAACCTCATGTCGCAGTGTGTGCAGGCGATGTTCTTGACACCTGAGTGCCGGATGAGGTGTATCTTCAGGTAGCCAGGCTGAGCGAATTTCTTCCCGCACTGGGCGCACCCGTATGTCTTCTCCTGTCCATGCGTCTCTAAATGCCTCTGGAATAGTCACATTTGTATAACATTAATAAATAAATGTATATATCCCTTAATATAAACTAGAAGTATGATCAAAAAATATGAAGCTCCTACTTATAAACGAAAGTAGCAAAATAAAGTAAAGAAATTTCCAACAAATTTTTTGCATATTTCACAAAAAATAAGTTAGAAAGGTGTTTTTGGCTCAACCCAATTACTTATCTATTCAAACTTTTTTTGTATTTTTACTCAAATAACAAAACAAGTAGCATAATAACAATAATTTACTATTTCAACATTTTCCTTCTTATTTATTGCATCTTTTCTATTTATTTATTGCATTTAATAAATAATCTCCCACATGGGTTTCCGATCCAGATAAAAATCATTAATCATATATACTGTATTTTTATGTAAATATAATAATGCCTATGTTACTCCAGAAAAACGTACCTTTATATTAGTGAAAGAATTCCCAAAATTTGTCTAGTAGTTTGAAGCTTTTTGTTGCAAAAAATAATACAAGTCTTTTATTTATAACATTAGTATATATGTCTGACCTTTAAGTTGTAATGTTGTACAAAGTTGGCGTCACACAAATGGCATGCATAATTCTTGACACCGGCATGTATAAGCTCATGGTTCTTCAACACGTTGAGATACGCGAAACGCTTGCCGCACCACTTGCACTGGTACTTGCGCACACCTGTGTGTGTGCGGATGTGGCTATTTAAGTTTTTGAGAGCAGTGAATGTTTTATCACAGTACTCACACTTTATATCAGGCTGGAAATAACAGAACAATAATTTAAAAAGTAACTGAAAATAACTATGACTTTGGCATATATGGTTAATGCATGTACTGGTTTCATTGTTTGATCTGTGTCTGGGTGTCTAATATGTATTTAAGAATTATATTTTTTGTTCGTTTGTTGTCTGATGTCCATTCCATCTTTAAATTGATGTATGTATTCAATGGTATCATTTAATAACAGATGTTGATAGTTGTGTAGTTATAATACCTAATTGTATGCAATAATGTTGTTATTATTAGTTTTTTCATTGACATTAGCTCTAATAATGCTGACATAACCTTATAATTAAGCATTTTATATAACAGTTTCTCTTAAATTGCTAATATAATAAGTATACAGCTAGTATTCAACTGAAATAAGTATATTTAAATTTCTTATACATTTTTTGAATCATTAAATTTTATTAACTTATACAGGGTTAATTAGATTGTATAATTAGATAGGTTTACAAAATGTATCCAAATTTTACCTTTTTACCAAAATGATTTCTCATATGTGCTTCAAAGTTTTCATATTTTTGGAATGTTTTTTCACATTTTGGACATTTCATTCTTGTGCTTTTCCTTACTTGTGTTATAGCTCTCAATTTTTTTACTCTTGGTTTCCTGAAATAATACAGAAATTCAAATAATAAATTTTAAATTAATAATAATATATAATTTACATAACATCTCAAGCATTGGACATGACTCTGAGGTAAGCTTCTTAAAGCATGTGTGTTACATAGATCAGACAACAGAGGAATCACATATTTATTCAAATATATTCTTTAAAATACATATTTTCAAAGTCCAGACAGAAAAAACAAAAATATATATAAATGTTTGCCTGGGTGGGGATCGAACCCAGGACCCTTGGTGCATTAGATAGGTTCCCTACCAATCTGAGCCATGAGACCCATCAGTCTAAAATAGCATAAGAAATTAGAATAAGTAGTAAATGTTATAAACATTTTGTATGCCTTCATAGCTATGAATTTGTAGGAGGCAATCTCTGCAAAGTAATATGTTGTAAAATATTTATTAAAAGAAGACATAGTACTGGTTATATAAGTTATGGGATAATAGGGCTTCATCTTTTATATTACCGATGAGACATTGTCATGCTGGTCATGTTATCTTCAGTACTGCTCTCATTGCTAGATATTTGACTCTCTGCTTCTTGATCATTTGTGACTACTTCTATTTCAATTCCATTTATATCACTCTCATCTTTTACCTGCCAAAGAAAAAATTAAGAAAATGTAAATTTCCTAATGAATCTATAGAGGCTTAGTTATTTATTAAAATTTTTATGAATTTCAGGTTTCTTAAATATCATTTTTTTTTTAATAAAGTATACATAAATAAAAAATGTTACACTGAGTAATCCAATATTGTAGTCCCACCAAAACAAAAAAGTCATAGTTTTTGTTACTTACTTGATTCCTGTATAGTTGCTCTTGAAGAATATTATTAGACCTGACGGCTACTTCTTTAAAAAAATATATCTTATTTAAAGTCTCTAAACATTTTTGACAAATCTGTTTTGGCAAGTCATCAGTTTTTGATACCTGTAAAATATAATTATGATCCGTTAAAAAATGTCATACAAACGAGCTGTGTAAATTAAAATACACCTGTTTTTATCAAAGTTTTAATTCAATAACAAACGAAATGAAATAAACAATAACAAGGTATTTATTTGTCTCTCTAAAGTACATACGACGTACCTCAACCGATGTGCAGTATTTATACATTTCAGGCGTGCATACTAAAAATAATTCTTTAAATGGCCCCGAATCTGATAAACAGGCTCTGCATATATTAGTCAAATTCACTGAATTATCCACCTCCATAGCACCAAGATAGATATTATTTAGAACAATAAATAAGCTCCGCAAACCAGGCCAGGTGTGCAATTTTAATTAACTACAATATTAAAAAAATAATGTATTCATATATTTATAACTCTAAAAGAAGTCATTATTATAACAAAAATTACAAATACAATAATACAACTAGCCTATAGCATTGACATTTAACTAGATGTACAATTACTAATTTGACATTGACAATTTCAATTTCATTTCTAAATGCGTTCACAGTATTTCTGAAAATATAATATCAATTTTTTTACATATTTGAACCCACACCAATCTAAGAAGAGTCTTAAATATTTATTATTAGTTCCTTTCTTTGGTTCATCAGAATTTTCAATGTCTATTCCTGGTGAGGTCACTGAACTGATTTAAAACAAGATCATGTAGGATAGGAGGAAGGAACTAAAGCAGTTACATGCATAGCGATGCCCTATATAGGGAGGCCAAGTGGGCCGTATCTACTTCGGGATGCTCTAGTTCCACCACAGAATATTGAGCTACTGATTCGAAATTCTATAATATTGGTAGGCAGAATTCAGACAACTCTTCAAATCTATAAACTGAGCACTACAGCAGCAGCGCGCAGCATTTGCGTCTGCGTTGACCGCGGGTATTATTAAAAGCTTAAGTTTGTTAATATAATATTTTTACAGAAAATTATATATAAAAAAGATTTATAAATATTTAAAATAGGTATTGTAGTTTTGAAATTTAATAAATTATTTTCTAAAAAAAATATGATGGAATCGTAATAGGAAAAGAATATATGTACTATTATATTCTGCCACGACATAACCTGGTACAATTATAATACAATAAAAAAAGAGAATGGACACCACGTACCGGCAAGCGAAGCATAGGGCGTCCACCCGCAAGATGGACAGACGATCTGACTAAAACCGCAAGATCGCACTGGACACAGGCCGCATACAACCGGTCCTATTGGAGATTAATTGGGAAGGCATATGTCCAACAGTGGGCGTCTTATGGCTGATATTATGATAATGAAATATTCAAAAAAGGCAACTCCTGCCTTTCTTACATTCATATTTTATTCATATACAATCATTCGTATTTATTCGATGATGATGATCATGAAATAAAGAGCTACCTAAATTAACATCTAAACAAGTCTATGTATGAGTTGTGTTTATGATCCTGATCTACACTTACACCTACTGCAAAAGAGTCGTCTCTGAGTCATCGCATCGGCCATAGCCATAACATATTTGGGGCTAGGCTAAAAAATTAAGCTTATATACGGCCATGTTTATGATAGTAGAAAAGTACATACATATTAAGTTGACTTAAATTCGAAAACTATCGTGAGGTACCGACAGAGTTCAATAGTACCTCCCACTGCACCAGATGTAGTAAGAGGCGACTAAGGTACTAAAACCGGCAGATGGCGGTATATCTATCCGATACAGTGCAGCTCAAATGAATAGGGTGGGGGTGGGTAGCGGCATCCCTATCAAAAATCTCCTTTCTTGGAGGGTCCTATGGCTGGTTAGATAATGATGATGAAATTCGAAATAACTACAGATTATCCATTTGATAAAAGGGAATAGGCACCTAGAGGAGGTGGTGGACTCCCAAGTATTATAATGATTTAGAAAACCATTAGTTTTAATTTAAAAGATAAATTAATCTTCACATGCCGGATTATCAGATATAGCCTTTAACTATTTTAACATCGCACAGTTCAAAACTAATCTGATTCCATATCTACTAGATTATAATTCAGTTATTCATTATTATTCATTACCTAGAAATCATACCTCACGTAATTTTGAATTATTATGATTTATTTAAAAATGTATTAATTACGTAAAAATGAATTACAATAATATAATATTTTTATTGAGTTTAAACAGATTTCAATACATAAGTATTTTCAAAGGTCAACATGTTTGTTAAATGAGTAAGAACCCATTAATTGTATTGTATTGTACACGGAGAGCCCCTGGTTCAATTTAATAACCAATTATTATCTGACGTATATTTTAAACAAATAATAGCTGCTCAAGCTGGTTTAAGCCATAGGTTTGAGAATATGTATGTATAGACACGAGCAACTCTTAAATAGTTCGCGAGTAAATCAATTGCTATTAATTACTACAACTGCTAACTCGAAAACTTGTTTTGATAGCCAGACTTGAATGTGTGAGGAGAAAAGATACAGTTACCCTGTAAATCAAACGTTTAATATCACACAGCGAACGCTGCCGCATCATCGATTCATTCGGTGTGTGTCAGCGGCTTAAGTTGTTGACATCATTTTAGGTTAGGATTGTAGGGTATAATATTGTAAAGTATTACAACCGTGATAAATATATACTATCTCACCACTTGTGAGTAAGTGTCCAGACGATATTATCAGGTACATCTAGTCTAAACGTTAAGTTTTAACATTCTAGTGCAATTTCAATAGTAAATAGAATTTGTATATAACTGTTTACAGTTTTCTGAGTATATTCACCCGTACGTAATATACAGCTCGTAACGAATCATTGAAACATGAACGGAAAATAAATGACAACACAACACAATTTGATAAGAATAATTTCAGTGTTGATCACGCAGTGTAGTAGTTCGCTTGGTGTCTTTGTGTTAAAAATGAGCTATATCAACGGAAGTGATAATGTACCACTAATGAAAATTGCCAAAGACCAGCGAGTTGATACTTTAAATGCTCTTTTTGAAGAAGGGTTTGGATGTAAGCCTGATTTCTTTGTCAAGGTCCCCGGCCGGGTAAATATTATTGGTGAGCATATAGATTACTGCGGCTATCCTGTGTTACCATTAGCTGTGGAACAAGACATATTTATTGCAGCAAAAACTACTAAAGAGTATGAAATAAAATTAAGGAATACTGGAATTAAATATGATGAATATGAAACAAAATTGTGTACCGCTGATGATATTGAAATTAAGCCAGATAAAAATGGAAAACCACATTGGTACAATTACGTACTCTGTGGAGTGAAAGGTGCCATGGAATTTTTAAATAACAAAATAAATTCTGGTTTAATACTGTATGTCGATGGTAACATCCCACCCGCTTCTGGTTTATCTAGTTCATCGGCTTTAGTAAGCGCTTCTTGTCTATCTTTCCTATATGCACAAAATGCACCTTTAAGTAAAACAGTAATCGCTTCATTATGTGCAAAATGCGAAAGATACATAGGTACTGAAGGTGGTGGCATGGATCAAGCAATTGCGTTTCTCGCTGAAAAATACTGTGCTCAATATATAACTTTTAAACCGCTTAAAGCTAAACCGGTTTCTCTGCCAGAAGATGCTGTCTTTGTCGTGGCTAACAGTTTGGCTGAGGCTAACAAAGCGGCCACAAATGATTTTAATAGACGCGTCATAGAGTGTAGACTTGCTGCAAAAGTTATAGCTGTGTCTAAAGGGATGTCCATCGATAAAACGATCGTAACTCTTAGCGAAGTGCAGGCTATGTTGAACAGGAGTTTGGAAGAAATGGTAGTGATAGCTGATGAAATTTTATCTAAAGCCGTATACACAAAAAAAGATGTTTGTGAATTATTACATTTCTCCGTATCAGATATAGAGAACATATATTTGACATCGAACACGATGCATTTAACTAAATTCAAACTTCGACAAAGAGCTCTGCATGTGTACAATGAGGCAATGCGGGTTGAGAACTTCAGAGCGATCTGTGAAGAGGGTACAACCAATGGTAATACAAAAACGAACGGTTCTAATGGTACAGCTTCTTCAAATGGCGACAGTAAAGCAGACAACATTCTCGGCGTCCTTGGAAACCTCATGTCTGAAAGTCATGAAAGCTTGAAGAATCTTTATGAATGTTCACACAGCAATTTGGACCAACTCGTTAATATTTCTAAGGAGATGAATGTAAATTCCCGGTTGACGGGTGCGGGATGGGGCGGATGCGTTGTTTCGTTGTGTCCCAAACAGTTAGTAGAGCTTTACATTGAAACGTTGATAGATAAGTTTTATGTTCAACATTGTAATCTTGATAAGGACACGGCACGCCAATATGTGTTCGCCACTGTGCCTAACCACGGTGCTGTTATTTATATGTAGATAGCTGCATGATTATTTCTATACAACAATAAAATAGCATTTTCTCCAGTCTTCACGAACGAGTGTTGTTTTGTTGTTCGGGGAAAATTTATTAATACAAAATGTCATTGTTACTGAACTAAACAACACTTGTTAAAGAATATTGAAGAAAATGTAAGTAGATAGGTACTATTTTATTTTGTTGTTTGAGATAAGAAATTAATAGAAAAATATTTTTTTTTTTAAATAGGTTGCGGCCCGCCCCACAAAAAGAATTTTTATTTAATAATATACATATACCTAATTTAGTGCAGTCGTTCTAGGGTCATGCGCCGAACGCATTTCTTTCAGTTATTATTTTTTTTTATATAGACTAAGAATAATTTAAGGTATTTTTATCTGTTGTGTATTACTGTTGATCTGTGCCAAACATATAGGTAATTATTTTTTATTTGCCTCTATATATTTTAAACAAATTAACATTCCTTTGTTTAATACAGCTTTGCACGCATTTATTTTTATTTTAAACATATTTATCTATAGTATATTGAACATGAATAGATATTTTTGTTTGCATTTATTTTAAAGAAATCGTATCTTTTAATAGTTGCATAAGAATTGTTAAGAAAGTGGGGCCATACCTACTTGCACTATATTATTTATTAGTTATGAAATAAAAATAAAAAGATTTCAACACGACATTGTTTTAATGGTTTAGTTCTCTGATTCACTACTTACGCACAAAAAGTAACAGATCACCTCCACGAATCTGTTAAAATTCTACTGTTAGTTGTATTTTTTTTAATGTTCTCAAATGCAAAAGTTAGACAGATTTGTGTAAGTAAAGTTATTTTGTGTACTAAATACTTACAACAGTTTTCGTGAAATGGCATGATGTGTTTTGATGAGGAATGTCTGCCGACACACAATATGTTTGGCAGTCACTGTGTCTCTTATATAATAATAGCAGTGCCTGCGACTTCATCCGCGTAGAATAGTGACTTTGGGCTTTGAACTTATAATGACTTTCAGGCTTATAAGTTCAAAGTTTATTTGTTTATTTTAAAATGGATCCCGCATTATTTATAAATAAATAAAATACAGCCTATAGCTTTCTTTGATAAATGGACTATCTAACATTGAAAGAATTTTTCAAATTGAATCTGCGGTTCCTGAGATTAGCGCGTTTAAACAAACAAACTCTTCTGCGTTATAATATTAGTATAGATTAAATCTGTTTTAAAAATACAGAATATTATATTTTCGACAAATACTAATGAGTATCTGCTTCTCGGACGTTTATTCGGAAAAGAGAAAGCGGCGAACGATCCATAGAAGAGAAACGTGCGATTTAAGTGGAGTCGCTATATTAGAATTTCTTTATAGTTAATGGTTAAAAATTTGCCTAGAAATAGGCGAAGCATATTAAGAATTGAATATTATCTGTTTGAAATGTTTTATATAAAGTTTTTATTCGGATTAACTTATTACTGGATTAGTTACACGTCATCCCAGTTCCGCAAGAGGGCTGGGCGAGGCTGTTCATTAACGAACAACCCTATCTGCTCAAGTGCATCAAGACAGCAAGTAGCCTGTAGGCTATATAACATCACGCTAAGACCAATAAGTGTAGCATAAATGATATTAGTACGTACATTTGAGTTATTTAAATAATTTAAATAACTCAAATATATCTAAAAATCACATAGAATTTAGCTTAACTAATTTAACCATATTGACTAGATTGCCAAATCATGTTAATTTGTCTCAAACGGTTGTATGTAATTTAAGGAATAATGGTTCGAGGAATTTTAAACTTACGACGTTTTCTTATCTTAGCTTATTTTTTGTTATTCTTATGCAAATTATTGTTTCATATTGCATGCTATACGTATCATTCTATGAAAGTGTAATTTGATTACCTGGTAAAAACTAGGCACGCTAAATTAGAGCTTTCATTTCTTCTTCATCTTGTTATCCAATTGGTATAAATATTTTTTACTATTAATTGGCAAATTATGTTTTTTAATGCATAACATTATTACCGCGGAAAAGAACAAAATTTTAGTTGATGGGTAGGTTAAAACAAAATTTTAGTTTCCAAGATCGTATACTAAATGTCGCACTAATTAAGTATTTCTCAATTAGTTTGTTACCTACAACCACACATTACATTTAATTATTGCATTCATCTTCATATTCATGATTTTGATAGTACATATATTATTAATTTACTTAACAGGACTTATTATGAGCAGTTTAAAAAAGATAATGGGTAGTTGCTCTTGTTTATGGTGGTGAAAAGAAAATTCAATGGTTATAAGATTGGCTCCTAAAATTTAGGATACTCATTTTTCCAATAATTATAATCCATGAAGGTAGGATAATCACTGGACTGTAGATAATTATCTTTAGGGTTCACGGTTAATTATATGATCAGTCTTATTATAATTGGCTTAGTTTACGTTTTAAGTACGCTCTTCGATCCTTCCATTGACACCAAGTTAATATCTTGGACAAAAGAGATAGAGAAGCCGTCAAATAACAATTCAGCGCGTAAGAATACTGTGTATTATGTTACTGATTGTGAATCTCATCAATGAAAAATATCATTCTCATTTTTTTTTGTTTTATTTGAGTTCTATAACAATCTAGTTATTAAAAATGATTCCTTTTGTAGTCAGATCATTATTTCTGGTCTTAACAAATTGTTTTCTTAAATTTACTGCTCGATGGAAGAAACAAGGGATAATTTTACTTGGAATATGATTCTTAACGACTAATTCGAAGTTAATAACTGCCTATGCAGTCATAAGTATTTCTGCTCGATTTTTATATAATTGCAAATTAGTTTTTACGTTATTACTGGTGAACCCGATTTATAATTTCGAAGTTATTAATTAACAGCGGTCAAACAACGGTTGCTTTAAATAAATGTGTTAATTTTAAAATGTGTTTTGGAACTGACAATACTCTAATTTTATATAAAAATATTTGACACTTTTTGCTTGTGATGTGACAGAAGTCAAATGACATGTGATCAGAGAATATCTTAAGATTTTCAGGGCAAAACACGAATACATAATTATTTCACTGTTCAGTTTACGTAAAATGAATAACATTTAGTCGTCGTTTCTTGAATCAAACCAAATTTTCTAACTAGAATTTCTGTGAGTGTTTATTATTCTTATTTTATTAAAGCTATAATAACAGTTTCATTAATGTTTACTTTGTAGCTTGCCAAGGAATTGCAGCTATGGTTGCTAATGAGGTATGCTTAATTGCTTGTTAGAAAATGCAATGTTCCTTTACCAATGGAAAATTTGAGGTTAGAAATTGATAAAGTGATGCAGATTGTGATGCAATATATGTACTGAATTCTACATGTAACTAACTCGAACTTTTAGTTCATATGCAAAAGAACTATCTGTGCCCCTTAATTACGCGTACCAAGGTATTTTGTACATTCATATCTAACTGGCCTATACTGCAACTTAATTATAGGACAGGGTAGGCAAACTATTTATTGTTAGGAAGTTAAAAGTTAGGCTTTGCACATGTCTGTTCATAATTCACATCCACAGCTAATATTTACCATTCCAATGTATATTTCTTATAAATAGTACACCATAACTGTTTTCTAATTAAAATTGATGTAATTATAATAATTACTTAAATTACAGACAAATTCAACAGATCATAGTAAGTTCTTGAATTCAAGCTCCAAAAAACGTAGAATTAGGAGGAAGATATTGCGAGAATTCAGGACTCAAACTAAAATAAGAAATTGTGAAAATGCATCAGCAACTTTAAACTCAAATCTTAGAGAAGAATTTAATGAAATTGTACAGCATTTAAAAGCTGTTTGTATAGAGAGTAATCATAACATACATACAAAATTAGAAGAAAATCAAATATCAAAAATGTCTTCCACTGAAGGAAAGTCTAGAGATGATGTTTTAGCAGCTAGAGAAGCTAAAAAATTAGCTAAACAGAAGGCTAAGCTTAAAGTGGGTTCAACACCATCAGGAGAAAAAGTAGCACTAGATAACCTAAAGGGTTTAGATGAGAATAAAAAAGATATCAAGGATGTGCCTGCAAAACAATCAACAGTTGTTGGTGAATGCAAGACTAACAAAGGGAAAGATGAAGTAGACAGAGCAATTGTAGGAGATGAAAATATAAAAGATGCTATCAAAGCTGAAAGAGCTGCAAAAAAGGCAGCCAATCAAGCTAAGAAGAAGAAAGATGGGGAAAGTGGTGATGACTCTGCAAATAGGGAAATGACTGTTCAAGATGTGGTTAAAACTTTAAAGGATATTGCTAGTGTTGCAAAGGAAGTTCAAGATGTTACAGCCAAAGTTAAAGCCATTAATATAGAACCAAAAAAGGTAAAGTTAACTTTCTTTTTCTTAATTGTAAAAAAAAGTATGGTATAAGTTATTTAAATTCCCTTTCAGGTAAAAGAGCAGGAAGAAGTGAATAAAAGTAAAGCAGAATTAAAAGCAGAAAGACGTGCAAAGCAAGAAGCACAGAGGGCTGCAAAACAGGCAGCTGCACAACAAAAAGAAGCAGTTACACCAAAACCTGACTCTAAAGCCAAGCCAGATGATACGCAGAAACCAAAAGAGGTATAGTTTACTGGGATCAAGTGTTTGCAAAGTACTTGTCTTAATAGAACTGTGTTTTAAATGCGGGCTTATACAATTGTGGAATAAGTATTATTTTCATACTATAACTAGACTTGATTGATTTTTAATAGTTATTAATATGAGTTTTAGGTATCAGATATGACCAAAACCTACAGCCATTCTCTGCTGAACTCTGAATCAACTAGTTTTTTCACAAAAAAGTGCCTTAAATATAAAATAGAGCTATTTCAACAAATAAAACAATAATCTTTCCTTGTTCTGGGTCTGCATATCTGTGGTATTATTGTTTTTGTTATTGTCAATTATTGTTTGGTTCGAGAACAATGTCATAGTAGAATTATATGTTTATTTAGTTTTTAAAACTGCTTAAGCTATACAAAAAAAATAATGGGTCTGATGATATTTTAGGAAAAGGACGCCAAGTCAAAAGTGAAAAAGCCTAAGGTGAAGTTACAAAGTGTGAACAGGGTTAACTGGTTCCAGCATCTGCACATGCCACATGACAAAGAATCTTTACAGAAAATTCCTATTAACTCTAAGTAAGTACCTTCTAACTAATCCACTGCTGTTTATTTTTAATTTTTACATTTTTATATTCATCATTTAAAGTATATATTTATATATATATGCACACGACATCTCTTGACCTATATTGACCTCAATTTTAGAAAAGTATATTAACCAAGAGAGGTATTACAAAAACATATAACACCAAAATACAACACAATTATGCATCACATAAATACACGTAAATATTCGTCCTGGGTGGGGATCGAATACAACCCTTGGAACAATACCATCGGCGTAACGGGCACGTCAAATACAGAAAAATAAAAAGCCAGATGTATCCCACAGATAAAAAGTAGCCTATATGTTATTCCAGATTATCAATAATTGTGCCAAATTTCATCTGGATCTCTTCAGCCATTCCAGCCTGAATGAATAAAAAATTTATATCACATAATCAGAAAATGTTTGCGTTCATAATTCAATTAGTAAGGGTTTTTATTTTGTTTTCAGTTTGCATCCGGCTATAATTAAGTTAGGAATACAGTTGGAATCACGAGTCGTATCAGGTTCCAATGCAAGATGTATTGCACTTCTGGATGCACTAAAAAAGGTTTGTTTAATTCCAAACTGCTGTCAGAACTCTTTCAGATATTTTATATTTTATAACGCAACAAACAGACAGACATTACTTTATCATTTTGTATTAGTATTGACAATATATTCTGTGCACTCTGTTTTATTTGTCGATTGTTCTGTTTGCTGAATTATAATGATCTTATTTGTTTGTGAATACCTTAAATTTTTATTATTGGAAATAAATGGAGCTAGCATATACTTTCTTGTAGCGACCCTTGAGTAGGCAATATAAGGTATGTTAGCTATAAGGTACACCAGAGTATAATAGTACCAAGTATCGTAAAAGGCGTCTAAGGTACCAGAACTAGCAAACGGCGGTATTCCCATCTGAAATAGTGCAGCTCAAATGCACAAGGCGGGGATGGGCAGCATCATCCCCGTCGCGTTAACTGCGCTTTGCGATTGCCAACACGCTTGCCCTGTGCGGCAATTATGGGCAAAAAACCTGATTTCTTGGACAGGCTTCTGTACAGCAGTGGATATCCAATGGCTGGTATATGATGATAATGCTGAAATATGGATTAAGCATAAATGGGTTACTCATCAAATGTCTCCTTTACTGATGATCAATTACTGTTAGCATCGTCAGCTGAAGAGTTGCAAGGGACAGTAAACAATTTTTTGTTAGTAAGACGGAAGTGATGTTGATTGAAAAGGAGTAAATTATCACTAATTGTGAAACTGTGATCGATGACATGAAAGTTGAAAAAGTGAAAGTGTTTATGTAGCTGGGATGTGTTTTTACTAGAGATGTAAAGTTAGAAGAAGATATTGAACGGAGAGTGAAAGCTGGAAATAGTGTCAATGAGACTCCATTGCAATCCAACTTGCTTTTATGGCCAGCTAAAATTCAAAGAGGTGTGTTGGTTCCAACACTGACATTAAAGAATAAGAGATCGAAGTGGTGTAAAAGATGATGTTTTGACAACAAAAGAGAAAGGAATGTTAAGATGGTTTGGACATGTAGAAAGAATGGAAGAACGTAGAATGACTGCATAAATATATAGAGCGGAAGTGAATGGAAGAGTTTGTATAGGACGATCTAGGCAAACATATCTTAACCAAGTAGAACAAGTATTAAAGAAGGGCCAGATCAGAAGTAGGTACCAAGAATAAACGAGTGTGTATGAAAAGGCTAAAGCGAGTAAGGGAAGCGACAGATATATGCCAAGATCGTAACAAGTGGATATCCATACTCTCTGCCTACCCCGATGGGACACAGGCGTGATGTATATATGTATGTATCAAAATAATGTACTTTGATGTACAATATTGTACACAATAAAGAGGTCTACAAAAAAGTCCATCTCTTAGAGATAACCTAGATTTAATATTTTTTCATCCTTCGCACCTGTGCGAACCCAAGGCGCCGGACAATACTAAATATTTATTGCTGAATACTAACATCTTATATGTACATTTTAACTATTTAGGATTATATTATTGAACAGATCAGTTTTCCCGGTGGAGTTCTCACGTGTCTTGTGACACATAGGCCTCTTCTTGCTGCTTTCATACATATCTATCTTTCGCTTGTCTAGTATTTTTCATCCACTATGTCCAATTCATTCTAAACAATATTTGACGAAATTTTTATTGCGACTGTAGAGATGTAATATCATGATTTTATTGAGCTTGCTTATAAAGTTGTGAATTTGTACTAACGCGGTGTTAGAACTTATGTGACGATATTTGACTTCTACATCAAGTTTTTTTGAAAGTCTTGTGTTTTATTCATTAGCTCATCTTCCACCCTGCAACATCGTGTGTCTGCCTGCGGGTCTAGATAAACTGTTTATGAGCTAAGACTTCTTAATTGCCACGTGATGTGTCCAGATGGTGCGCGACTACTCGCTGCCCGCCAAGACGGAATTCTCCCGCGGGCTGGAGGCACACCTTGCAGCGAGTTTGGAATTCCTGTGGGGCATGCGCCAGCCCTCCGCCTCGCAGACCAACGCGGTGAAGTTTTTCCGGCACCATCTCACGCAGCTGCCCAACAATGTCGACGACTTCGATGTAAGATTAATTAGAATAAAAAACCTGCAACACTGGCGGCGCCGACAGAAGTTCATGTTTTAATAACTACGTGTGTGATTTTTGAATAGCTAGGAAATATTTTATTGTACAGAAAGTACTTTTAAATTAGGTATTTAGGTCAGAAATACCTACTAATAATAAACGAGCGTGTTTGAAAGGAATAATGCGACTAAGGGAAGCAAGAGAGGTATGCGAAGATCGGAACTAGTGGAGATCCATAGTCTGCCTACCCTGATAGGACACAGGCGACATGTATGTATGTACTTTTAAATTAAGTGTTTTTTTATCACCTACATACTTTGTAAAATGTAGTCAAACTTTAACGATACTACTAACAGTCTGTATTGAAGAATTTAATTGTCGTTTTAAGTATTTTCCTCTACTTATTATTTGTTTCGTACCGTTTAATCTTTCCTCGACTTTCACAAATATTTCTCAAGTTTTAGTGAGACAACCGCGCCGTGATTAATTTCTAAAATAATATTACATAAATGATGTGACAACTTTTATATATTGTATAAGAAAAATAATGCATATTGTTTTTAATTTATAAAAATAAATATAGCAGCACTACAGAAAACATTCCCTTTTTCTAGCGTGTATACAACGCGGAGAATAAAGCTCGTCTGACGTACACACAGTAAGAGACCAACCTACCCAAATCAGTCAAAACTTCGCAATCGATATTAATATATAAAAGCGAGCTATTGTGTTTAAAAAAAATATATAAATTTTACAGATATCGGTTGGTTGATCTGTTGCTGAAGTCACCAATCCACTCGCTCACACGGTAAATTCTAACTAATTCAATCAGTAGCGTCATGCCGATTGGACGATAGGAAGGATCTTGTATGCACACCATTACCGTACATAAAGAGCACGGCACAGCAAGCACGCGGCGCACGCCCTTCTTCCCCCTTCCTCCATTCGGTTTCAGCTTTTGAGTCCATGTAAAGCATAACACATATCATGACCGGCCCGATGACGCAGATGGTAGTGATCCTGTCATTTGTGTCAGAAGTTGTGGGTTCGATCCCCACCCAGGTCAAATATTTATATGATGATGTTTGTTCTGTGTATGGGTGTTGAATACATGTATTTAAATAGTATATTTGTGATATCTCTGTGGTCCGTAACACAGGTGTTTTAGGCGGTTTATCACGGAATCAGGTCTATGTATGAAATGTTGTGGGAATTTATTTTTTGATATTTTGACTAAACCACAAGAATCGACCCTTTTAGCATAAATGCTGCCTGGACGTTTGACAGTAATTTGAAGCCATATTTATTTTCAGGCGAAGAAAACGTTACACGAAGAAATAGACAGGTATATCAGAGAGCAAATAGACATGGCGGGCGAGGCGATCAGCATCGCGGTCCGCAACAAAATATCCAACGGGGACAACATACTTACTTATGGATGGTAGGCAAACATTAATAATTATGACTGCATCATTGAAATTGTTGTTGTAATATAAACAGCTCCGTTCGCAGCATTGTTTCCGTGCCGTGTGGCAGAAACGAATAGTACCTCCCCCTGTATCAGGGATGTCGTAAGAGTTGACTAAGGTAGGTATCTGAAACAGTGTAGCTCAAATACTCAGGACGGGGATGGCAGCAGCGTTCCCGGCGCGAGTCTGCGATTGCCAACACGCTTGCCCATCGCGGCAATTTGGGCTTTCGCCCTTTCTAAGGGAAGCCTATGTTCTGCAGTGGACTTGAAATGGCTGATGAGATTCTTGTTTTCGTAGTTGGTCACGCAAAATATCGCTATCAGATAAAAATGCGCTTATAAAAAGTAATTTACTCATTTCAAATTAAATGACAATTTATTTAAACGTTGTGTATTAAGAGAAATGGTTTGCACTTTGAACAATTGATACCGCGGAGTAGTAGTAATTATCATAGTGATCAATATTTATTTCCAATTGGAGGTTATTAAATCTATATGTACCAACATTTAATTTTAGTTGTTGATGAGTGAGGCAATAACGACAGTAGATAGTATTACGCAGCGAGTACACACGATCGGAATTTCGGTACCTAACTTGCTTTGTGCTCCCAAGTGTTTCACGAACTTTTTTAACGTTATATTATTTTCTCCTTTAGATATTTTAAGCAAATTTAACGGTGTATTTTTTCATATGCACTATTCGGCTTAGGCTTTTTATTACAATTACTAGGTTTTATGCATCGCTTCTTTTAACCATTGCATCCGTATGTATACGGGCATCGATGTATATGCAAAGATGTGTGTATGGGCAGCTCGTCGCTGATCGAGCGCATCCTGCGCGAGGCGTGGCGCGCGGGCGCGCGCTTCCGCGTGGTGGTGGCGGGCGCGCGCGTGGGCGGCGCCGGCCGCCGCATGCTGCGCCGCCTCGCCGCGCACGCCGTGCCCTGCTCCTACGTCGACATCACGGCCGTCAGCTTCGTCATGAAGTCGGTGAGTCGCGTGTCGCCTTGTCAAAGTCCGTGCCCTAGGGGCGCCCTTCAGTGATTCTACTGTCACGTTCCGATTCTTAAGCATTAGGTTATTAGTTCCAAAAAATATTTATTTATTATTTATTTCGAGGTTATTTTGCTGCGTATCGAGATTTTTACTTGGTATAACTTTTGACTCGGAAAAACTATGATAAGTTTTAATTAGAGTTGTAACGGAGGCCTTGTTAGCGGAGGCGGATGCGGATGCGGGGGCGACGAGGTTCACCTCCGCGGATGCGGAGGTTAACAGAGGCGGAGGCGGAGGTGAAAGTGGATGAAGAATAAAGTAATTAAAGATACAAAATGAATTGAATCCGTAAAACTTCGTACGTTACGCGTTTAACTCGTCCAAACAATTCGACAGGTTGATTGATTCCTGTCATGTATCATTTGACAAATGACATACGCCTACCCCCACCGCGCCGCGCACTCGTTGATTCCTTGGCCAGTTCGCGCACAACGCGCGGCCGAACGGCTGAGTAGTCGTCGAGCGTCGCTGCTTGCAGTTGCGCGTAAATAAACTTCCGTTAAAACTCCGCTAAAAATTGCGAAGGCGGAGGCGGAGGCGAAGATACAATGTTACCTGTTACATACTAAGACCCGGCTGGTGCCGACAGACTAGTATGTATTAAAGTAGGTAGTAAATGACGGCAAACTTCGTGTAAGCGGTCCGCTTAATGGTAAACGTGACCGCAGTATATAGATGCTCGTGTCATCAACTTATCCAGTAATTTCACTGCCTCTCACCAAGAACACAGCAATGCGAACACTGCTATTTGGCAGCAGAAATAGGTGAGAGTTAGTTACCAATGCAGACGACCTCTGTAAGAGGTCTTGTATCTTTGTGCATATACGCGATTGTGAAATGAATCCTTTATCCGATCTCTCAGATGAACAAGGTCCTGATGAGTGCCAGTTCGTTGCTGGTGAACGGGTCGGTTCTGGGTGCGGTGGGCACGGCGCAGGTGGCGTTGGTGGCCCGCGCAGCGAACGTGCCGGTGCTGGTGGCCTGCGAGACGCACAAGTTTAGCGAGCGCGTGCAAACTGACGCCTTCGTGTACAACGAGATCGGTGAGTATAGTAGCACCCGATTCGGTATGCAGTTTAGATTGCGTGGGGACACATCCAATCCAAACTAATACATGTACTATAAATATTTATATATAAGTTCGGTTGTTACTACTTTAAACTATTTATCTACACAATCGATCATAGTGCGATCTTTAAAAGAGTTCATACTGTTTCCACGGGATATTTACGCGGGCGAAGTTTAGGGTAAAAGCTAGTCAGATCGTAAATGAGATCCGATAATATAATAAATAATATAATTACACACCACAACTAAATAATATAATTACACAATTTACCTTATTACGAGGTAAATAACTAGTTTTTGTTAGATTTTGGGGTCGCCACGTCTAAAGAGCCCGTAAGCGCTGCCCCTATGGCAACATATACATGATTTTGAATGGAATCGAAGTTCTTTCAGTGACAGGGAGTGTACAAGTTTTACAATTACTTGTATTCGGTTACATTGAATTATAATAGAATTTAAAAAACTAAGGAATCTGTGACTTCTGCAGAGCATTAGCTCTATTAACCAGCCAACATGATAATATGGCATCGATACGACGTCTATCTATTGCAAAGGTGGACCCTTTTTATTCTCCTTTATTCCTTAGGCAATCCTGACGAACTAATCGACGAGTCGGACGAGAACTCCCCACTCAAAGACTGGCGGTCTAACCCCAACCTAACGCCACTGAACCTGACGTACGACGTGACACCGCCCAGCCTGGTGACCGCCGTGGTGACGGAGCTGGCCATCCTGCCGTGCACCAGCGCGCCCGTCGTACTTCGGTTCAAGCTGTCGGAGTACGGCGTGTAGGCCACAGGCCTTCTCTCTTGGTTTTTGTTTTCTTAAAGACTAGATATTGAAATTTCAAACTGATAGGAGGGGTATGGGTTCCGGTCGTTGACCTTTCGATCGCCTCGGTCGTGTGCATGCGATGAACGTTCTCATTTCTGTCATGCTTCTGTTGAGTTTATATTACTGTAAAATTTGTAGATACTCATAGGCCTTATATTCCTGCATGTTATTTTAAATTATAACAGATATATATTAAAATTAAAAAGAAATGTATGTAAATTTAGTACAAAGTCAGGTATTGACATACATATTATATGGGAATATAATAAAACTTCTCTTGAGTTTATTTCTTGTTACTATATAAAATGTTTATTGTTGGTTAAGCTCCCCAAGTTTCTCTTCTTAATATATGTTAAGCAAAATAATTATTTATTTTGTGATATATGTATTTTTAATCTACTCACTACACACTTTGTATTTAATATTAATAGTTCTGCCTTTAGGAAAACTAGCTAGATTAAAATCAAGATATTAATCTTTGTTGTGTATAGTTATTATAATTTAATAATAAAGTACTGTTTTGACACAATATAAGACTCATACTTCAATGTGTGTATCAGTGAACAAAGCACCTCATATGTAACCACCTATGTATATACTTTTTGACCACTGATGAGTAAAAAAAACATATTTAAATAAAAATCATTTATTTGCGACAACACAAAATGCAATAGTACTAAAATGTTATTACATTATTGCATACATAAAATATATAATTTAATCTTTATGCTGGTGCTCAGACTTATGAATGGAGAAATCTAATCTTACATAAATAATTACACACAAAAACAATGCATACAAAAATCCAACAACCAAAAGTGGTTCCTGCAACATGAGCAACCTCGGGAATGTATATCTCAGTTGAAAATCTTGGATGTGATTCTCAACCAAGTTGGTCTTAGTGAAAGAAATGACTGGACGCCCTTTGGTGTCTAAATATGTGTAATGAAGGCTATCTGGATGTTTTTTGACTGCATATGGAATATTTAGTTTGATACTTGTAGAACCTTCTGGCAAAATGATTTTGGTGGTCAGCTCATCTACTTGCATGTCATCAAAAATATGGTCAATCACTCTCATCTTCAAAAGATAATCATTTCCAGAATGGTATAAGTATTCATAACTGGGTACATTATATCCCAAAGTGTAATGACTTCTCCATCCACCAAACAGTGGATATCTGGGTCTAAGGTCTAACTCCACAGAGTCCTTCTTGACTTTCATGTTGGAGGTAGAGATATTTCCATTTGTGTCACGGTAGTAGACATCAGATGCAGAAGCTGGTAACAATGTCTTGTAAGATCTAACACTAGCAGGGCCACTGTGATGATCTT
The DNA here is from genome assembly GCA_020976665.1 of Heortia vitessoides. Classification (NCBI taxonomy): domain Eukaryota; kingdom Metazoa; phylum Arthropoda; class Insecta; order Lepidoptera; family Crambidae; genus Heortia; species Heortia vitessoides. The sequence continues at coordinate 18,240,638 of JACJUM010000202.1, forward strand.
GCTGATAGTCATAGCGGGAAAATGGGCCCTTGAGCTTAGCTCCAGTATGTTCAATTTCAACCAATTCTTCTATAGCAATATTTCCCCAATGAGAAACTTCTATAAGTCTTTCAACTCTGGTTACAGTCAGAAAAGGAGAGTTATTCTTATAATGAACACTTAATTCCTTCTCTGAGAAGGGAGCAATATTTGTATAAGGTCCAAACTGAATAGAACCATCTTGTTGAGAAAATGGTTTTACTTTGGTGTAGGATTCAACACTCTTGGTGTTCATTGCCACATTTGATTTTTGAGAGGTGACATGGTAAGGTGAATATATATACAAGTTACCCGTGTATTTGACTAGCTGATCTTCCTGTTGAGAAATAGTTGTGGGATAAGGCTGAAGAGCTTTAGTGTAAACTGTTTCACTTGTAATCAAGACAGTAGATCCTGCATTCAATGGTTCCTTCAAATCGACACGCCAGAACTTTGCATTTTCTTGACCCTTGACTGTGGTCTCCACTATACGAAGTTCTTTATTATTGTTGTCTTTAGCTCCAACAAACGCTAAATTATTTTTAGATGAAGCTTCAACAGCTAGCAGGAAATATTTTACCGGCGATTTACCACTGTTCTCCAAGGTTATTTTAGATGTGATTTTCACTAATTGCGAGGTGAGATCTAGTGTTCTATCAACATTTTTAAACTTTATGTCACCGGATACCGTATCTACATTAGCTCCTTCACATTTTATGGCGATATAGAGTACAAAAATTAAACAAAACTGTATTTTCTTCGCCATCGCCGGCATTGTTACGCTTCTGACGTTTGACAACGTCGGCGGAAGTACACGCCATCACTTACAAACTGAGTTTTACCGGAAATAAAGCAAAAGGATCAGGAGCAACTACTATATTTTCTATAATAACACTAAAAATTGTGCTAAATAAATATTTTATACCAACCGAAAATGAACAAAATTTACATAAAAGACTGCAGAGCTACCTATACAATAAAGGTACACTTTTTAATTTGATAGTAAACTATATAATAATTAAGTATAGATTGATCTATAGTCTTGTGTACTTGTGTCGAATTGTTACAGTTAATTTTGTATTTAAATCGTTGCTGTTAAATTTTGATTAATATCGATTGCGAAGTTTTGACAGATTTGGGTAAGTTGATCTGTTACTGTGTGTACATATTAGGTATTTTGTTACAGTTACTGTTATTGCAATGATACTTATGACATTGACACTCGATGTTTTTTTTCTTTACACTTTACTACTAATTTGTTTATTGTAAGTTCTATTATCATCGGTCAACATTATAATACAATAAAATTTTCCTTTTACGATAAAGGAAAACGTTACAAATATATATATTCATACTTGACTGACAATTCCATGGGTTATTTATTGTGAGTTTTATTTTAGTTTCTTCAAAAGCAGACGCTCTCTCGGTCAACAAGGACTCCGACACTGCAGGAAGTAATTTATCAGAGATCATGAAGCGATTTATACAAATATCTCTTGCTCTACTTGGTTAGTAAATTACAATATATATTGCAATATTTTATTAATCAATTACGTGCAACTTAATATTATGGGTAGTTTTGTCATGCTTTTTTACAAACCTGTGGTAAAAAAGTATCCACCGTTTACAAAACGGTGGATACTCGGATTAAAGTATGTATTTTAATGGTAATTAAACTTTTTTAAATATTTTGTTCCAGTGATTTCTCAGTTGTTAACCCAATGCACAGCCCTTGGTGGCGCCCGTGGAGGTAGAGGATACGGTGGCCGCTCAACCAAGACAAATGGTCCCAAAGTATTTGCTGGATCTTCCCTTGGAGTGCCAGGTCAGAATACCACTAGAAAGGGATTAGGTATATCTGCTTGGGGGCTAGTGGCATTAATTGTTTCGTTGATCATAGCAGGAATGGGATTCTATTATTTCTCCATGTGCTACCCAATTCTATGCAAAAAAGAGCGAAAGTATGATATAATAGGGCTACCTTCAGTAGCTTAAAATTTCCTTGTATACTTTTTTGACATTATGTGATTGCTTTATAAACCATTGAATATGCCTTTATTTAGGTATATATATTATACAAAATGGACTTTAGTTCAAGGTTGTGGTTATAAAGTACCTAAGAACTAGAACTGGTTTGATACATATCTTTATTGACATTAAAAAAAACCATTATAAATTAGGCAAAGGACCAATTTTTAGCTATAAGATGTTGTGTAAGGCCTAAGAGTTCTGTAATGCATGCATTTACTTCTATTTAGGTATGTAAAAACTTTTTATGCAACAGGTTCTCAAAATACAATGTCGATTTGAGGTTTATGTGTAGTTTGGCAACATATTGGAAAGTAATTTTATAGTGTTTATGATTTAGATATTATATACCTTACTTCCACAAAATGTGCCATAGTGTCTGTGTAACATTCCTTTAAGTTAGAATTCTAGGTTTTCTTATAAATCTTGAGTTTTGTTGATATTAGTTACATACATTTTTATTGATTACAATATTATTAAGTTTAAAGTAAATATGTTAAGGGATTATTATATTAAATTAAGTATTAACAAACAACTGATTAATTATAAAATAAACCATAATAGTAGTATAATATTCATGATATGATCTCTGTAGAACAAATGAAGGCCAAATTATTTTCTTCATAAGCTGCCAATAAACAGTATTCTAAAATAGCAATTTGCAAAATCCTTGTTATGGTAAAACTTTAGGCAATAATATACAATAATAAATATTTACATTGCTCAAATAATTGCAAAGATTTGCATGCTGCTAAACTCCACATTGTAAGACTGCATTTTATAGCAACATTTTTGTTCTATAAAACTATTAGATTTAGTTTTACTTTTATGATGAATATACTTGATTACACATAATTTCGTTTTTTTTACCATACCTGTTGAAAACTCACAAAGAACACATTTGTTTGGTTTAGTTACATAAAACTAATTGATGTTGTATTGCATACCACAATAACATTACCAGTCAATATGATACCTAAGACAAATTTTATGTATCTTCAATGGTGTTTTGAAAATATATAAAAATATTTCTTTTTGAATTTGGCCATTTATACCCAAGAATTCAAATTTTAAAGATTAAACATATTTACACTTCAAGATATGTAATTAAAGATTCAATTAAAATAGATTTAGAGAATTTAGCTTAGAATTAACACAATTGGTGCTATCTACATACTATGTATATGTTGAACTAAATACTTTGACTTCTGGTTATATGGGGAGGATACTATTCTACTCTGCCGGTATCCCATTAAATTAAGAAACATTATTATACATATGTATATTGTAATAGTGAATAATATACATATACTAAACTATTCAAAATCTTTTTATTTAGCACCTTTAAAATTATTTATTAACCCTTTTAAATCACGGCTGACTTTAACTGATATAATTCCAAAAATCTTTTTTCTACATATCTTTCTTCAAATAACCAAATAGAAGTCAATAGGCGTGAAAACAAGATATTACGATGGGTGATTTCTTGAAACCCACGTCAATGTACGGCAGCTTGGCTGGCTGCCGCAGCCATGGCAATACTCATTGCAGACTTGGCATGATTCATAACGCTAACATGTAACCAAATTGTAAAATTACAAAGTAACAACCCAAATATGCAATTTTTATTTAGCTTTTTTACTTTTTATATTTTTTGCTGTTAGGTGCCGTTACACATATTGGAAGGACTTCTATTTCTCAATAGCATAATAGAAGTACCTACCTATTTACTTTTAATTTTTGTTCATGACGAGGCAAACCAGCGTATTTTTGAGGATTATTTTTCAAGAAAATTCTTAAGGATATTGCACCGTATCTTCTATGTTGCATACTGTGTAAATAGACTTGTAAGGTTTAGAAATAGTCTCATGTCCCCTTCGCCGCATAGCCCGTAAATGGCACAACTGCCGACGCGAGCGGCATATTTTGTTTAAATTGTCATTTATAAAACCCTAAATATGTTTTGAATTAAATGTCCCTTTCAAATCACTCAAAAAGTTATCTACAGGTATTGAATATCCAAATAAAAAAAAAATTAATATTAAGACATGAATAACATGCGACTTTTATTCATATTGGCATAATTACAATAGCTGGACATATCAGCACGATACGAAACGCGAGGTTTTTTTTTATAGATGTCTGTACTTAAATATAGTAGAACATATTTTTGTTCTATTATTCAGTCTCCGCAGCGCATGAGATTAAAGTCATTTTATAAAATTTTTTCATACCTTGGATTGCATTAAAATGTTAGTTCCCTCCTTTTTTTTTGTAAAATATATAGCCTATATATTTAGGAATAAAGTAGCATTTCTATGGTGTCTAGTAGTTTCTGAGTTTATTCTTGCGAAACATTTCCTCTTTATAATAGTATAATGTGAAAGTTTATATGGATAGAGATGTTTGTTACTCTTTTATGACGGAACTACTGAATGAAATTTGGCACAGTGACTATAAATAATCAGGAATAATACATGTATAGATTACTTTTTATACAGAAAACATGTAGTGGCTTATGCTTCTTGAAGGAATCGTTAGGATTTGTTTTAAGTTATTCGGTCAGAAAGTGTCAGATTTCTTCCCGGGATATTAAGTTCCCCAGGGATGAGATGTAAAGTACCTACAGACCTCGCAGAATGACGCGCACGGACAGCTACTCAATCAGTGTCGAGGAAAAAGCTAAATATATTCTGTCATAATTTACTAAATGGAATTTACGTTGAAATAACAGGCATTTAGTCACATATGAATAGGCAATATGTAAATACCTAGAAGCCAATTTCGCTTTGCTATTTGGAATCACATATTATTCCAACTAGATATCTAACAGGCACTGTATTATACAGATAAAATATAGGACAGAAACATATATTAAAAAGTAAATTTTGTTGTAAAATTTTATTGGCATTTTTACACAGTTACTTCTCCAAATATGGCATAAATGCATAAGGTACAGTGGAAGAATATTGCAATTATTAATACACATAAAAATATATTATAAAAAAAATAAAATATACATTTTCGTTTATATATTAATCGTAATATAAACATATATAAGAAACGTAAGTAAGAAAATATTTAGCGAAATTGTATTACTCATATTGTGATCTTCTATTCAGGAGTATCAATAAATAACTTATATAATAATAAACCTTATGTCGAAGTAATCGGAATCACCATGTTAGAGTCTGGAACAAGACTACCACACAAGAGAAATCACATCATAAAACATACTCTAGCACACTATTGCGACACGGTAGATCTTCCACATGACAGCACAGACATGCTACTCTAAATCAGACTTTAAATTAAGCACATAAGTGTTCTTTCTGCGCGGCACTTATAACTCGTCCTTCTCGAGGTCCACGTCGGAGAGGTCAATGTCCTCTTCTGGGGGGAGTTCGCCGTCTTTGCCGTCCCACGGCTCGGTCATCGCCACCTGCGGCATCTGCGCGCCCTTCACCGGCGCAGTCTGGCCGCGCCCGAACGACAGGTCCCTGGAAAGGTTATAAGTATATAAGGAGTACTCGACGAGAGCATATTTTTTAAATATCATCATATCAGCTGTAGGTCTGACACTGTTAAGCCTACTTTAAAAAATCCCAAGAGAAAAAGGTTTGAATGACCTTGTCGGTCAAAATATGAATCAGTGTTGTGTAGTTTGCATGTTTACAAGTTATTTAATAGAATAGTAGGTAGAATGACAGTTGCAATCTAAATTTATATTTGTTTGTTTATGTAATTGTTTATCGACTGTTGGAAGATTATGTAGACTTTCATTCAGTAACTGAGAAATTAATATGCTTATTATATAGAAATAGTATCGAACTGCCCTATTACATAAGATTGCCTGAAAGAGATCGCTTTGAGCGATAAGGCCGTCAGTTGTATTATAATTTAAAAGTTTTATTTTTCTTTATGTAATTTTCTGTGTACAAATAAGAGTATATTATTATTATTATATTCTCATATGCCTTCATTGCCCTCGACCCATATATACCTCTCGTATTTATGATCACTTATTTAGGTAAACACACAGCTACATATAAATCCAATTTTGAAAAAACTGTTTAATAACAACTCTCGTAACAATGAACATTTTACTTTTCAGTTATTTAGTAGTCTTTAGTACATGAAATAAAATAATTTAATATAAGTTTCAATGAGAATTGTACCTAATAATCCTATTAATACTAGTAATGTACCGTCATGTGTACCAACCTGAGGAATTCGTTGATGCCAGTCTCGGAGAAGGAGCCCCTTAAAGTGGAGAATTTGAGTTTCTTGGCGTTGACGACTGCCATAGCGGGGTAGCCGAATCCGCCCAGTTCCAGAGCCTCCTCAAGAGCCATCTGCGCGCCCGCCTCCGCCCACACCCATCTATCAATATATTATATTTTAATAATCTCGCCATCAACAAAGTTTTCACCCACATGAGAACAAAAATGGTCGCGTAACCAACGGCCAGTGTTAATACGCTAAGGTTGTGGAATGAGAGGACTACAGTATTTCGAAAAGGGAGTAAAGAGGTTTTTATAGGGCCGGCAACGATACCTCGGTTTTTTGAACGTCCACATACATACTATCAAGCGGGCTGCATGCTTGTTTGCATCCTATGTGGTATAAAAATAAAATTATCATCGCCGTAACACGGTTTTAAGCCATATATAAACATTAAACAGTTTAAAAAAAATTGTACTGTATGTAAATTCATATGCATGTAGTAGCGTTTATTTTAATATTAGAAACAGATACTCCAATTTTATTTATAAGTATAGATGTTCAACAGGTTTGGTTAAAACTTGCACAGAGACAGATCTGGTTTGAGCAGAGAGGCCACTTTTTATCCCAGAAAATGTTTATATCCTTTGCTATATTTTTGCTATTTATATAGTTATAATTTTGCCTATTGCTATAGTTATAATTTTGGTTTGCACAGAGTTATTCATCTGGCTGCATTCATTATATGTGATGTAAATCAATATAAATTATTTTGTAAATTAATATTTTGACATTTCAAACGTTTACGTTGTGTCCGAAGTTCTTGTAAACTCTCACTTGTCTGTCCCTATGTATGCTTAGATATTTGAAACAACGACACGGATTTTATGACTTTTTTAAAATAGATAAATGATGAATGTGAATGTTTACATGTGTAATACACTGATAATTTTAGAGTTTGACTAATAGAGAGTGTCTCTTAGCCACAATAATCATTTTTTGTTCTCATTGCATCCATGCGAAGCCGTGGCTAGTCCCTTATTTAGATAAAACTAGGTGTGATACTGACCCCCACATCTTGTTCTTATACTTGTCTCCAAGGCGCGCCAGCATGGCGAGGTAGGTGTCGCGGCACGCGGCGTTGCAGTCTAGGATGTGCGGCAGCACGGAAACCACGCACAGCGGCTTCTCGCTGCATGCCTTCATCGTGTCCTCGTCCACCACCTACGTAACATATAAATAACAAACATCAATAAAGAATACCATTATATGTACTATAAACATTAGGATATAGGGACCTTTGTTACACTGACACTTGGTAGCTAGCCACTGACACTGAAAGTAAGGGCATAGGCCATATAACAATATATACAATATACATATGTATATAAAAATAACAATAATTTGACAATATATTAGTAGTGACACCCTGATCTGATAATTCTTTATATAAAATATGAGAGAGAAAATGTGTGTATATATATATATATATATATACATTTCTTAATGTAGTATTTCTTTGTCGCGTTTATTTTACAAACTCGTACAAATGTGAAGTATTGAACGAATAATAATACAGAGAATTTATTACCGATGTAATACACATAAAACCGATAACGCAGGAAATAGACGAAATGCATAAGTGTGCGTAAACAAAAGTTAACGACAACAACCTAAATTTGAAATCAAACATCCAATTTGCCCAGTTCAAAACCAACTAGATTATTGTGAAGCGAATGTTGTTAAAAAATTTGCTATGCTTTGAATCGGTTTGTAATTTAAAACAAATACTCATCATGTTATGGGAATGAAATTTAAACTGTTTATAAATAACTTGGTTAGCTTTTAATGCAAAAAAAATAATTTGAAAGGCTGCAGTAACGTTTCAAGATTCGAGGTGTAAAGGCTTAGCAAATGTAAGGTTCAAATATAGTAACCGTGTATAATTTGGACTCATTGAATTATTAAAGTCTTAGAAAGAATTATTTATATATCCGTCCAATTATATATTTGTGAGAAACATATTAAAAAAAATAACAACTTTTCAATCGAATCAACTGACGATGCAAAGTAACTGAAACGCTGACGATAACTGTAAGTCGTATAAATACTAATTTAGTTCATCATTGTCATCATATCAGCCATTGAAAGTCCACTGCTGAACATAGGCCTCTCCAAGAAAGGAGGTTTTTGCCCATTATTGCCGCGCTGGGCAAGCGTGTTGGTAAACGCAGAGCCCAGCTTTCGCGATAGGGATGCTGCTGCCCAACCCGCCCTGTGCATTTGAGCTGCACTTTTTCGGATGAATATACCGCTATCTGTCGGTTCTGGTACCTTAGTCGCCATTTACGACACCGGTACCTCACGGCTAATTTAGTTATGAATAGTGAATGTAAAGGTAAGAATTTAATACGGTTACCATAAAATTACAGAAATCATGTTTTTTTTCCCTTTCAAATGACAGCTGTCCGCCACTGGAAGGGTGGGCGAGGTAGTTCAATAATGAGTGACTTTTTGCCCGATTGTTTGCAGGATCGGAGCTAGACCGATGGCTCTGAGGGCGAGGCACTCGAGGGCGCCCTGAGGCCGAACCTAGGTTCGAGTGGCCATCGTCGGTGAATTCGTTGTTTGCAAAAGAGGAGGACTGAGTAGTAACTGCCCGTCTTACGCACGCAACGCACTAGTTGTGTCCGTGTTACAAGCGACTATATGATGTAGTGGCGCTTACTATCACACGAACTGCACGCGTGTTTGTCGACCTGGTCAAATAAAAGAAAAAAACCTGTATGATCTCAGGCGCGGGAACATTCTCGGCCAGCTTCTCCAACGCCCAGGCCACGATATCGGCGGCGGTGCGACCGCCGTTGTACTCCTCCACCGAGTCGGCGCTCTTCTTGCCGGAGCGGAACATCTTGATGGTGGGGTAGCCCTGCACTTGGTAGCGGGACGCCATCATCGTGTGCACAGTCGCGTCCAGGGCGCCGAGTTTTACCTGCGGGCACGTCACGTGTCATAATAGGAGAGAGTTGGTAAGAGTTCTTTGGCTGTTGATCGGACTAACTCTTTGCATGTCAAGGTTTTAAACAAAAATAGTGTCCATAAATCGTCCAATTGGTTAACAGAGAGTTGGCCATTAACAGTGGATTGAGTTTTGACTAAATGTCGTTAGTATATATTACATGGTTTTATAATGGAATATATAGTGTCAAGGAAGTGCGAATCATAAAGAGATGTTTATTTTCTAACCAATTTCTAGAAATAAATCATTGTAGATTTGATGTCTCCCAAATATAGTCTGGGACTAAGTGTTTTACATTAAGCATATGACATAGTTTTTGTTTTTCTAAATATTCCAGTATGTTGGGACACTGCCAAAATGATTTGGAAAGAAATCATAGCTTATCTGATATTTTGTAGACATCTCTAAATTTATCACTATGTTGTTGACATATCACTTGGTTATTCATAAAATGGGGTTGAAGCTTCCGTGAACTCTTAAAACCCATGGGATTTTAGATATTTAGACATAATTGTTATTATATCAGGTACAAAAAACTGAATCACAACCAAACTATACAACTGCAAATTTAAAGTAAATCAATGAGATCTTGACATGCTGTGATTTTCAAAGCATGTATGTTAAACTAGCAAATACTTCATTTAAAAACTCATTTGGCATCTTGCACTAATGAAATAAACTTTCTTTCAATTTAAATCTGTTGCTTTCAGAATACAATCAAACATATGTTACTTACATGTGTGGTTCATTAATGTGAGATATAATTGAAATGAATACTTACTTTTCCTTTAAGCTCAGTGGCAGCCTTAGCCCATTGTGGTTCGAGATTCTTGCAGTGACCGCACCAAGGAGCATAGAACTCCACCAACCACAGATCCTCACTGTCCAACACAGTCTCCTTGAAGTTGCTGTCAGTCAAAGTGATCACGTCCGACTGGAACAATAGTTGTATGTTAATAAAGGACTACTTAATTTAATTATGAATAATTACTTATTATTTAAATATATACACAGCATTAAAATATATTATGAATATTTGTTGACAATTGTTTTGTATACATGTTTATTTATTTTGACAAATTTATTCAGACATTGCCTACCTACTACATATACATGGAACTTTGTGTAATATTATGGCTTTTATACTATTAAAGTATTATATGTAATATTAAATGACATATGTGAGTATAATTGTTGTTTAATCCTCTTTCACAAAAAAATACAAAATGCATTTTAATAAAACTCTCCAATAATATATCATCTGCCATATCATTAAGATAAACCACACAGTGATTCTATAAAAAAGATAATATTGTTGGGTGTGCAGTTAAAAATAAAACTAATTAAGGGCAAACTTTAAAACATGTCAAGGAAATATTTATCTGACACATCTGACAATGAACAAACAAGGAGTTAAAATTTTGTAAACTATGCATTTTAATACAATTTGATAACACTGTTACATTTCATATGTAACTGGCTGGAATAAAAATAGAATGTGAATAAAATGAGTACATAATTTTCAAATGACCTAAAAACCTCATTATAATAAAAAATGTACTTAAATGATGTGTTCACTAGCCATGTTTTCCAATAATAAATAGCCACGAGAGTGAAAGGGTGCGTAGGCGCCAAACGTACGTAGGCGAAACAAAAAAGGAATTCTAATCTTATACAGCAACACCTACACAACATCTTGTTAAAACTCAATATTCATATATGCACAAATAATATAGTTACAGAGAGTATATGTATATACTCTCATACATTAAAAATAGTATGGGTGATTATTGACTTTGACAAATTAAATAAATGATAACAAATTAACACTTCTCATAATTTTACCTGACCCCCAGTGACTGACCAGTTAAGTTTCCTAAGTTCTTGTGTTACAGACATCAGAGAAATCACAAGTTTAATGCTTAAAATATATTTAGCACTCAGACAACAGAGACATTGCAAATATTTATAATACTAATGTTTGCCCTGAGTAGATGAAATTACAATATACTACATAATACATATCCTAGTGTGCACAAAATATGATCTATATTATAAAAAAATATTTTATTCCTAGTTAACTTATTTGATTATTGAAAAAAAAGTTTTTTCTTAAAAAATTTATCTTTTACACACTTAGTAATAAATTAGTTCAGAGTTTATTAATAAAGCAAGTATCTACACAAGAAGCATGTTGACAGATAAGATAGGTCTCTGAACTCAATTCCACTGGTAAAGGCATTTCTATGTTCACAAGACAAAATTTTCCTTTAATCAATCAGATTAAAGGAATAAATATGTATGTAAAAGTTAAATAAAAACATCTTAGGTGATTATTAAAAACAAAAGATGATAGGAAATTTATTATTTAAAACAAAACTACAATAAAATTAATGAACACCGCAATCCTCATATATGTGTAATATAAAATAATAATTTACTACTGATTTTTTATATTAAATAAGATTAAATTTTAAGCCTTCTTTCCTTTAGGTGTGCATCTGAATATTTAAAAAGTTTAGGAGGGTCATTGTCAAAGATTCTTCGACGAAACAGATGTTGCTGGAGTTTGTTTAATATGGCTGTGTTTGAAGGGGCAGTAACTTCAGGCTTACTTATTTGATTCAGCATAACCGAGGTTTTCACTTGTTTCCAAGGTATTAAGTGCCCAAACAGCATGCTTTTAGTGAACCACTATTCAAATAATTTAAATTATCACTGACACTTTGTTCCAAACTCAATACTTCGACAGGAAGAAAAACTAACTATTTAATTAGACTGACTGTATTCTAATTTCCTAATAAAATATGCAAATCTATATTAAGGGGAAATAAATCATATGAAGATTTCATTTTAACTACTAAGACAAAAGTGTCTTTTACATGATTATTTAGCACAAATCAAAATATCAATGCTTCAAATGTGCTTTAGTATTATTCTTATGGTTTTCATGATACCTTTTTAGTATTTGATTAATAAGATGAAATAATTTTACCTTATCTGAAGAAGAACCACTTGATTTCTTTCCAAGATTCTCATATGCCTTGTCTTTGGCAGCCTTAATTGCAGCATCCACAAAGGCTTCTGCAGTTCTCTGACCCTGGTATGGGGTGTGCTTACCACCAGAGAAAATTTTGATAGTTGGAAAGCCTGTTACTCCATATTTCTGAGAAAGACTTTTATGATCATCAGCATTTAATGCTCCCACTTTGGCAACACCCTGCAAAGATAAAAATATTTATTCACATCAAACAATAACTACCGGATAATACATGTCTGTATTATAACAAATATATAAGAATTAAAAAAATAATAACCTTGAGTGCTCGAGCAGCTTTATTATATTCAGGAACAAGATTTTTACAGTGTCCGCACCACGGTGCGAAGAATTCTACTATCCATATTTCATTGGAATTTAAAACTAATCTATCGAAGTTACTAGGATTTAATTCCACCACGTCAGAGGACGAGTCGTATAAGGCGAACGACCCGCCTGCAAATAGTAAAATTCCTGAAACAAAAACACAATTATTTCCAGAAAATTACACATTAGCAAAGTATAAAATCTTCATGCTTTAATTCAGTGTTTGTAAAACACGAACCTATATAAAGAGAGCACAACATTTTTTGCAATGAATATGGAATGACTATACTTGACGAATAACACCGGCTTTTTATGAGCTCCTGTCTAAAATCTGCCGAATATACTTAAATAAACACGTCAATCATTTCGGCAAGCAACGGTAAGATTGTCAATGGATTCGTGGACTTGCATCATTGGATAATTTAAATTTCCCGCAGTTGTTTATTTTTTTAAAGGCAGAACAGATACTGTATTAATTTGCAGTACAATTGCTCGCATTTGCCTTAACTAGCAAATTATCGTTAACTTTATATATTTATGATGTTATTGTTTTTGTATTTGGTCATCGTTCTGTTCTATTTGTTTACCTAATATTTCAACGTATGTATATATTTTGCCAATTTTGCTTTTAAATTTTTATATTGTAATTGAGGCGACCTAGCTTCCATTAAGATGCGAATATGATAACTATTTTAAGTGGTCTAACACAGATTGTCAACGGTTATAAAGGTCACAATAATTACTTAAATTTTTTATCAGTTGCCAATTCAGTTTGTAGCGTCACAAGATAATAATATTATTTAACTTGTGCATGTCAAGGTTCATCTACACAAATCTCCCTAAATTTCATCACAACATTTCACATTTATTAATTAATGTCAGATGCGGAATTTGAATATTCTGTGTTTACAAATAAAGAGTATTTGATTCTAGTCAACATGGATGTAGAAATTAGGCACGGCGTCAGGTTTTAAAAATGTTTCTCTTTTAGATTAGACTGAATTCCATAAATCTGACACAATAAATGCTACTAGAAATGTCTATGGACTTAATCTGAAATTGTCTATGAAATAAACTTAAACCAACGGTATGGTAGTAACGGTATCTATGCTTTAAATCATGGCGGCTGACGTTAAATGTTTCATTGTGCACACAATTTTGTGAAATGATTTGTTGATTATTTAACTTTAATCTCCCATTATATTAAAGTTGTTGCGTTCCAAATATGAATCGAAATTTGTTATCTATAATTTATAATTAAAATAAATGTGTGCGAATAGAAGACTTATTTAACTGTCATTGACACATGATTTGACACATGAATCTCGCGCGTTGTTTTTATTTTTGGGGCACATTAGGCGGGAAAGCATTCAGGCACGGTCACTATCGTAGCGTGCTTGCCGTTGCTGGTGCGTCACTTGCATTTGAAAAAAGAACTGCTAGGCAATCTTATCACAAAATGAATTCCATCAAAAACACACCATTTACTGTTTTTGTTGAGGGTAATATTGGCAGTGGAAAAACTACTTTTCTAGAACATTTTTGTCAATTTGAAGATATTACCCTACTGACCGAGCCAGTCGAAGAGTGGCGTAACCTTAATGGATGGAATCTCTTGGTGAGTATAACTTAATCAGTACATTTCTATAAGGCAACATACCTTGATGTTCAATATTTGATTACCAATTTTAGGACTTGATGTACAAAGATCAAGCTAAGTGGGGAATGGCGTTCCAGTCTTATGTTTCGTTGACTATGTTAGACATGCACAGGAGAGACACCCCAACACCTATAAAACTGATGGAGCGGTCATTATACAGTGCTAGATATTGTTTTGTAGAGCATATGATGCGAAATGGTGTTATGCACCCGGCTCAGTTTGCTGTACTCGATGAATGGTTTAAATTTATCCATACCAGTATTCCAATTGATGCTGATCTCATTGGTAAGTCAGAGCAGGTTGTGTCTTATATGGTCTAGATGTTTAAGTTGGATACCCTTGATTTAATACAGTTATTAATATTACAGTATATTTAAAAACAAATCCATCAATAGTCCATGAGAGAATTAAAAAGAGAGCTCGTTCTGAAGAACAATGTGTACCATTATCCTATATTGAAGAGTTGCATACACTGCATGAAGATTGGTTAATTAATAAAACTCTAGGAGAATGCCCTGCTCCAGTAAGTAACTTTGAAATGTTCTATGAGTAATATTAAAATTTCATTGATAAAAATTTACAGATAATATTTTTTATAGGTTGCACAACTATAGCAGTGCTTTATATCTTATCATATTAAAATTGATATTGAATTGTGGACAAATTGTTAGCAAAGATTATGTTAGACATTTTCTGTTGCTCATTATCCTGATTTTTTTAATCTCGAAAAAATTGTCCTTTTTGTTTGAACTTCGGAAGTAAAATTGTTACAAAGTGTGAATCAGGCTACAAATGTTTTATATTGGTGCATTTAATTTTGTCCCAATAGGCTTGCTAATACATTTTTGTAGTTATGGTAAAAGATACGAGATGAGATGATATAAAAATCCTATCTGTTAGATCCATATCCATTTCTTTAAATAATCCATAACATTATTATAAAAGGAAAGCTTTGATTTTTTTGTTTCTTTATTTCATGTTGATACTTCCTTAACCAATTAAAAAGCAAAATCATTAGATAATTTACTCAAAGAATATAGGGCTGAATAAAAAAGCTATAGCTTGATTATCAGTGAGTAGCATAAGCTATATTTTAGTTCTGTATTCTCATGGGAACTATGCAGGTAAAATTTGGGGCTCTGGGCAATTTGTTTGTGATATGTATAAACACGTTTATTTAAAAATTTATTACATATTAAAGGGTATATTAACATATTAATATAAGATTATGTTAATGGTAGTGATCTAATCTTGTGTGCTGTGAAAGTGAAGAGTAGTGGGTTTCGATTCCCACCCAGAGTAAATATTTATATGATAATATTTGTGTTTGATCTGTGTCTTTTAGATATATGTATTTAAGTTGTATATTTGTGATTCCTTTGTTGTCTGGCTTTTGTATCACAAGTGCTTTAAGCGACTTACCACAGAGTCTGGTCAGTGTAAGAGATTAGAGAGGGATTAGAGAGGGAATTTAGTAAATTTTTATTATTATTATTTTAAACTTATAAATAAAAGTTTTTATGCATGTAATTATCTGTTAGAAATAAAGAGTCTTTTAAGAATGTACAAAGAAGGGAGTTGCGGTATGAGAGCTATGACAGCCACACAAACTAGCATTTTCTAAGTAAGCCTCTCATTAGTAATAACACCTATATTTTGGCCGTAAATGTACATTATAAGAAACTCTTTAAGAACAAAATTACTCTGACCAGTGCTTTATTGACTAGTCTATCTTTACTACTAAGTGAATTGTTATGAAATAACAGTTTATTGATATTTAAGGATATTATAATTTGCCGATCGCACTTGAGAGAAAAAATATGGCAGAGAGAGTAGTGAGGGGCACAACATTACTCTTTACAATTAGTAGGGATGGGACATCATAGGTGGCGCTGATGTTCAATTACAACATCCTCCCTTGAACACAGGCCCATCTTGCCGCTGAGGTAGTGCAGCTTGGCTTGCGGAGTGGCTTTAGTCAGGATATCGGCAACCATCTCTTCAGTATTGATATAGCGCACCTCAACCTTCTTTTCATTGATTTTGTCCCTTACAAAATGATGCCGGACGTCTATGTGTTTCGTCCTGCAGTTATATCCATCAGTACCTGAAAGTTTAATGCAACTTTTATTATCGCAATAAACAACTATAGCCCGTTGCTTGAGATGTGGCCAAAATTCTTCTTGTAGCTGTTTTAGCCAAATCGCTTCTTGTGTACATGCCGACAAGGACATGTATTCAGCCTCTGTCGTCGAGAGTGCTACAGTGGGTTGACGTTTTGAATTCCAACATATGGATCCTCCCTGAAAGATAAAAATGTAGCCAGTACAGGAGCGTCTGTCATCTTCAGAATTAGCCCAATCTGCGTCACAGTAGGCGTGAACTATATCTTCATCTTCATCTTGCTTAAACATCAAACAAATGTTTTCAGTTCCTTTTAGATATCTCAATACACGTTTCAATGTTACCCAATGTTTCATTTCTGGTTTAATATTATATTTACTTAGGTAATTTACAACATAGTTAATGTCTGGTCTTGTGCCTTGAGATAAATATAACAGACATCCAATTATTTCCTGATAAGGAATGTTTTTTAATATTGCCTCTTCTTGGCCAGTTGACGGTAGTTTTGCCTGAGGATCTATAGGTGTCTTGACAGGTTTACAGTCTGACATGCCATATTTATGTAAAATTTCTTATCATCAGAGAGTACACGATTGGGCACCCGCCTTCTCAGGGTGACATTAGAAGAACATTGTTCATTAATGCTGTCATCGGTTAATTCACTGCTGCTTGGAATGTAAGTCCTGTCATTTGCATCTTTTTCCAACGTTAATGAAGCAGTTTGAGACTTTTGTTGTGTCATAGTTTGAGTTGAATTTGAATCTTCAATGAATAAAACATCTCTGCTTTTCACAATGGTTTTTTTCTTCTTATCCAGTAATCTGTAGCCCTTTGTGTTTTGACAGTAGCCAACAAATGTCATTTCTGTAGATTTGGCATCCCATTTCTGTCTTTGTTGTTTCGGTACATGAACCATGGCCTTACACCCAAATATTTTCATGTGACTAATATTAGGTTTCTTTCCGGACCACTTCTCTTCTGGTGTCATGTCATTGAGTACTCGAGATGGGGATCTGTTCAAAATATAGGCGGCTGTGGATACAGCCTCAGCCCAATAGATCTTTGGTAGATTGGCATCACTAAGCATGCACCTGCCACGTTCTACGAGTGTTCTGTTCTTTCTCTCACTCAGGCCGTTCTGCTGCGGAGTGTAGGGTGTGGTTGTTTGGTGCTTGATGCCACTGTCTGTAAGATATTTTGAAAATTCTTTATTGCAATACTCGGTGCCGTTATCTGTGCGTATTACTTTTATTTTCTTTCCCAATTCATTTTCAACTTCACATCTAAATTCATGAAAAACTTTTGTTATGTCCAATTTGCTTTTCAGAAAATATACATACACTTTTCTTGAATAATCATCAATGAATGTTATGATATATTTGGCCCCTCCCATTGATGTGCACTCCATTGGACCACAGAGATCTGAGTGAATAACCTCTAGTTGTGAAGTTGATCTTGAACCTTCATTTTTAAAAGGTAGCCGTGTCTGCTTTCCTTCTAAACACGGTACACAAGTTTTATTCTCACTTTTTGTTATCTTTACCCCTTCTACACAATTTTCTAGTTTTTTAACATCATCGTAATTGAGGTGACCCATTCTACGGTGCCAAACATCTAATGTTTCAGAGCTATCGGTGGCAGAAATATAGGCGTCCCCTCCAACAGTATTCAGTTTGTACATGTTGTTTGTTAGTCTTGCCGTTGCTACTAATTGTTTCTCTTTATTATAAATATTACAGCCAGTATTGTGAAAAGTAACTTGACAGCCATTCTTCACTAATTGACTAACAGACAGCAAGTTAGTACTGAGTTCCGGAATGAATAAAATGTCTCTCACCTGGACTGTGTTTACTTTACCGTTATTACATCGGAGACTGAGATCCACATTTCCCATCTGCTGTGCAGTAACTGAAGAATTATTGGCCACCTTTATATTATGTAACGGAGGTGTCTTGATTTCATATAACCAATCAGATCTTCGAGTCATGTGCATGGATGCACCAGAATCCACATACCAGTCCAAGTCTTCTGTGGTAGAATAGGCTGAAAAAACGGCAGCATAATTTTTATTAGTATTAGAGTCCTTTTTATTAAAGAAACAATTTTTGCTCAAATGTCCGTGACGGTTACAATTGTAGCAACGGGGACCTCGGGGTTTATTTTTATTATTCGGAGGGTAGTTATTCTTCTTTTGATGGAACTTGTGCTTTGTGTACAATGCGGTAGTATCAGATTCCTTTGTGACCTCTTGTAACAATTTAGTTTTAATTGAATCTGCACTAATTTTGACACCAGAGCTTTCCAAACCCATAATCATCGGCTTATATTGGTCGGGCAATCCCGCCAACATTAGGGTTCCTAGCCATTCGTCATCCACTTTGAAACCAATGTTTCTCAATTTATGCGAAGTTGTTACGATTTTATTTACGTATTCCTCAATATCGGTACAATTTTCTAAATTTGTATTAATGAGATCACGTAAAAGCGCCACTCTCCTTTGTAATCCGGAGTCTTCGAACGCAGACTGAAGTTTGACCCACACCTCTTTTGCACTCTGGGCATCTTCTATGTGGTGATAATTACAGGGGTCAACGAGGAGAATGATTTTGCTCTTGGCCTTGACATCTTTCTTCGTATCAGCGGTTTCCTCTCTGGTTGGATCCACACATGACCACAATTCCTCGTGCTCCAAATATGACTTCACGGCAAATTTCCAGCTATTGTAATTGTCCCTCCCGGTCAGTTTATCAATATGCACGGTGTTCATCGACATTGCTTCGGAAACTGAATGGAAATAAGCTGAAATAAAACCTAGCCGGCGACCTAACCTTAAACTTTTTTTAACTCGCGATACTTTTCGGAATAAACTGAAATATTTCTAAATTTTACTGTCAAGGGCTGGGCCCATAACCTGTTATGAAATAACAGTTTATTGATATTTAAGGATATTATAATTTGCCGATCGCACTTGAGAGAAAAAATATGGCAGAGAGAGTAGTGAGGGGCACAACATTACTCTTTACAATTAGTAGGGATGGGACATCATAGGTGGCGCTGATGTTCAATTACAACATGAATCAACTACTGTTGGAATACAGTCAACATGATGTTACAAGTGAAGCCACCATAGTAATGCCGACAAAACTAACATCGACTACACATACAGAGACAATGACAACAAAGGCACTTTAGAAGGTTGTGGTCACTTCTGCCGCTCTGGACTTGGAAAGTACGCAATGGAGGCCTGGACCTACTTGTTCAGTTATTTCAAATAAGAGCCGCCGTCTGGCGCTGCTGATAGCACGTGAACAAATGTTGATGCTGCAAGTAGAGCAAGCCGCGGTATAAGTCGTCTTAGAAGCTGAAAGTGAAAACAATGAAGACGAGGGTGCTATATGTACATCAGAGTGGATCCAGAACAACAGTAGTGCGCGCTCGCCATGGAACCGATTGTGAAGAATCAAGAATTTCGAGCGAGGAACGTCAGGCCTAGCTAAAGACACATTTGTTACGTAATAGCGAGTCACAAACCCGGTTACATAATCGTACTAATATGCCATGTGACACATTTACGGCACAGTCTGCGTATGCAAGCAAGATACAAGAGTTGCTGCCCTTTAACGGGCTATATGATTGGGCTACCTTTTAAGACGGCTTATGAAGAATCTGCGTGTCTACTACCCGAGCATCGCTGGGTGCGTGCGTAGCAGAATGTAGCGGACGAGGTGCCATAGGAATGACATCTACTCCGGGTGTCGATGGTTCCAGGGGCTAGGTTTCTTGCAAGAGCCCGCCTCCAGCTAGTCGCCCGAAGAAAATTTCGATATTTCGGATGTCGACGCAATGGAGGCAGAGCGCGTAAACTTCGATGAGTCTGCCATCCGCTTGAGTGAACCAATGCGCGAGGTAAGAAAATAAAATGCGTAACCAAGAGGAAGAAACTACACGCCGGCGACGATCCAACGTGGCGCAAGAACGCAGCAATGTACTGCGATCTTTATTGGGCCCGTCTATAATATTGCGGACATACATCGAAACACATCGCGGCAGAGGCTGTAACGACTACGCGACGCAGTGCGTATTGAACTGAAGAAGAGCGCGCGTCGACTTCGCAGAGCGACACCACCGCAACCGTCAATCGGGAACTGGCCGGCCGACCAAATTTGTCAATGCCCGTTTACGTTCTCCCGGTCTCGATTATTTTGAGTCGCCGGGGGCAACTGGGGGATAAGGAAAACTGAAGCGCCTTCAACTGCCCGACGACGCGGGCGGCGCACGTCGAGGTCACCTGGAACCTTGGCATCGACGTCAACGTGGCATTCCGTTGTTTCATCGCAAGGCGTGGGTGTCTAACTGAACTGTGGTACGACCGGTACACTACTGGTCAACGTCTTCTGAGCACGTTGGCTGCAGGAGTACCTGCCGGAGCTGCAACACCGGTGGGAGCGTCTAACTTTATGGGGGTACTGCTACTGGGCGTATTCGTCGTCGACTAGACGCTTCGCGCGACTTGTGTTCCCGCGAAGCCATACTGGCGACCTACCCCGGACCAGGCGGAAAGGTACTCGTGATGTACGTCCCGCCAAGGGAGTTCTGCGACAAAGAAGACGAGGTGCTCGATCGGTGAGGCCACCAGCTACGAAAGCTGCGGCGGGTGCTTATGTTCGCGACATGTATAATGTCATTGTTATTTATTTTAACCATAATAATTAATATTGCAATGATATATGTTGTACGTTTTAATTATTGCATGTAGTAATTATTCTTTTATATTATAATTATTATTATTCCATATCTTATATGTATAGTTTCGTAGGAATGTACAGAGAAGTGAGTTATGGTGTAAGAGAGCCTTGACATTTTTACCGAAAAAGTACCGTCATCGGATTGCGCATTTCAATTAAAAAAAACTGTCAAGAACAAGACTTCTTTGAAGCTTTAATCATCCCATACTCTATACTTCTTGTGACAGCAACTATTAGAAGACCAGTATTTTATTCACTAAACCCCTACATAATATAGTGTCCTGCATATACTCTGCCTACAGATCTAACACTACTAGTGTTAAATAAGTTGACTTGTTTTTATGTTTAATCAGTTTTTGTCTAAATAATAGGCATTTAAGATGCCTCTACACATGTAGTACATCATAGAACTAAATTTTTGTTTTTTTTTCAGGTTTTGGTATTGGATGCAGATTTAGATTTGTCTCAAATTACTGAGGAATACAAAAAGAGTGAACACCAAATACTAAGGAAGGCTGTTGATTTAGTGATGAGATCACCAAACAAACTGAGTCCAAGAAAACCAGTTGCTGGGTCGCCTATAAAGATAGTACCCCAGTATAGATTATAACTTAATTTATGAAGCATTTAGGAGAAAATATCTAAAATTAAATTATCATCCTAGAGTTATTAAGTTTTTATAAAATTGCATCAAGGAATGGAATGCTATGCCTGGCTTGACTATTGAGGTTTAATGTCATTTGTTCATAGTTAATATCAACATATTATTATTGTGAGTAATCACTTACCAGTTTCCTTCTCTTGAGTGATTTTGCTTTACACATTGATCCTATTGAACAAGTCATAAAATTATGTAGTTTCTATAGCAGTATCTTTTACAACAAAAATAATTGTATGTGCATAGAAGTTTGCACATTGTTTGCACAAATTATTTCAGTGATATTGATACATCACAATCCAGTTTTATATTATAGTGTAAGGTTGTAATATACCTATATTAATATTCTTTATCCTTTCTTTTTATTATTAACTAGTTGATGACTGCAACTTTGTCTGCTCATTATTAATACTTAAGTTGGCGGTTTTCTTATCCAGAGACCCGCATATATGTACTTAAATTCATCAAATTTGTTTCTACTTTGGTTTTAATTGATAAGTCGTGATAGGGTCACCGACAGACAACAGAGATGGTAATCACTAACTTGCTATAAGGAGTTGTACAAATTTGGCGAGAGACCACCAAAGAAGTGATTATATCTATAGAAAAATGTTCATTCCTTCTACTTTTATCTTGGATACAACACGATAATAAGTAGATTTGCGAATGAAACATTGCAGGCGTTTTTGGCGACAACTACAATTTATCGTTATATTTTGTACAAATCTTTATAAATGATGACCTGTGTTACCACTGTTGTATTAGCTATATTATTTTTGTTTAATTATAATGCATTCAGTAGCTTCTGTGTAAAAGAGTAATAAAGATACATTCTTGTATTCTTCGTTGATACTATTTATAATATTAGTAATAAAAATTGACATGACAATTTTATGACCAACATTCTGTAGCTACTTAACATAGTTTTTGAGGCGTGTTCATGGACTTGATGGTGTATGGTTATCATGATTTAACTTAACATAATATTCCTTTATAATATACTCATCATATTTTGTTTAGTATAATTTGATATCGAATATCTAGATCTAACTCCATTGACCATGATGATTAATCGATTTGTTTGCTAAATGTATTTATTTTCAAAAAATATGATTGCTTGAAAGGTTGAAATTACGTAGTTACGGCATTAAAATAGGATAAGAATAAGTATTCTATTTTATGCCAATTGTCTAATCAATCTTTAATTTTATATGGTGTTGTACTGATTTGTGACTAAAGTGGAGGAGGTGGGTTTCTCCAATGTTGTGTGTAAAATATTCCAGTTATGACGCATTTAGTTATTATGTGAATTGCTTTATAATTTAAAAATCTGTCATTCAGTTCGAAACTGAATTGTGTTTAGGATAATGATGTATATAATTAATATATTTTAAGTCTGTACGCTGTATTTTTTTTTATTATGTATGTCATATTTTAAATCAAAACTTTCATCATCATATTATTCTCGCCACATGCATTTAAGCTACAATTTCGGATGTGCATACCGCTATCTATCGGTTTTGATACCTCGGTCGTCTCTTATTAAAAAATGAGATACTGTTCCGCTCTGCTGGTTTCCGCACCCCACAGCACCTATACAAAACTAGTTTATTTGAACTGTTCGAAGGTGTATGTATTAAAACAAGCCTCAGGTTTGCCTGGTTGTTACTAGAGAAACAAAGAAATGCATAAGGTTTTATCAAATGATTGACTTTGCTCTTAGAAGAAACGGGATGTGCAGTGGATCGGTAGATTCATTCTAACGTATGCAATTCACGTCAAAATTTAAACCCATAAGTCTGACAACATTTATCTATTGAAAGATTTTGAATAGCAGTATAAGCTAGAAACGTTACATTTTTACACATACAATATGTAAACAAACATGTTGACTTACACAAACGTCAAAATTTCAGTTGAGAATTCAATGGCTCGTTTTAAAAGATTGTCGATTGCAGTTATAACAGATTGGTGTGGTTAATGTGTTGCTTTGTGTACATTTCGAATAGAATGCCGTTGAATGCGTATTAACTCCAGGGGATTTTGCTGCCTATCCTCGACTTGCGCATTTGAGCTACACTATTTCGAAGGGATATACCTCCATCTGTCGGTTGTAGTACCCTAGTCCCCTCTTACGACACCTGGTGCTGGGGGAGGTACTATTCTACTATGCCGGTACCTCAATGCAGAGGGCGTAGGTTGTGGCATTCCCGCCGCAAAATCTGCGCTCCGATTGCCAAAACGTTTGCCCAGCGCAGAAATTATGAGCTATAATCCTTCTTTTTTTACGCCAATGTTCAGCAGTGGACTACAAATAGCTGTAATGGGAGGTATAGATAGCCTATATTAAATAAGAAAATATTAATTAAAATGAGTGCACTGCGTATTTACATTCTCTTTCTATACAATATCAAATTAAACTTTTTTATTGATTGGGCTGTATGTAAATATTATCTTTGCCGTAAGTTCGACATAATACATTTGTAATAAAAAAATGTTATGTCATTGTCAGGTGTTTACATGCCGAATATTTTAGGTCAATTTCTAAATTAATTATTTAAATGTAATAATATTATACAGCAGTTCTATGCTTGTTGTTGAGTTTTAATAAATTCATGCATAATTTTATTTGTGATGAATTCTTGTTGCAGTAATGAATTATTTCACGGTTCTGTGTTTAGTGAACTCTTTACAAGTAATTTGGATTTTTTAACAAATTTAGTAAATAATTTGAAGAATTCCTGGTGTAATTTTAGCGTTTTTGTGGCAGTTGCGACAATATTAGTTGTTACAATTCGAAAATCTAGCTTTAAAACTGTTTCGGGTACGAAGAAATTTCACAGAAAGTAAAAGTGTTTTCCCGTAGTTCGAGGATCCATCTGGAAAAGGTAATTCATGTTTTCATTCTATTTAGTTAACTCTAATAGATTCGATTACATATATTTATTCAAAATACTGTATCAGGAACTGCAGCTATGTTTTTATGCAAAATTTTGTTTGTTTAAAAAAGCTCATTAAGGTAAAAATTACAGGACATTGCATGAATATCTCTACTAGTACATATGTATAACTATTAAATTATATTACTTATAATAAAGTGCCTAACAAATACTATGTATTAGTGAATATCTTTACAATATATACATTAATTAAATATTTAATAAAATAATATTATTTCATATAATAAATATCTTACATATTCCTTTGTTATATATTTTTTTGTAAATAACCAATAAAATATTTTTAGTTGTGCTATAACTACCATAATATGCAGGTGAAAAACGCAATTGCATTAGATATGTTAAAGCCTAAAATTATGTTTTCTTCTTATTTGTTAGCACCATTTATCAACAGTCATAAATTAAATTGTTGTTAGGAACAATGTGAAGGTTTACTAGTAGAACAAAAAGAAAAATAGAAACAATTAATTTGTTATAACTGTATTATTTGAAAAGCTATTTTGAATTATGTTTAAGCTGTTTCAAACATTAGAAATCGAATTCTCTTTAACTAGGAACTATTAACTAAAGTCAGAAATAGTTATGTTATATCCCTTATGCAAATTGAATTTCGGATGGTTAATATAACTACCACTAATCATAGTACCATTACTCGCACAC
Source organism: Heortia vitessoides (assembly GCA_020976665.1). Lineage (NCBI taxonomy): Eukaryota > Metazoa > Arthropoda > Insecta > Lepidoptera > Crambidae > Heortia > Heortia vitessoides. Next base: position 18,266,098 of record JACJUM010000202.1, read on the forward strand.
ATCTATTGTATGAAAAAATTCTATTACTCTAATGCTTAAGCATCCTTCATGATAAGACCATTATAGGGTCAAATGAAAGAGTATATATGATAAGACAGTTATAGGGTAAAATGAAAGAGTATATATATCAAAAAGAGGTCACATGAAAGAGTACATATATATATATACATGTTGTACATGATGAGTTTAATACTAAGATTAGAATAATGTTTAATCCTCCGGAAAAAAACAAGAAATCTCTATTGTAATCTCCCTATATTATGTATGGAGATTAGATTAGAACTATATCTTCACAAATTTTTTTGTTCACTAGCTTGTTACATTGGTAATTTGAGACTTTAAAAACTTATTTCATAAACATAAAAGTACCATTTAATTTCCTAAAACTGTTATTTGTACAAAATTGACATAGTTGTTTTAATTTTTTTTTATACATAAACACTCATGGAAAGATTTAGTGTTCGAGGTCACATGAGGCGTTTTTTTAAATCAATCAATTACCTACATATGTTAAATTTTTTTATATATTTATTTATACTAATATTTTTTTTGTATTTATTCGCAATAAATCTTACTACGCCAAAAAAAAATCTTCTTCATTTTTTTTGTTGGTGTAGTAAAATTTATTATGTAAATGCCACATGTAATTTTAGAAAAGCTTCTAATATGAGTTTAAATAAAAAGAAGAATGATAACTAATAATAACTTCGTAAATTTATTTATTATTATATAAATTTTTTCATTCAGCTACAAGACAAAAGAAAATTATTCGGATACATGTCAGTATTAACTTGTTCCCTTAAAAAAATATTCAAAAATCTAAATTGTATGGAATGTTTATTTCAAAATAATTAGAAATAAATTAACTCTCCTGGCTATGATATTTAGTATAGCAACTATTATTGAAATTACTTTCATAAAAAGTAACATGTGTGGCGATAAACTGCATTATGTTTTACTGCAACAGCTGTTTGTGAAAACATGCATATTAAGAAACAGAAAAATGTGAGTTTTGTGGGGTAACTATTTTACTAATATTTAACTCCAGTAACAATTCTAATTTAAAATTATGAAATGTCTAACATCAGGGGATAACGGGAAAAGATGATAAAGAGAAAGATTTCCGAACAAAAACTTCATTGTGTGTAAAGGCACTTATTGTGTAAGTTTATTCTTTGGCGGTTTTTGACGACTTTTTTATAAGTATCAATAAGCCGGCAAGCGGTATTTCGCGTTCAATACACAAGTTACATCTTCGCTTGTAATCCAGGCCAAAGGCAGACTGTATTGTAAACAGACTCCAACTGTCAGCAAATATATTTTACCTGTGGTACTAGAAGAGTTCAATAGAACATTTTTCTATACTGAATGTTGCAAGATACGTCTTTGGTATCCAAACTAACATATGGCCGTATATTAATCCGAAACTGTAGATATCAAATAGGCTCAGCCGGGTGGGTATGGGGTGCTGCAATTCCGCTGTTAACCAACGTTCTCCAGTTGTCATCATGCCTGCTCAGTGTCGCAATTATGGGCAAAAAAATAACAAACAATAGTTCGTCTAGGAATTACAGTTGGTCTTATTGGAAATCTCTTGGGGTGGTATGTCCAGCTGTAGACGTTCTCACTTTAAATTGATCATAAAGTACTAGATCAGATTAAGTGTTATTACATTTTTCAGTACATTAAGTCTTAGTACTTGCGTGAAGATTGGATTCGTGTTCTTTAAACGCAAGTAGGGGCAAAGTCTCGTGGACGAGGGTACAGAAGCGTGTAAGTATATAGCAGTATTGCGATGAACCGACGGGGTTTAATTGTTTTTAAATAAAGGAAATTGGTTATTTCCATTCTTATTAATCGTTGTGTAACCAGTGACATCGATGTAAAATTTATTGAGTTTTTATGAAATCCTTCAACCAAAAACACTACATCGCATATATTGACCTGACTCTGAGATAAGTCGCTTAAAGCACTTTTGTAACGGACATCAGACAATACAGGAACCACAAACATAATACTTAAATTCGTATTCAACAACCGGGTACAGAATAAACACAAATATTCATCATATGAATTGTCCTGGGTGGGGATCAAACCCATTGGAGCACAAGAACACCATCGAAGCCATGGGGCTAATTTTATTGTATAAATGTACTATGAAATTATTTGTTTTGAAGAACTTTGCAACTGATTTTGGTAACTACTTCATTCATAGATATATTATTATTCGTAAATAGGACTGTGTGTTTGTATGTTGGGTTTTCATAGTTTGAACATAAGTATTTTACACAACATCTTATAAATTTACCTGACTTTGTGATAAATAGCTGAAAGCACTAGTGTTACGAACATCAGACCACAGATAAATCACAAATATACATACATTCAACATACTTAAGTACATACAATCAACACCCATACACAGAACAAACACAAATATTTATTTAAATATAATATTATGTCCTGGGTGGGGTGACCGAGCCCACGACAAAATAGAATCACTACTATGTGCGCCATCATACCATTTTAATGAAGTGATGAAATTTCTCATGTAAATTGTTTGAAAACGACATAAGCTATTTTTTCATTCCTGGAGGACTCAATGGAGTCGATACAGTGCTAGCTCGAATACGATAAACTTCCACGGATAGTCACCAGCAATGCGAGAACAATAGAAATAGTTGTTTATATATTAAAAGAGAAGTTCTGTTAAAATATACCAAGTAATATACGCACTATCTAGCCCGACTAACATAGTACTAAATGTATTTCTGTATGTGCGATAATCGTAACCCAATAACCCATTTTGATTAAAAGGCTTCGCTCATGAGATTATATCTCTAATGCTGCTATCTCTGTTTTCGAGCTCGCGTATGGGTTCAGTGTTACTAGTAGCGATATACTACTGTTTTCTTGTATGTATATTCTTGTTTAAAACATTATTTTTGACTTTCTTTAAAGGTTAGGAATCTATATTTATACCAATATCATAAACAGGAAAGTTTGAGTTCATTTTAGAACAGTTGAGTAGATTTTAGAGTTAAATCGTACCAAAACAAACATGAAATCATACTTGCCTCTTTATAATATTAGAGTTTATTGTAATTATTTTTTTTAAACTATTATTTTGGTTGATTTCATATTTGCAAGTAATATAAAATTTGTCAAAAAAATGTGATGTTTTTATTATTACACTAGTGCCTCGTAAAGATTATTAGTAGGTTGCTTTTTGCTTGCATTGCTTCCACTTTAATTTAATTGTGCACGCTATTTTTATGAATTATTTGGATAAATGAATACGAACTCAGATATCTGTCTTATTTTTCTGTCTCTGTTATTATCTGATTTGTTTTTTTAAGAATCTAATCCATATTTAAACACTTGAGCTAAGTCAAACGATTAATTCGGCAAACCTATAAAAATTTCTCTCTCAAGCATGTCCTTTGCAGTAAGTGTTCGTTTATAACACAAAAATGGAGTGCAGTCACTAGTCAAGTTAAGTAGTAGTCAAGTAGTCAGGTCAAGTTTGGACCCTTGTCTTTATTTATTTATAAATGTTAAGATACTAGGCGAATCATTTAATGTTGTGACCATCTCCACGGATATGAATACAAATTTCTAATCACGGACGATGAATTGTAACTTCATCATCATTATCGAAATAGCAGTTAAACGTCCATCGCTGGGACTTAGTCTTTTCAAAGTGTGTATTTTACCCACAATTGGCACGCTGAGTAGGGTGAGTGGTAGCAACCAGAGCGTAGCTTCGTGACGGGAATGTTGCGGGTGGATGTACCGCCATCTGTCGGTTCCGGCACCTTAGTCGCCTCTTACGACACCTGCACGTACTTTATAGCAAACTGTAGCTTACCTCAATCAATTTTGTAAGGTTGTAAGGCCTGCATATAAAGTCTTTAAACTCACCAATCTACACTGGGTCAGCGTGGTGGTTCGTGGTGGATGCGTGAAGAGTCATACGGGAGGTCCAGCCTCATACAGTTGGGCTGATCGAAACAGCTGATTATGTATCTTGGGCGATCACGAATTACAATGCGTTCACGATGAGCAATACTAAACTTCATGGCTTCATTAGTTGTGGCTCAACGATCTAGCTCTTCTTGTCTTAGGTTTAGAATCTCATTTTCCTGGTAGCGTTCCACATGTTTCGGATAGTTCGACGCTACTCACGCTTTTCTGCAGAAACACTCTAGATGCAGTATACAGATATCACACAAAATTGTTAAAGAAATGGACTCTTGACAATATGATAAAGGAAAGTACATTTCAAAGAATCATAGTAACACGCTTTATAACGATCAAATTGATTGAGAACACAATTATATATAAAATTTACAATTCAAGAATAATCTTTTTCTTCGTTTTAAGGTGTATTAATGTTATTTAGGTATACACTTTAGGGGAATTATTAAAAATAGTTCGTCGGTACCTTTAATTGGCGAATACAATATATGATTAAAATGCATACCAATTTTTAGATTAGATATTTTTTCTCTATCGAGTTATGCTTAGGACATACAGAAATTTATAACATTTGTTTATGTGGTTCATGCAGTAACCACAGCCACATGTCAGACCAGAAAGACTTGACTGAACGACGTTGTTTTTTCGACTGAGTAGCCGAGATAAACGCCTATCAGTTCGGAAAGTATCGCCAAATGTCAAATAGCAATGTAATTTGCCCTTAGTAATATTTGAATTGAATGCATTTTTTAACTAATATAATTAAGAAAAGTTACTTCCTTATAAAGGATGAACGATATTTTTTTCTTTGACATGGAATCGATAGGTCAATGCGCTCTTAATTACTGTTACAGTTAATAAAACAGCTATACCATATATTAAAGTTCCATAAAATTATTTTGAAATATGTCGATATATTAAATTTTTTTTTATTACACCAGGTCGACAAACAAGCATAGAGAGATAGTAAGCGTCACTGCAGCCTATAGACGCTCGTAATAACACAAGGATATCACTTACTCGTTGTCAACCTTGTGACTTGAGGATATTATGCCACATTATTCAGTAAATTCATTGCCTCTCACCCTTCAAACTGGAACACAGCATTAGGTTTAATTAAATTTAACCGCATTTGGCGGTAGAAAATATTATATAATTGTTAATTAATGTTTAGGTGAGAGTGAGGTATCAATGCAGACGACCTTTGTAGGAGGTTTACCTTTAGTAACTACAGATATTTCCTCGATCCTGTACGTACAAGAAGCACTAACTTACTAAAAAATCAAAAACTCGTCAAAAATAAATTGGTGTCACTCTCGCTTATTATTAGCCTAACTACAGTGCTCGCATCGTGTTCCGGTTTAAAGGCAGGGAAAATAGTGCATAGGGTGACACAATACCTTGCACAAGGCTGGCGACGCGTTAGTGATATCCTCGCGATAACAGCGTTTAGAACCTACGGTGACGGTTGCCATTGTGCGAATCGTAAGCTAGTTTGACCTGGCGTGGTGAAAACGTATGCTCGATTATAGTATAGTTAACATTCCATACGATTATAATCTTATTGAATTTGTAGACTATAACTAATTATATTTTTTTTGAACAATAAACAAAAAAAATGCAATAAAAAAAATATTGCGACTATAAATTGAAATAAGAACTTCATTATCTTTCAAGTTGGATCAAACTGCACATTATGAGCATAATTGATTAAAATTGGACGCGGTAGTTTAGGAATTCATCGCGGACTAACAACGTGACACGAGATATTTACATCGTCGCATAAGTTCTAACACCACGTAAGTCAAAATTTTGCAACTTCTCCACCCAGAACAAATATTTATATTTGTTTAGTGTCTGCTTGTTATTTATAACTATCTAAGTATTACATTTGTAATTCTTTTGTTGCCTGATGTTCGTAACACAGACGTAAGACATGTCGTGTGAATTTATATTAATTCATAGAAAAGAGCGAACAAAACTGGTGTATTGAACGGAAAGCCCTCCGAGGGCACCGGCGCGTCCGGCGCCGTGCACGAAAGTGAGCGCGCCCTGGCAAGTGGCGCTAGTTTATTGCGATGACATTACCTCATTTGACTCGGCCACTTTTTCACTTTCTTACATGCAGAAAGCGTGAAGCGTGTGACATTCGCATTTTTTATTCACACCTGCTTTTATCAAAGTGAAGAGTGATTTTTGTAAACTAGCCACGTAGGTCGCGACTTTTATTTTTTTTGTAAAATAGAAACTTTTTTGTGCGTAAGACAAACGCGCACTGGCAAATAAAATAATAATGTTATTTATTCCATCATCCATAACTAAAACATATAATTATAAAACACAATCATGTAAGAAGTAATCGTCTGCAGCTGTACTAGAATTAAACATGTTACAGCTGGCTGCGTCTTCCATCATGTTCAATATATATTGCATAGCCTAGCGCATAAATAAATAAAAAACAAATTGAAAACTCTGGCTGTCACAATCGGTGCGTGCACGCAAAGGAAAAGAGTTGTCTCATCTCGCATGTTGTCTTCAGTTTGCTGATATTAATACGTATGAAATTGGCGTTTTGCACGAAAGGAATTTTAATATATATATATATTTTTAAATATATATATTATTATTAATCAAAGTATGCATCGTTGTCATGTATGCACTTTTGCCATCTCATAGCTCATTGATCTCTTTGCTAAAAAAAAACATGGGGGCGACAATCAATAAAATCTTTGAAGACGGCTGGAACTGCCGCATCGGAGTTATTTTTTTTTTCTTGTAAGAAGTTATCCAAATTCCGTAAAACATGGTTGTCTGTTGGAACAAGGTCCGGGGAGTACAGAGAATGTCGTAGACTTCGTAGACTAGAATTGTAGTTCATATAATTTAGTGTCTTTTTGTTATGCAGTGTCGCCATCCGTTGTTGAGAAGCAGTAGTGGCCTAGAGCGATTGACCAATCTCGGTTGTTTACCAGCTAGTTCTTCCTTCATGGTTTGCAGTTGCCGACAACAGATGTCTGCCGTAATCGTTAGCTAGATTTTAAAAAGCTGTAGTGAACGACACCGGCGCTGGTCCACTAAACACTCACAAGTAACTATTGCTGAGTCAATTTTCGCATAGGGCAGGATTTGGCTGTGTCTCCCGGGTTCAGCCATTGGGGACGAGCGCTTCCGATTATCGTCCAGTATCCAGGTTTCATCACAAATGATGATTCGATTTAATAACCTTTCATTATTGCGTCGGTTGACCAACGTCACACAGCAGTCGACGCGTGTTTGAAAGTTCGGTTCACTCAATTCGTGAAACCCTTGGTTTTGGTTTTTTATTTCCCGATTTGCTTCAAGTGGATTAATATAGATTTGTCACTTACTTCGAAGCCTGCAGTCATGCTTGCGATGGAGCCGCTTCCACAATAGCCTTTAATTACTCCTACATTTTCCACTTTGGCGTCTGACCATCCACGGGGTTGGTTCTGAAGCTCGTAATTTCCATAACAAAAATGTATCGTGCTTTCTTTTGCGACACCAGCGGCGAACACATCAGTAATCTTTCGCGCTGTTGCGAAAACAGCATTAACTATTGCCTCGGTAGAACTCATACTCGTAAATTTGCCGATATTTTATATTTTCTATTATGCGGTAATAAGCAAGACCAAAGAAAAAAATAATGAGGAAAAAAACAAATGAATGGCTTTTTTCAAAATTCAAAATGTTGTAGCTAAATGAATGAATAAATTTAAATTTGGAATTCTTAACTGAAGAGGAGATATCTCAGATCAAGGGATCAGCACGACAAAACACTAAATTCATATGTAATGACCTAATAAATTAAATGTAATGTTTTTCCAACAAAAGGGCGACGAAAGTATCGGAACCGGCAGATGGCGGTATATACATACACCTTTAGCGGTGTAGCTCAAATACAACAGGGCAGCGATAGGCAGCATTTCGATCGTGAAGAAGCCCTCTGGGTTTGCCCAATTTTGCGCGACAATTATGGGCAAAATCCCTTTTTATGGAGTTATAAATACCTACTTATTTTGCGTTAAGACTTAGAATGGCCTATAAGAACTTCATTTCATATATATTTTTTAATAATATGTTTAAGGTGTAGCCAATTTTTCGTCTATGAATTATAAATTATTCTTGGTATATACATTTAATACCTGCGGTAGTGTAACAATGGATGGCATTTGTGTAAGACTCTCACTTTCTCGCCAAACAGTAGTGCTCGCATTCTTACGTTCCGGTTTGAAGGGTGAGAAAGGGTTATTATGAGGCAGTATGATATTGTATAATCGAGTCACAAACTCTTTAATCTTGTGATAACACGGGCGTCTTTAGGCAATGGTGACATTTACTATAACAAGTACAACTCGTCGTCTATACTATATTAGAAGCTATTTAAAATTAGGCATGTGACATATCGACGGTCATAAATTCAATTATCGTAAGGCACTGCAATTTTACAGGAAAAACAAGAAAGAAAATATAAACAAATAATTCGCTATAACTTTATTATTTGAAAAGCTTTTTTAATTTATATTTATGTTTAGGCTGTTTTTAACATATGATATTGAAATTGAATTTTCTTTTACTAATTTTTTTGCATATATGCCAATTGAATTTTTAACCGTCGATATTTTCAGATCAGATTCAGGTTCGTGACGCGTTAGCGATATTTTTGTAATGACACGAGCGTCTATAGACCACGGTGACATACAATTACGAAGACCGTAAAAAAGATCACTATCATTACATACTATAAAACAAAGTCGCTTTCTGCTGTCTGTTTATATATGGTTAGATCTTTAAAACTACGCAACTGATTATGATGCAGTTTCTTTAAATAGATAACATTCAAGAGAAAGGTTTATATTAATAATACATGCATAATATAGTAGACAGATACTGATAATTATAGATGTTTCTAATGTGATGTAGTAAATAAACACATTTTTTTGTGATTAGATTGCAACTTCTGGCTAAACCTGACCTGATAGATCAGAATAATGTACAGTAATCGTGTTATAAATATAAATATTTGTCCAGGGTGGGGAACGAACCCAAGAATCTTGGCGCATAAGATAGGATCACTATCAAACGGGCCCGTCCGTTCCCGATTGAACTTGAGAGAATGGATAGTTTATATCTCTATTTATCGTCGCAATTTGTTTATGATAAGCATGCAATTATAGTTAAGACAGAACAACGTCTGTCGGGCTACCTAGCCAACCATATAACACGTAATTAAATACTTTCAGAGAACAAAGCGATAGTTAATTTGCACGTGTTCGAAGCAAAAATGGATTTGTAAGTTAAAGTGGCAGTGGGCAGGGCATTTGGTACGCAGCATCGATGACCGATGGAGTCGTAACTCTCTGGAATGGAGACCACGTACCGGCAAGCGTAGCCGTAGCGTAGGGCGTCCACCCGCAAGATAGACAGACGATCTGTTTAAAACCGCAGGATCACGCTGGATACAGGCCGCATTCAACCAGACCTATTGAAGATTACTTCTGGAGGCCCATGTCCAGCAGTGAACGTCTTAAAGCTGATATGATGATGATGATTAACCCAACAAAACAACCCAACGTCTGCATTCTGCCTAAATAACTCCTCAGTCCAGAAGATTCGTAGAATTAGCACTAACTTTGCTACTGTCGCTTTAAATGACTACGACAAAAAAAACGCCTGGTCCAATCAAGATCAATATGCACGATTGGATAGGCAGACCGTTTTTGAGAAAGGACAGGGCGATCAATTTGTCATTTACAATTTGTATAATGTCAATTTGTCTCAATCACCTCGTTTGGTAGCGAACTAATAGAAAATAAGTGGTGCATTTGTTAAAATAGCGGGAATCACTAATCAATCTGTTGTGTCTGCCGAGGAAAACGTTTAGAAATCTTGTGGTATCTGTATGTCCTAGTGTACGGTTAAGTGATTGATAACGCTGTAATAATCAGCAATTACGCTACTCTGCCGGTACCACACGGTATAGTCGAGTAGTACCTCCCCCTGTACCAGTTATCGTAAGAGGCGACGAAGGTACCGGAACCGATAGACACCGGTGTATCCCATCCGTAACAGTGTAGTTTGAATGCACAGGGCGAGGATGGGCAGCAGCAGCCCCGTCGAAAAGCTAGGCTCTGCGATTACCAGCACACATACCCAGCGCCGCTATTATTGGCAAAATTCCCCTTTTTTTCGGAAAGCCTGTGTCCAGCAGTGGATTTCCAATGGCTAGTGTGATGCTGATGATAAAATACGCTAGCATGTGCTGTCTGTAAAAAAAAATAATGAATTTACACCACATCTCAAACGTTGACTGACTTTAGAGCTTTTGTATTATATTTAACACCCAGACATAGAACAAACAGAAATGTTCGTCATATAAATATTTGTCCTGAGTGGGGATCAAACCTACGACCCGTTGGTTATATATAGGATCATTGCCACCTGCGCCATCTGGCCCGTCAAATTTAATGTTTTGAACATACATAAACGAAGTCGTAAATTTAATGTTTAGAATTGACACAACAGTGCTATAGTAGAAATTAATAACTTATCTTTGTTATTATATTTTGTAATAACTCATACAAATGTCTGCGCATTGGTATCTCACTCTCACCTATTTCTACTGCCAAATAACAGTATTCGCATTCTGTGTTCCGGTTTGACGGGTGAGAGAGGCAGTAAAATTACTAGGTAACGTGACATAATATCTTCAAGTCACAAGGTTGACAATGCGCTAGTGATATGCTTGTGTTTTGCAAGCGTTTATAGGCTGCAGTGACGCTTACTATCACGTGGACTGTATGCTTGTCTGTCTGTCGTCCTAGATAAAATATGTATTAAAACAATTTGCTTCGTAAAACGTATAACTTACCTACACGCCAAAACAAAGTTGTAGGTAATATACCATGTGATAGTGATTTATCTTATAAAACTCCAAGTATTAAAATAAAGTGCGCGCCATTTTTTTATATCTACTACGTATGTGCATATAAAGAGATTTATGAAAATACAGTCTCACTGAAACTCTGGGCCCAATAAATATGCGCAAGTTAAGTTTTGGTCGGTTTTCAGGTCGTTCAATAAATAAAACATTAAAGACGTTACCATTTTATACCGTTAGTTGGTTGGGCTAAGCAACGAGAATAACTAAATCGATATAGGAGTTAGGAAAAACGACGTAGCTGTTGAGAGGCAAATAAAATACAATTTATAAATAGAACGTGATACTTCGAGAGAACAAGTGCTCGTACATATGTGCAGTATTAGGATATGTACATCATAGGCAATATTATATTATTTACGGATTTTATGGTGAGGTGTTAATAATTGTACATACATAGCTAAATACTAAGAGAATATATATTTATTATAGTAAGTCTCTCAATTTTTGTCTACTAGCAATAGAGCACTTATGAGCTTCAGTCTAAGTTAATTAAGATTTTTTTATTTGAAAGTAGCATCTCGACGGTGTGCCTCATCTCTGTCACTATCGTTAAAGAGCGCTACAAAATCTAAAGGAGGAAGGGGATGTGTGTGATATAATGTTTAGCCTTAGTATTTCTTAAAACGTGGTCTTAAAAAGCTAGTCTATTTTTTACATATGCCTATTTATCACTCTTAATCCTTACTTTTTTATATTACGAAGTCAGCAAACAAGCATACAGTCCTCTTTTTGTAAACACGACCGCAGCGTATAGACGCTAGTGTTCACACAAAGATATCACTAGCGTGTCGCCAACTTTGTGAACTGAAGATACCGTCTCATATTTACCCAGTAATTTCACTCCTCCTCTCACCCTTTAAACCGCAACAAGTTAATCGGATGAAATTCAGTTTATTCAGTTCAAATGCACAGGGCGGGGATGGGTTGGACTCATATCAGACTCGTTGTCGTGGAAGCTGCACTCTGCGATAGCCTACGCGCCTGCCCAGCGCGACAATTGTAGAGAAAATATCTCCTTTCTTGAAAAGGCTATGTTCAGCTATGGACTTCCAATGGCTGATATGAGGAAACGTGTCGTAAGGAGGTTCTAAGGTATGTTGTCATATGAATGAATGAACTCTACGGTCCAAAAGTCATGATACGTATTTAATAGCGTGTGTAGATACACGAAAACGTAATTAACAAAAACTTATCTCAACAATGGGGAATTTCCCGCTGACCTAGAATCGTGGAATTTTTGTAGAGGCGGTGTTACAATGCAAATATATAATGTGTTTTGAGAATATTCATTTGTTGGTGTATTTTATTCGTGTGGAGAGCAAATATAACCCGTGAGGAGTGAGATGTCCTGTGGGAATGTATCAGTATATCTTATAGATGTAGCTTGCCCATACAGTCACAACCTACACAAAACTACCACAGAAAAAATAAATAAACACACACACAGAACTGAAGTAAGTAATAGTTAAAATATAGAATACGAATAAAGTATACATTGCACCGCTGGTGCTTTCAAGCATTGGTGTCATTCCTAAGCACCTACTTGATGCCTTACGAACCCTTGACTTACCTGAAAGCATTTACATCACTATGCAGAAGGCGGCAATTCTTAACACCTTCCGTATTGTCCGAAAGTTCTTGCAAGATGATACTCCTTCCCCCTTATGATCCTGGAGTTCACTTGGCCTAAGCCCGTGAATTTAAGTTGTATACCGAAACACCCTCAGTGCTTTTAGAAATTAAAAACAAAAAAAAAACTATTGTACACCAAACATAAAAATACATGAAAAAACAGTAATTAGGTATAGAGTACAATGGGCGGTCTTATCGCAAATAGCGTATTTCTTTCAGGCAACCTTTGGATGGAAAGAGAGAAAGAGGTAGTAAAAGATAGTACATATATACTGTGGTATAGAATTACTGCTTAATATAAAACGCAATGAATTTTGATGCGGATTTTTTTAATAAGTAGAGAAATCCAAGAGGAAGGTTTATATGTTTAATACAAGCATAAAATACTAGAGAATAGTAATCATTTTATAATGTTTCTGAACCAGACAAGATAGATAAAAAACAAATACTTTAGAATTGCACACCTTCAAAAGTTCTACAAGAAATTCACGGTGTTATATGTCCATCTCTCAGGGATAACCCACAATAACCATTTTTTATCCTCATTGTACCCGTGCGTAGCCAAGGAGTGTCGCTAGTAATATATAATTTGCAAGTGTCAGTATAATTTCAATTGTCAGTGAATGCCATGAGGTACCGGCGGAGAAGAATTGTACCTTCCACTGCACCAGTTGTCGTAAGAGGTGACTAAGGTACCAGAACCGATAGATAGCGATATATCCATCCAACACAGTGCAGCTCAAATGCACAGGGTCGGGATGGGCAGCAGCATCCCCGTCGCGAAAGCTGCGCCTTGCGCTTGCCAACACGCTAGCTCAGCGCGGCAATCATGGGCAAAAAAACCTCCTTTCTTGGAAAGTTCTGAAAATCTCATTATAACCTCTAACTTTTACAACACCACATATATACATCAGGGTGTATGATATCAAAGAGGATAGTTTCATTGCTTAGAACTTCTTTCCAGGTTTTTTTGGAAGTTCTGATACAAAATTTAACTTTCACAATACCATACATCAGGGCTTAAGATATCATAGAGAATGGTTTCATTGCCTAGAAGTTCTTTCCAGTTCTCTTCAGAAGTTCTGAAAAAATAGATGGTTCTGTCAAATGCATAAAGATTTTCTTATATTTGATTGTTGCCTCCAAACATTAGCTCGTTAAAACAAACTGCTCCGATTTATCAAGAAAACGATAGATTTCAATATTTGCAACAAGATCACGCTCGGATATATCATCACCTTTACGCCATTGTAATAATATTTCCATAATGTCAAGGGTATTAAGTCGACAGTATCAATGGAAATATATAAGGGCTTATATATTCAGCACCCATATAGATGCGCCGTCGGCCGATTAGGGGACCATAAATATATTTATGTAACTACAACACGCGGTTTACATATGTTCTATATTCGACATTAATATTAACATTGCACAAAGTGCGTCATACCACATGAAATTTTACTTACAGAACTGATTGCGTCGACGTAACTTGGCTTTCATCGATTCCGTTTTAAAATTCATTGTATACGGGATAATAAATTGTTTTTGTTTTGTGCGGGGATAAATTTTCCTGTTGTTCGGTCTCGTTTTGTTTGGGTGAATCTTTTGGGCACAGGGATAATGTTTATAATTGTTCAAACGAATGTTTTCTTTTACAACTGTGGTTGGCACGTAACGATTGCAGGGTTGGTGTCAACACGAATGTTATTTGCCTGGACTGGGTCAAACCAAATCCAAAAGATATATACTAAAAAAATGTTTGGTTTTCTAGTAAATATCTTCTGAAATATGATTCTGCATTTCCTATGCATACTCTTAACAAATCAAATTCCCACATTTCATACATTGACCTGGCTCCGTGTTAAGTCGCTTAAAGCACTTGTGTTACGAACGGCAGACAACAGAGGCAACATAAATATACTACTTAAATACATATATTTAATACCTAAACACAGATCGAACACAAATATCATTATATAAATATTTGCTCTGGGTGGGAATCGAACCCACGACCCTTGGCGCACAAGATAGGATCACTACCATCTGCGCTATCGGGCCCGTCTAATAATAATTAACGAGATTTTGTCTCATATAATAAGAGAATCGTTTAGTCTACAGGTAACCTTCTGCATTTGACATATTCGACTTATTGTGGCAGATTCCACGTATGATGAATTCTACATTTGAAAAATTTTACGTTTGACAGATTTAAAAAAAAAGTGTTACAAATACGGTACATTTTATGAAATCTAAAATAATACTGTTATAATGTAATCACTAAATCGATAAGCATAATTTACTTTCACAGCTAGTGTTAATTGTATTACAGTAATTGATATTTATTGTAACTGTAACAATTACCAAATTAACGTCAAATTGTTTTTTAATAATACAATAATTTAAATACAACAGTAAATCTAACGAACATTCATTAATATCTGATGAACCATCAATTGACGTCATTCTGGAATCTAATAGGTTAGTAGTAAATATAGGATGGCAGCCATTCTTACATTTCGTCTCTCATCACTAGTCCCATTTATTATATTTCTTCGGCTTTCTTTCACACAACTCTGAAAAAATGGCTACTGTAGCATTCATAATGCCTACTTCGTTGTCACATTTGAAATAACAGATAATAAGATCCAAATAATTAATTATTACACTTTTTTTTTAAATCGTTTACTTCATAAATACCTATATTCTTCTGGATTCTGGACCTTGCCTTCTAACTTCTTGCCTAAGATTTTGCGCACAAACACATCTTCAATTTTAACAAATGACAATTGTTCAGCACTAATACTTTTATCTTATATTATAAAAGCTATCTTTATTGCCGTGAAAGATAACGCTCTGCTTGATCATCAAAAATCATTTTGATCAGAGTCAAGTTTTTACATACTCCCTTTTACTGTGTGTTTTATAGATGAATCGTTTTTGAGATAATCATCAGAAGAATTTTCGTTAAATTAACTTGTCCTTCTGAGCACATTTCTCTTCACGCGACGCCAACACGTGCTTTCAACTTAATGCACTTATTTGATGATCTTTTCTGTTTTAACTGAGTCACGTTTTTTTAAAATCTATGTATAATATGACGTATATAAAATCTGTCATATATATAACATGATATAATCTGTTATGTGTATAATATAACATATATAGAATCCGTTATATTTCGAGTATGATGTCAAAAGTAGAATCTGTCATGAACCTGTAGCTACAGGCCCATTTTTTACCTAATTTAACCACGACAGACCAGAATCTTACAAGTTAATTTTGATTGATGTGTGTATTGTAAGACGTTTGTTGTGAAACCTTTTGTAAGTTTAAATAAATGATTTTTTGATTTTTAATATTATTGTCAAATGACGACTAAACCAAAAAATGTTAAATCATATTTTGTTTTCCATTTATTCGTAATACATTTATGGTATTAGTTTTTAACTTATTACGTCATTCAGATAATTAGCGGGAGGTAGGTTTCTACTGTAACCTCTTAATTCGACAATAGGATGTGTTAGATCCTATTGTAGAGAGACACGCCATCGTAGAGAGACTGAATATATGTATTATTTTAATGTTTCTTAGCCAAAACGTATTACTACACTTTTTATAATAACAAGATGAATAACAATGATTTTCTACGCCAGATGTGATTTGTTATTACAAAATTTTAGATAGGAAGTTAGTTGGTCTATATAATATCTGGGAACGTTTCCAATTAAAA
The DNA here is from genome assembly GCA_020976665.1 of Heortia vitessoides. Taxonomy (NCBI): domain Eukaryota; kingdom Metazoa; phylum Arthropoda; class Insecta; order Lepidoptera; family Crambidae; genus Heortia; species Heortia vitessoides. The sequence goes on from JACJUM010000202.1 coordinate 18,282,405, forward strand.
CAAAATTTGCAAGTACTTAAATCAAATAACTAATGCTTCCAGATCGCGCCTGTGTCAGGAACGCTTAATTGGTTGTGTAATATTTGTTTAAGACTGGCTTGTTTTCGATAATAAAATATAGAGACGTCTGCCCACAATTATTAACTTCTTTAATTATTACATATAGGTATATGTAATGTGTGACCTTAATTACACCTTGGATTTATTTAAAAAGCTAATTTGGAAATCGCTATAGTTATTCCTAAGTAGAACGCCGTCTATCTATTTCAAATTTAACTCTCTATTACTGATATTCTTTTTTATGGACAATTTGCAATTGATAATGTTGTCACTGAAAATTCATGTTGAAACGTGTTGACCTTGTAATGAATGAGCGACATATTTGAGGAAGCGTCGTGGAGCAGCCAGCAATGGCTGTCGGAACTGAGCGCGTGTCAGGGGGGCAGCAGTGACGTAAGTGAGCGGCGTGCGTTTGGGTAGGCTTTTCGGGCCCCCACCAGCGCGTTTGTTTACACGAGTCGCGCCGCCCGTAACGCCGGGCCAGCGCACTCCGTGGCCGGCCAGCAAACGCGACGCGACGCCGCGCCACACAGTACCTACCGCACCGCTGACATTACACCGATTTCAATAACCATTCATAAGTGATACCCGAAAACACTGAGGCCCCTAGACGCACCGATTCCGAAGACAAAAAAAAATCACTGGCCACTCTCGCGCTCCGCGATACGTCTCTGATCACAACCACGGAAATTAGTCGTGCATCACCTGTGTGCCTAGGATCCCATCTCGCCGAATATCATCGTAAGTGATTTAACATTCTGTTTTTTTTCCCGATGCAAGCCTCGCAGACCGTGTTATAATTACGAAATTAATGGACAGCAAATGTTTCGTACAACATTAGAATTGGCGTTTTTTTTTGTCGTAGTTTTGTGATCTGGTGTGTTGTGATTTTTGTTGGTGTTTCGTTCAATTTGGGCTCTATAAGCGTGGAGGTCGACACTTTTGTCACTTGCGTTCCTTTTTTAAACAGAACCGGTTAGGGTAATTTTTTAAGCTGGTGTAATAAAATTAACATATCAGTGCCAGGGATCGGTGCACGTAAGCGAAGGTATGGATCGGGCTTAAATTTAGGGAGTGCTCTCAGAGCAAAACATTTCAAACTATGCAACAGGAAATAGCGGTTCGTTTGTGTAGATCTCTATCAGCGTTGCTCTATTTTGGGAAGTCTCTCGTTAATTGTAATGGATGTGTTCATAGTTAGTGTTACCTGTTTTCTTCGACTCTATGTCAACGGTAGATATTGCAGCGGTTGTAGTGGTGTTGTCAGTCAACATGTGTTTACTTTGCATTCGATCAAACACTTGCTGTGTTTAAATACAGATAACCTGAAACATGTCAAGAATCGCGATGAAAACATCCATTTGTATTTGAAAGATAGCGTAAATGTTGTACCAGACTCACTGGGTCTGGGACAATACTATGTTACGTACCAGATTTAAGTACTTATGTTTCTCCCTGTTTCTGTGAATCCCGCTGAAGTATACGACCTCCAGACGCGTGACCTTTACTCCTAAGGATTTCTATCGAATTGTGTGCGCAGAAACAATTTACCGCTCTTTGTATTCAAAACAATTTATAAAGCTATTATCGAAGAAACGTGTACTTTTTCTTGTTGTTTTTTAGTTTAGCTTTCATTGTTGCGAAAATTTTACTGCTTTAATATGTACAATTTATTGCTATCGGAAGATTATCCTCATGTTGACTGTATTCGTGAAATGTCTTTGTATCAAGACATTAGAGATAAATTATATGGTAATATTTTTTGGTAATATTAGAAAATATGAAAAGACGATTGTAATACTGTGAATTCGGGTAACATCGAACTATCCGGGTAATTTTGACCTGTAGTTTTATAGAATAAATATATTCATCTTTAAAATATCGGTACAGTGTACCGTGTAAGTATGTACCATGATAATACTTTTTGCAATTTATTGAAATAGAATAGAATTCGTTTTTTAGTGTATGAAAAAGGATAATTCAAAGTTACCCTAATAGTTCAATGTTACCCGTATTTTCTGTAAATGTACTGATAAGAAAGGGGAAAAGTTTTTAGTTTTCTTTGTAAAATAATATATAAAAATAATAATAATAAAATCAACAACTACTGGACAGATTACAAAATTGTTGTAACTAAGGGATAACATCATTACCAATGAGTACATAGTCTATTTTTTACCACCACTGAGTTCCGGAATGCGGGGGCTTCTGGTATAATATAGACGTATCGAGTAGTAGCTTTCTGCCCGCGACTTCGTTTTATTTTGTATCTGCGGGAACTTTTCCGCGATTAAAAGTAGCCGCAGCTTCTATGCTTTTCTAGGTTTTAAGCTAACATCCCAAATTCATCGAAATTAGTTTACCGGTTAAGCTGTGACTAACGTTGTAACTAACTGCCTGACAGACAGATAATAGTAATGAAAACTTATATTAAACATGTGCCTTGTGCTAATTTATCTATCTTTATACTTAAAAGGAGAAACTGATTGACTGACTGACTGACATATATAAGCAGGGCCAAAACTGTATGGGTCAGAAACTTGAAATTTTGCACAGGGATTCTTTTTGTATGTATGGTGAGCACTAAGAAAGGATTTTTAAAAATTCACCGCCTAAAGGGGTTAACGGGAGTGCAAAGTTAGTATGTAAATCTGCAACATAAACGCGAGTGAAACTGGTGAGGCTCTGTTACTTGGTGATGCCACAAGTACCTAGTAGTTTTTTTTTGAGGTCAATTAGATATACATGCCGGTCTCGAAAGACTGTTTTTGGATACGATCCAACTGACGTCCTAAAGTGGTCGCCTGCAGCGATTCGGAAGGTCGTCCGAATTACGTTACGATTTGTAACTTCATGTACTTGTACTTTCTTCTGTTTTCGCTTGAGTCGTGTTGTTGTTTTTGCAAATCTCTTCGAAAGTAAAGGCACCTTTGTGACACCCATACGGAATTTTTGTCATGTCATTTAATGGATCTTATTTTATCTCTTCTAAATGTAGTCCTTTACTTTAGACGTCATAAGCACGCCAATATTGTTTGGTCTGTGACTCCGATAGCAGACCATGACCATTTATGTACGTAAACAGTTTGTGCCTAATTTCACAATTTAAGCAATGCAATGCAAGCAAGCAAAAAAAAAGCATTTTACTAACAAAAATTCGACATAAAACTCGAGCGTAAACAGTAAAATAAAAAAAACGCGTTTAAATGATAAACATTATTATTTTTAGTATATTTATTCGTATATCTACAAATATTGTGTTACAGTGTTTGCTCGGACGAACTTGTAAACCGATTATAATATTTTTTTCCTTGCGTTTTAGTTTTATCCAATTTAGAAGTAGGATAGATTATATCTCCATATTCGAAGGAGTTTTGCATTCTCTATTAGGGTCACATGTTCGGTATAAGGTAGTTGAAATATTTTAAAAGTGTTTTTCTTCGAGTTTCCTATCATCGGCGGTAGATTTGCAGTTTTCAAAGAAGGGATTGGTGACGCAGATAGTAGTGATCCTATATTGTGCGCCAACTGTCGTGATTATTACCCAGAACAAATATTTATATGATGGTATTTATGTTTGTTCTGTGCCTGGGTGTTAAATATTTAAGTGGTATACAATTTGTGATTCCTGTGTTGTCTGGTGTTAAACGAGTACTTTGAGCGACTTATCACGGAGTCAGTATGAGATGTTGTGGGATATATTATATTAACTTTTCAATGTCACACGTCACGCGCGCTAGGGTGGCGTGTGTTATCTCAAGTTAACTGTATCGGTTATTGACCGGTGCTTGCCACTGGTTATCACGCTTTAACCATATTCTGTTCGGCGCTGTTGTGATCTTTTATCTGTTATTTGTACTCAGTTACAACTTTACGATACAAATAAAATAAATTTTAATAAAGAAAACATACATATTCACATACACATAGAAAGATATTTCATCCAAAATAATAACTCTTGTCTAGCCGCGAGGTACCGGCGAAGTAACAATAGTACCTCCTATAGCACTAGGTGTCGTAAGAGGCGACTAAGGTATCAGAACCGGCAAATGGCAGTATATTCATCCAAAACAGTGTATCTCAAATGCACTGGACGGGGGTGGGCAGCAGCATCCACGTCACGAAAGCTGCGCTCTGCTATTGCCTACACGCTTGCCCAGCGCGGCAATTATGGGCAAAAAACCTTCCTTTCTTGAAGAGGCCTATGTCCAGCATTCGACTTCCAGTGGCTGGTAAGATGATGTGTCTAACGGTGCATCGTATCTTGTCCGCCGAGGGTCGTGACTTCGATCCTCGACACCCAGGAAAAATATTTATATGATGAATATTTGTATTTGTTCTTTTGGTTGCTAAATATATATTTTTAAGTATTATATTTGTGATAATTTGTTGTCCGATGTTCGTAACACAAGTGGTTAAAGCGTATTATCAAACCATCGGGAGCCAGGTCAATGTATGGCATTGTGTGGATTTATAATGTCGTTATTCATTATAAGTTATATACATACATACATATTAAGTACTATCACATACAATTTACATGCATGGTCTGTGCTGGCTTATATGGAACACGATTACTTGTGAGTTGTAACTTAGTCTGGTTTCCGTATCTGGTCAGAAATGCCTGGGCTGAAACTGGGCTGATAGTAGAGCCCTATGTTAAATTCTCTGTCAGAATTGATGCCCGTTTGTACACACCTTACATATTTACATGTAGTGGTTTGTGGTAAACGACTTTAATACACACTGATAGAAACGACACAAGTCTAAATTACATTACAAGTTTAAATATGAGCAATAACGTATAGTAATTATAGAATCTATTTTTGAATGCTGGTTTGCTTTGCGATGTGTCGTTATTCTTGCAAATGTGAAAGTCATGTATCCTTTTTAAAACGGTAGCGTTTAAATTGACATGGGGATTTATGAAGTGGTCGGTGTTGCTACATGTTATCGTTATGTCTTAAAATAACAGTTGTCAGGTTGTGTGATTATTTTTGTGCCATATCTAACATCTTTATATATAAAAATTTCGTGTCACGTTTTTTGTCCGGAATGAACTTCTAAGTTACAGAACAGATTTAAATTAATTTTTGCTTATTTGTGTACAGTTTCATCCAACTTGAGAGACAACGACATTTTATATCTCAATTTATAATCGCAATATATTTTGTGTGATAGGTATAGTTATGACAGGACGACATCTATCGGGGTACTTGTAATATATAGTTTAAAAGCTAAAGACTTAGGGATAGGGTTAAAACTCCCATGGTAACGGCACCAAGTGGTATTTTTATCTGAGTCCAGACTTCTCTTTTTTTCAGTGTCGGGACCAATCGCTAGAATAGTATATTTAAGGCTATGAAAGGAATGTAAAATAGGTTTTATTGGTTGAGATTTTAAATAAGTTCGGTTGTACCCATTATTTTGTCAATGTGCTTGTTGCGATACTTCGCTAATATGATAGAAATTGTGGTCGTGATTAACGATATTTAATGGTTGTATTCTAAAGTTTTCCGTACTGTCGCAATCTGTATCTACTTGTTGATACTGGTTTCGCCTATTCATACCTTAATTATGTGCATGTACATAACTCTGTTGCGTTTTCTTAGCGATCTGGTTTCACTGACGTGCGCGGATGGTGTTCTTAAGGCGATGGACCATTATTAGTTCAAATCAATTAAATAAAGCACTCATATTTTTCTTTATTGTACGCTTGAAGAATTATTGTTTGCATTCAAGGCGAGAATTTTGAAGAACACCTAAAGTTTGTCTGATTTTAATCGTGTCTTAAATATCGTGCAAATTAACTTGACTAGAAGGATTTGTTGCATTTAAGTCTAATTAGTTTGAGACACACAATAGAAAAGGGCGATTAAAATCTGTACCGGAGACACGAGTCGATTCTCGGCTAATATCATTTCGTACCGAAAGTAAAAGTTTACTTTCGGCCTCTCAGAGATGAAAGTAATCCGAGTGTCTAGTTTGTATTAGTTTCGCTCTCGTCTACTACCACTGAACAATATCCAATGAATGCACCGAATGTGGACTCTAAATTCTTTTAAACGTTACTGGTTTTTTAGGTCGAAAATGTGTCAAGATGTTTATATTCCTCGTCCTTACATTCCGGTGTTCGAAAATCTCGTGTCCAGATTTTATATTGTTCAGAAATCTTGCTTAAAATGAAGTGAATTTAAATTCTGCAGTGTAGAAACTTGCGAAAAAAAGCGAAATTTATACAAGTGTTATTGCGTTCGAGAGAGAAAGTTATGCTACACGGCCCGCGCATGCGTCTGATGGATTTACATGGCGATGACGTTCGAGTTGCGAAAATTTGTGCGGAAAAATGGATGCCGGCGACGTAGGCTATACTTGATTTGCATATTGTGTATTACTTCCGCTAGCCATACTGATTAATTATTTAATCGACACCCAAAAAGTCTAATAGTCATCAAATTGATAAATAGGTTTATATCTCTTAGTTGAACACGTCCCCCGAACACCGGTTGGTTCGTCATGCCAAAGTCGATCAATAAGATCGTATCTCTATGACGCCTCTAAATAGAAGTTACAAATGTACCCAATGTAACACATTTTGGGAACGCAATTGAGATCAAGATCATGGCTATGTTTCACGCTCTGGGATGTATTGAAAGAGAAATTTGTGCCATCACCAAATACGCCCATTCATTGAGCCGCTGGACCGTGCGCCCGGTGCCAAAGTAAAAGTGTTCCAAAAAAATGTACCTCGCGAAATTACATTGCGATTTCGCCGCAACCGGGTCATAGATGTGGGTCGAGTAACCGCTATCTGTTAGAACTGATACTTTATATTTTTTTGGTTATACCATTTTGCATTTGCCGGAACGCTTTAGCGCTCGGTTCACGGTCATTGAAATTTGGCGGCACTCATAAAGTAATACTGCCGGCCGCAAATAGGTTGGAGTGTGTAGCGAGCATGACTGTGTTAGTTTGGTGTTTTGGACTTATCCGTGACATGACGTGTTCTAATTATCGTTAAACTTACTTTAACTATTTTCTCGAGGTTGTTAGAACGAGCCAATTGCGCTGACGTTGGCCGATGACGGCGGTTCTTTATTTTTTCTTCTACTGTCTCTTTATGTAGGTTCTATTGATAGCCGATATTCTTTGTTATGGAGCAAATCTAGTTAGTTCTACGTTCAGTCATTCGGAAAGATTGTAGGTAAAGGTTTTATTTGTAGCGACAGTTGTTTTTCAAGAATTACGAGAACTACTTGTTAAAATAATTTCAAACATTAAGTACATCTTACAATAGAAATTACGCAGTATCTAAATTGATAATACCTACTTTTGTTTATGGTATTTGCCTGAAAGTTTAGTCCGAATTGTATAATTTGATACCTAATATTTTAAAGACTAATTTTTTTTTTTTTAGTGAAGCGGGAAATCCTCTATAGAACTCTATGTGCGTATGCTAAAACATGGTTCGTTATTTTTAGAAACTTGACACAATAATTTTTATATCCGACAAATGGTTATAGTGTAAAATGGCGTAATAATTAATGCATCAAATATTAATCAAAGGATGAAAAAAAGGAATTCTTCTGTAGTTGCCATGTTTGGCATGTGTGGTCACCACAAATCGCAAATCGTAATTTCACGATGGGGATGGAGCTGCCCATCCTCACTCGCATTTCCGTTCGAGCTTTATTGTTTAGGATTGATATACCGTCATCTGTTGGGTCCAGTACATGTGTTACCTCTTACGACGCCTGATATGGACATATTATATTCTTGTATATTATCATTACAACCATTGAAAGTCCACTGCTGGACATAGGCCTCCCAAGAAAAGGTGAATTTTGGCCCATAATTGTCGCGCTGGGCAATCGTGTTGATAAAAACAGAGCGCAGCTCTCGCGACGGGGATGCTGCTGCCCATCCCACCCTATGCATTTGAGCTACACTCTCGGATGGATGTACCGCCATCAGTCGGTTCTGGTACCTTAGTCGCCTCTTACGATATCTGGTGCAGAGGGAGGTGCTATTCTACTCTGCCGGTATCTCACAGTGTATAATATATAATCTTAAATATTATAATTGTCTTTTTAGCTACAGTAAGCATCTCGCGACGATCAAATTGTTCCTTTTCCATTACAAATGTCATTGAAACGGAACTCGTAGACGTAAATATCTTATCGCACGGTTCGTTAAATTGTATCGAATATAATAGAATTGACATTGACCTTGTCGGTGAAATGTCGGCGTCGGTTGGTGGTGAACCCGCGATAACCCGGCGGTTGGAAAGTGCTTCGGATATGTCTGTCGTGATACAAAACTTTTAACTTTGTAATTTTTTGACATTTAAACTTTAATATTTTCATAAAAAGAAGCTTTTATATTTTTTACGGCCACGCTGTGAGGTACTGGCAGAGCTGAATATTACCTCCTTACCAGTTGTCGTAAGAGGCGACTGAGGTTCCGGAACCGACAGATGTATATCCATCCGTACAGTGTCGCTCAAATGCATAGGCGGAGATGGGCAACAGCACCTCCGTCACGAAAGCTGCGCTCTACGATTGCCAACACGCTTGCCCAGCGCGGTAATTATGGGCATATTCCTATGTCCAGCATAAGACTCCCAAATTTGTTATTGTAATGTTATTATATGATGAAATGAACGTCCAATTTCGAAAATCTTTATTCATCATTAACGCCAGGCTCTAGATCTAGCTACGAAATTCTAAAAGAAAGCTATTATTAATACAGGTTTCTCGTCTACAGCGCTTATGAATTATAATTAAAAAAACTGATATAATTGATTTGTCCATTAAACGTCATCATCAACAATATTCAAGAAAGTCCAATAAATATATAATTAAGGCAGTTCTCATTTAAAATTCTAAAAAAAAGATATTCAAGTTACTCTGAGTAATTTAGTACCCGTAGGGTACCGGAAGAGTAGAATAATACCTCCCCTAGTACCAGGAGTCGTAAGAGGCGACTAGGTACCAGTAACAACAGATGGTTGTATATCCACCTGAAACAGCGTAACTCAAATGCACGGGCGGGGATGCCGTCCCCGTTGTAAAAGTTACGCTCTGCGATTGCCAACACGCTTGCACGTCAATTATGGGCAACATTCCCCCAGTCTTGGGGAGGCCTATGTTCAACAGTGGACTTCCAATGGCTGATATGATAAATTTGTTTATTGTGGTGGTAACACAGGTAATATAAGAAAAGCAGTTACACCCATAACACCATTTTTGTTCATCAATGTTGGACGCCACCATTGTTGCGCCGTTGTCGGGGCGTAACTGGCTCTACGGATTTAGTCTAATCTGCCCTCGATTTTTACACACTTTCGCTTTTTATCATTGTCGCTCGTCATTAGACGGTTCATTCAGATCAGACAACCCATCCTTATTTTATTGTGACCGCATTGGACATGCATGCTATCATCATCATCATCATATCAGCCAATGTAAGTCCACTGCTGAATGTAGGTCTCTCTAAAAAGCGTGCAAGGGAAGCGCGGAGTGTAGCTTTTGCGACGGCTGCTGCCCATCCCTGCCCTGTGAATTTAAGCTACATATTTCGGATGGATATACCCCCATCTGTCAGTTCTCGTACCTTAGTCGATTCTTACGACACCTGATGCAGGGGAGGTACTATTCTACTATTCCAGTACCCCACGGCAATTGTATGCCATCGTGCTATGTAAGTCAAAACGTGTAAGTTATTTGCGCCGTAGGCCAGGCTACACTATTGAGACAGATGGCGTTTTGTACGTAAACCGTGACGCCTTTATGATGAATGCAAAGTAAGTCATTGACATCGATTCATATTACTATCTATTTTAGTACGCGCGTGTGCAAATTTTATTTTGTATCGATAGTGATGTTTCCTGATTACTTAGTGTGGAGTCTTCAGGTTTCGGTTGGTTGACTAACTTGGGGGGGATTGACTGACTAATGGGCTTTTCAGGTTTTTTATTTGGGTTAGCGAAAGCTCATTGCAGCGTATCGGCTGCTAAGTGGTCCGCCAGGACGACTCGCCGAACTATTTGTTTAACTGCTCCCGCCAGCTCTTGCGCTGGTCAAAGTCAAACAACGCGGTTGTGCGCGCGTAGTCTGAAGCACAGGCTCACTGTTTGCGATTAGGATACCATATTTTGTATTGTTTTCTGTATTTACATTTTCGTTTCGTTCGGTTCACATATGCAAACATAACAGAAAATATACAGTTGATTTTCTTTTGGTAAGGAAATTACTGAATGTCCTACACGAATATTTCTCTCAAGTTTATTATCCAATTAATTATAATGATGTTCGATAAACTGCGATCAGATTTCTCGGCACAAAATTCGAATGCTCGTTAATTCAATGTCGATATCAGCCTTCGGGAAAGTTTTTTATGTTTTGACATCATTACTGTTGCATCCTGACACAATACTTGATGGCGTTCTCATCTGTACCTTTTAGTTTTAGTTTGGATACATAGCCAATTTTAAGTATTTATATTTGGAAAAAATACACGGGTAGCCATTACTTACCTGACTTATTCTCACTAAAATTATGAGCTCTAAAGTTGGGGTATGGTTTGAGTATGGTTGTATTTTTGTTGTTTGTTAGTCTTTCATGGCGGAACGGTTTAACTAATTTAGATGAAATTTGATGAAGTAACACATGGGCTAGTTTTTTCTCTAAGAATTTTCCCGTGCTGATATGATTTGGCTTTTTATTATTCTTTATGGAATCAGCTCTAATTTTTGCACAGTCAAGTTGGCAGGGAGTCATATAGAATTTTTATCTAAACAACAAGGGATACAATAAAGCCCACGAGGATAAAATTGCGGTCGGAAAGCTAGTTGCCCAATTATTACTACGCATTCTAATACTGCATTGGAAATCAGAGCCAAGATTTCTCGTCTCCATTCATTCAGATCGGTGTAAAGTCAGTTGCCTCATCTCCAATCTATAATCTACTCAACGTTAGAATTGATATTGCCTTCGAATGTGACATCATTGGAGGGGCTTGTTAAACGATTACAGGGTAGCGTTTCGTTTCTTCATTTACACGTTCCACTTTGTCCAATAAGCGGAGGTGAGCAGTGTCAAATTGTGGTACTAGAACGCGTAGCCGGCGACCTTGCCTGACGCGACGCACTCCGGTTTTGAGTGTAGTTTTCCATCGCTTGTTATAGTTTATTACCACCATACCCATAACAAAGGCCTGTACTACTAATTCTTCTGCAGGTAAACACTTAAATATGCATGTACAAACGTACAACTCGCCTTGGTCTATAACTTCTAAATCGTTTTCCTTACTTATCGTTCGGATCATCGCTACCTGTGACTTCTTGGCAAGCACCGCGCTGAGATAACAATACCAAGGCATGGTTATGTTGCGCAATAATGCGTCCGAAGCAATCCGCTAACAACCGGACATCACAAAATGTCGGACGTGAATTTTCATGCTGCTGTTATCTCCGTCTCGTCCTTCGACGTGTTCCGCGATAAAGAGTGCATTTACGAAAGTGACCGTGTAAATTGATACTCTGCGGTGTAGCTTGCAGATAATTCGTGACTCCGTTTTCTCCGTGACATTGGCTGAAGCAGTAGGTAATAAGTTGAAGTCGGCACGCGAGTATATCTTGGGCTCGCGGAGCGTCGCCGCAGGGCGTCCCATGTCCGGACGGGGTTTATGTCGGCACACCTTCTTGGAACATTCGCTTCATTTCACTGAATGTTGTTTTATGTGATTTATTCTTCTTAATTTACTTTCGTTTTTATTTCGTTCCTTTGCTGTATTAATGAATCGACTGCGGCTTGATTTACAGTATATTTTGGTAACGTTTTTAGCTTCTTGATTAGTACTATATAGTCACGCAATAGTGTTTCTCTTTGTGTTTTTCGGTTTGTGACCTTGAGAATTTTAGGTGATATATCGATTCAAAAAGGTGTAGTAGGTGGTCGCCAACTGAAAAAGTAGGCACACAAATTCAAACGGTTTCACACAGGAATATCAATTGTCCGCTATTACCGCAGAATACACGTGTGGAATAATTTACGAAGCGGCGAGCTCTACACTGGGGGCTGTTACTATTTAGAAGCAGGCCGGTATCTGTCCACACCGGCGCGTACATATCGCCCGAATACTTCGTTAGCATTGATATTTTGTAACCGCTATCATAGAAACTTTAAAACTATCATGACGTAAATCTCAGTATTGGTTTCCAGTACTTAACGAGTGTTTTGCACTTATCAGTGCACATAAATCATTCGGCCCAACGACATTTAGCAGCTGCTGCTAGAATTAATACATGCATTAGGTTGATTTGATTTGCAAATATAGTTGTGGACACGCAAGTGAGTTTGTAAGCGCTATTAACTGTCGTAGGATTGGCCTTACTAGCATACGCGATTTATATACTAGAACTTGCTCGTAGGAATCTGCACTGCGTACCGAATATATTTTAAATGTTAATTGTGGCTCAATTAACGTATTCTCTCAAAGGTATTGATATAAAGTGATTGATAAGTCGTTTAAAAATGCGCGTTGGATATTATAAATTAATGATATACGCTGTGTTGCGAGCAAGTTCTTACGCTTGCGAAGCTACATGGACTTGTCTATACCCATTGTAGGATCTGCCAATTATTATATTCTTGTATTTAACCCACTGCTAAGCAAATGGACCTATGTATGTAGTTTTAAGATGTATATTTAGTTCTCGCATTAAAGTTTAATCGCTTGTTGTAGAAGTGCTTATTTAATGTAATATTATAAATGGTTGGTTATTAATTTTGAAATAAAGAGAATATTTTGTTAAACCTCGTTGCGTGGGTACGTTAATTGGTGACGAGTGCTGGAATCCAGTTTAATTTAATTAAACTACTAGCCGTTTAACTATCAACACCTACTTAGGGTCGCTATGCTGAAGTGGGTCTGGTCTAATCTGCATAATTTCCTGGTTTTATAGACACTCAGATTGATATAGTACCTACCAGCCTTGATATAACATTATCCTTATAAAATTGTAAGTAAATGTTAAATATATTGGACTGAAACCTTGTATATATGTAACACATCTTAACGAAGTTGGGATCGGCCTTAGCATTCTATAGGTATCTAATAAAACGGAGACAGTTTTAGCAAAAGCTTTTTTATAAATATTTATAACCAATTCCTGGCCTTGAATCCATTGGGCCAATTTGTGTTTAAGGGCAGCTCTGCGCAACAACGCCCTTGGGTGTCTTCGATATCCAAGATAACGTAAACAACCAAGCGAACGTAAAAACCATAATGCTCTATTTGTTCTCGAGACGCAAAACTTGGCACAGGACTTTCTTTATGTCGCAGAAATCGTACAAACACCTCCATGTGCATGCGTATAAATAGTTTCTATCTTTACTTCGGACTATATTTTTTATCTCACTTGACGGCATTGTTTACTCTTCGAAAAAACGTATACGTTGTTAAGCCAAAAAGCACCTTATGGTATAAAGTTGAGTTTAAATTGGAGATTAATCTCGAGTGCGCAGTGTCATCGGCAACAGGTATCTGCTCACTTACCTTGACCGCGCACGTTGTCCTCTCACTTACCTATAGAGTGATCATAGTCTTCGGTGCGCCTGCGCAGGCCCGCCGCCACCGGGACCTCGTTCTATGACTTATGTCCCTTGATCACGAACAAGCTCGATATGTGGAAGCGTTGAAATATATGTACTCTTTTGATAATACGTCTCGCCGTGGGAAAATGTTAAATTAATTTTGCACTGTTCTGTGCTTGATTGCGTAACGTGAATGTGTAGGTATGCGTGAGTCGGCTGTCCCATGCGAAATTATAAATTTGTTCTGTCCAGTAGCATAATGTTATGTGATGTCTGTTGATGTTACTAGCAACACCATGTGGTCTCGTAAAGTGCCAGCGTTAAATGATTGATGAAAAGCTTACAATAATTATATACAGTTTAATCTGTCAGCGTAATCCCAAGTTATCCTTCTTTTATTGTGCACAATATAAGTTTGATGTAGGTTGACGTTCGAAGTAATTCGTCGACGTTGTTCATTTTGTAATGTCACTGAATCCTAAGTGAGGACCCGCGTGGCGTTGAACAATTTTTTGCTCGCCACCATCTGCGCTATCTTATCTGATTTCGGGCGGTGTTTAATATGAATATATATTCTTTTTATCGTTGTTGCGTTGAAATGATAGTTATTCAATTTGTGGCAATAGGTTGGCCGGCGCTGGTGTCATGATTCATTGCCACTAAATCGTGCCAGGAGATTTAATAAATCGTCATTTATTGTCCTCCATTGTCGCGGACGAATGTGCGCAGGGCTGACTTGAGCGGATCGTCTGGCTCGCAATTAGTTGTGTCTGGATGTTTCACTCCATGGTAGTAGGTATCTCTCTAACACATACAAGCGTTCACTCAATTTTCTACTTTGTATTCGCAGATATTTGATATTTTACGTTGCGAATAGATTCGGTGGTGTTTAGCGCGTCCCGTTATCAATGCAGCGATAGTAATACTCCGATAGTCCTGCCATTGCTCAAGCGTTATCTTGGAATGCAGTCAACAGAACGTTGCATTTATCGTCGGTCGTGAAAAACAAAACCGTCTCTAGGCTCACCCTGCGCCGGTCCTCCTTAGACGCTCATTTGTTTATCAGTGACCATTAAATTATCTACGTAATAGTTTTCCTTCTGGGTCTGTTAGACCGGTAGCGCAACAGTGCGTCGTCGGTCGCCGGCGCCGGCAGTGGTCATCGGCCCCCGCTGGTGAGTTTCGCAAGTCCAGTTAACCGTGTGTCGCTCACATTAATATTCTACTGCTGCTGTTATTGCGAACTTTACGTCTGTGTCCTTTGCCTTTATGGGTCTCAATGTTATAGCAGTTTAAACTTTACAATCTCCGTTGTTAACACAAACTCATAAATCTTCTTGTTTTACGCTACTCGTTCATCCCATATTATCTTCTTATTGGACGATATTAAAAAGCGAAATTAACTAATTTAAGCGTCTTTCAACATTTTTTTTGTGAAATATATTTTTGATCGATTGTTCGTGTTCCTTGTACCATATTTTATAAAAAAAATGTGACCGCTTTAAATCACACGCGGATTTTGGGATGAAAGGGATGAAAAGGCACCGCTTATAATATATTTCACGGCCCTAACACGTAAACTGTAGTCCGTCGAGCTTAAAAAAGTTTCCTCCGAGGGACAAAGACATTCCATAGTGTCGAGACGATAGGGATTCTTTGGAGGAGGGCGTTGCGCAGACGGCTCCCATCGTGTGTAAATGCGTGCCGCACAAAAAACGGATAGACGGCCAATAAAAACCCTGTGTGGGGAGAAGTCGAGGGGCGGGCGAAGCGGGTGCATTGCGCCGCGCCGGTAATTGCGCGGTGCAGTCTCTGGTCGCCGCGCCCGGTGCGCGCACGCAGCCTCCAACACCTGCCGACGCACGCGGCGGATCAACCGGTCAAAAAGTATGCGCACTAGTCGCTTTCCGCATACTTATTCTGCTCCTTATTTTTGCGTTCGCCGATCACTTCGCTCGTGCTGGTTCCGTTATCCGGAAGAGTTTGCTGAGAGCTTAGCGTGATTCGCCTTTCCGCTCGGGCGATCGCAGTGGATCGGGGGTTGTGAAGTAGTTTAACATTACGCCAGTCGCGCCTTTGCTATGACGTGAGTTTACCTAATCGAAACACTAGATCGCTATATATATGTTCAAATTATAATGTGAATATTTTTCATTTGTTATAGGGCGAGTGCGGTCGCTAAAGTCTCTGCGGGAGGCGAGGCGGGTCCTGCGGGCCCTGCGGCCGAGGACGCCGCCATGAAAGGCGTCGAAGCTACGCCTGAAGAGCAAGAACGGCTAGCCACAGGCAACAACAATGGCTCCCTGGACTGCAAAATACCGTCGGGCCAGTCGGCCCCGCGGTCGGCTTTTCATTCGACGCGAGTATTCATGCTGGTCTTTCTCTCTGGCTGGGTACTCCAGGGCATGTTTCTCACATACTTCGTGAGTGTGACGACAACGATAGAGAAGCTATTCAAAGTAGAATCGAAGACGACAGGTTTACTATTGGCGGCGACAGAGATCGGTCAGATATGTACGGCGTTGTTTTTGACGTACTTGGCGGGTCGCGGGCACCGGCCGCGGTGGATCGCGTGCATGATGCTCGTGCTGGCGGTCGGCGTGATCGGGTGTGTGCTGCCGCACTTGCTGTACGGCACCCGGCTCCTGGACGTCCACTTGGACGCGCACCGAGGAGGCGCCGCGCCCGTGTGCCTCGCCGAAGGCTCCAATGCGACGTTCTGCAACGCTTCCCAGCTGAACAGTACGAAGGACCGCTCGTCCATCACAGCGGTCGTGATACCGTGGCTGTTCATCTGCCTGCTTGTGGTGGGCGTGGGCCAGACGGGCATCGCCACGCTCGGCATACCCTACGTGGACGACAATGTCGGAAGCAGACAATCGCCGCTTTATATGGGTGAGTGATATTTATTGCTGGATTTTAACGGCCACTCCTGATGTTATTATTGTAAGAGTTTGCACTAAATTACTCGAGCGACGAGTATCAATGGGGCGTAAGCTCTGAACAAAAGCTCCGCGTTAATTTCATCCCATAAATTGTTGTGTCGATTATTATCGTCGGATTCGATTGTTAGCATTTTGTGGGCAATAAATTCGGCATATAAAAGTGTATAAATCATAGCCGACGCCCACCGCGCCGCCTACTGAGCATGCTGCCGGACGCCCTCCGATGTTGCGCAATTAACGATTAACTTCATTGCAGTATGCACTCTTATTAACTGCATCATCGGCTCGTGGTTTCCAATGCAAACGTATTTGGTATCGCTTATTAAAGATTGGGCCTGCTATCTTTATCTCTTTCGTATGGTAAAAATATATTCCATACACTAATAATATGAATGCGAAAGTGCGTCCGTCTGTTTGTTGTTTTGCATTCTCCGTGAACCGAACCGCTTGACCCCTTGGGAAGGACTCGGACTTTTGGTCATGGGAAAGTTCCCGCGGGAAACAGTTTCACGACGTCGACGTACGATTTCGTCATCATTAGAATTGAGGAAGACTCTTATTGTAATATTTGTAGTTGGGAAACACGAAACAGGTTTCGATTTGGAAGGGTGCCGAGGTACCTACCGGTACCTACCGGTACCTACCGAAAGCGAACAATACCTGTTTAGCTGACCGAAGGCGAGCTTGAAAAAGTGTAGAATTACGTTTGTTTTGTCTGCATAGCGTCTAATGGGCCCGCGGGTCACTACCGACAACTTTGCAGCCGGCCGCCACCACCCGAGGCCACTTTACACTTACACTTTTGATTCCATACTATTTTTCTATTTACATAAGTTTAATTGCCTAACTAATTAATGTTTACTTTTAAACTGGCTGCACTAGGCATTTGATTATATGTAATAAACCACTAATGGAGGCTATGGAATAATAATGATATGAATTCACATAATATCGCTTTAAGTGCTTTTAAAAATGTACCCTTTGTGTTTGAGTTGTTTGAGTGTAAAAAGGCACGTGGTATGGTAATGCGGGCTAATACAGTGCAACAAGCGGTTATTCTTTCTTATGATTTAAACATTCTAAAAGTTTCTTTGGCCCAAATTTCAGAGATTATTGTCACTTTGGAATAGCAGGCATTGGCTATTTATCTAGAAAAGATGTTCTCTTTGTCTTGGCAGTCTAGTATTTTAGTATAGCCGACAGCGAGCGACATAGACTTTCTCAGAGATGTTACATAAAAGTAAAGGCTGTAAGAACACATAAGGAATTATTTACTTGATACTTGTATTTGATACGGAATCGTACTAACATTAGACTTATTAGACAACGCACAATTTTTCATAAATTATGTATTCATAAACTAGTGGCTGACTGACTGACTGGTTTATAGGGCCTTAACTATAATAGTTAAAACTTGAAATTTGAAATTGCGCAGGCGTTCCTTTTATAACGCATGGGAGTACTAAGAAAAGATTTCTGAACATTCACCTTCTAAAGGGGTAAAACGGGGGTGCAAAATTAGTATGAAACTTTGCAGTTTTTGGAGTTATTCGAATATAATTCATTTTAACCGTTCTTCATTAAAAGTCATAAAACACGTGTAAAATATTTTTTTTAGTATAAAGTGAGTGCAAAGTTAGTATAAACGTTTAACAACTTAACGCAGGTGAAAACGCGGGGCGCTGCTAGTTTTTTTTTTATAAAAAGTAAGAAAGTGACTGAATATAGCTTTAAATAGAATATAGTGACTAATGTTTCTCTGAATGTAAAGTTGTTTGTCCACTCTTATTATAAGCCAATGACTGTTTGCTGAGCGTTAGAATTAATTTAGCACACTTCGATTTCAATTCAATTTATTTCAGTACAATATACATTGTGTGGAAAAAACGAACAGTACGTTACAATACGAACACAAAATTAAAAAAAAATACAATATTTTAAACAGATATACGAATAATCAAATTGTAACTAAATTATTAACAATGATAATTGAATAAAAATGACAATAAAAGAAAAGTAAAATGTCAGCATACAAGTATTTCTCATAAATCAGTTAAACATTGAAAACAATTCAAATTAACAACGTGATTTATTATTTCAAAAGCAATGCCTGCTACCATCAATAAAGTCGTCTACGCTTTAAAAGCATTTTCCCAACAAAAAAGTTTTTAACATATTTTTGAAACCACTCTTGTATAAGTAGCTCTTCAGTTCGATTGGTAATCTGTTAAATAAGTAAACTGACTTATAGAAACTATTAGGATACCCTTGGAGAGGATGATGTAGGGATGTGAACACCACACGGATGAAGTTGTTAGAATTTATATCTCAGGTATAATTTGATATGACATAAACGAACCTTTATGTCATCCCCATACAATTAATGTCAAAATTGAGTTTAATTTAACTGCCACGATCACCGGGGCGGCGCCACCGGCTATGGGGAATACGAGAATTTAACACCGCGACCTTTGAAATATAGTTTATAGAACGTGCACTGGCTTCATATTATATGATTGAGTATGTTATGGAACTGAGTTCGTTTAGTTCCTACAAATCGAAGTATAATAAAATAGATTGCCTTACGCTTTCATGCATTGTTATGGCTTTTGAAAAATAAACCATTGTATCATTGAATGCGTACAATTGGTTGGTTGTTTGTGTTAGGGAAATATTGTATTCTCTCTTATAGTAATAAATTTTATGTATTTTCATCATTATATAAACTTTATAAATTTTAAGATACCTACAATAGTAAATATCGTCTAATTTAGATAAATGTGGTGTTATTTTTGTACTATTACTAACAGCGACCGGTTTCAACCGCATTTAGTTTAAATTTTATTTTTACTAACCTTGCATCCCCTCTTTTACCCCTTAAGGTATGTTTTTCGATAAAATATATTGCACATAATTCATGACTTTAAATGAAGAATCTTTATACAGAATTTTATTCAAAAAACTTTTAGAGCAGCGATCATCCGGTGAAATTTCAAATTCCTTTTCTTAGTGCTCCCGTACGTTATAATAAGAACCCTTGTGCAAAAATTCAAGTTTCTAACCCTTCTAGTTTAGTCCATAGAATCCAGTCAGTCAGTCACTAGTCTTATAAATATATAATCTATTAAAAATATTTATTATTATCTATATATATAGATATATTTTCATAAAAATAAAAATATATCTTATATTTTTAGATAATAATATTTCCTCTTTTAGAGGAAGCCTGGAGCAATAGACATTGCTGGAAATCTGTTTAAATGTCTTTGCGTTTATCTCGTCATTCAGAGAGACAAAGAGATGCAGCGAGCATTTGCTTCGTAATATCAAATACAGCATATATCTATTTTTGGGTATGATCGTTTTCAGAAATAACGTACATAATGATGTGTAATCTGATAAATTATGTCTGCAAGTATGGGTTTTGATATTACGGCGCCTAAAAAGGATTTTATAATTAAAAGTCCACCTGATATAATAATGATTTATCACGGTTAAATATGTTTTTCTTGTATCCCAAGTGATAAGATATTTATACGTAATAAAAAACACGTTCGAACGTGATTTGTTTTATATAAATAAAATGTTTTTGTTGTGTTTGTAATTGTGAGGACTGGGCTTTTAGGTCATTGAACAATTTTAACTAATACAGTATGGTCTATGTTTTAAGTATGTTGTAAATAATAATAATATTCCCACATCTCACACAGCGACCTGACTCCGTGGTAAGTCGCTTACTTACTTAAATACATATATTTAACACCCAGACACAGAACAAACACAAATATCATCGTATAAATATTTGCTCTGGGTGGGAATCGAAACCACGACCTTTCGCTCACAAGATAGGATCACTACCATCTGCGCCATCGGGCCCGTCATATTCATCAAACAGGTCATTTAAATATATTTTAAACATCAGGCATTTTTTTCTTCACATTTTAAAGTTCAGGTAATAGAAATATCTAACACGTACCTGCAATACCAGTATAAGTTCGAATTTGAGTTGCAAAAGGCAATAATATCTAGCGTTATTCAGAATAGCGTAAGAAGCATTCATAAGTTGGTGTCGAAAGATCCCGAAAGCGGACTGTTGCACTGGATGCATTGCTATTTCAGCGGTGCACCGGCGCAACTGTGTCAGTAGGGCGGGACGTCTCGGCGCGACAATTTCAGCTCGTTGTCAATATTGCTGTGGCCCGACTGGTCCCGTGTTCCCGGTTCCCGACCGCCCTAATTTTGGCATGCATCATCCTCCGTACATAGGTCACGCACTTTCAATCTCGCGGGTATTGCCAGTTGCATGACCATCTTTCTTAATCGGGAACTTCGACGACGACGGTTGAATCATCTAACTAAATACTTTTTGAAATGGTATTTCTTTTATTTATTATTATTTATATGAGGTAGACTACATGCAAAGGTCGTCAGCGTTAGTCCACCTCACTCTCACTAATTCCGCCGCCTAACAGCAGTGTTCGCATTATGTACTGTGTTTCGGTTTGAAGAGCAGTGAAAATACTGGGGAATGGAACGAATCATAATGTTGGCAACGATCTAGTGATATCTTTATGATATTACGAGCGTTTATAGGCTGCTATAACGCTTACTGTCACGCGGACTGCATGTTTGTCGACCTGGTAAAATAAAATAAAAAATACTAATAGCGACCCGCCATTTCATCTTAGTACAAAGGAAAATCTTATCCCATCACCGCGCAAGTTGTAATAATCCCTTTCTTGTTTCTATCTATAAGCTACCGAGCGGTCTTCACAAACTTTAGTTAATTGTTTTTTTCATTAAAACTTCACGATCTCGTTTATAATTGTTTTATTATCTATATGTCAGGGCAAATTATAAATACTATTATAAACTCAACAATATATAATTCCGCAATTTCTTACAGTCGTTCTAGAGTTCTGCGAGTACATATATTTGTTTGGATTCGTTTTTATTTTCATACATATATAATTTTACATTTTAGCACAGTCGCAGTCGTCTCAGTATATATCTTTATAAATTATAGTATAATGCACTTCCAGAGTACTACTAAAATAGGACGTGCCTTCCCTAGAGTTTAATCTATCTGATGACAGACTCCAGTCGTTTCAGCGTGACAATGCCGCGTGTTAGCTAGGTAATGCTAATATCCTGCCCTATCAATTCGGGATTAAATTTTTGTGTAGGCCGCGCAATATCGCAACTTCCAGTCGGTCAGATAATTCTAATTTTAACTGATATTCTATATTGATATCCGGATGCCGTTTCGTAGAAATACACATGCCCATACCTCGTTATATCCTGCATTCAAATTAAAATTTCTGCAACATGCAGCCGGTATACAACGAAAACAAACAAGTGCGAAACACGACGCACGGTCTAAAAATAATATATTTTCTTTTACGAGGGCATCAAGTTATTTCGGTCGAAACTTTCCTTGTTATGAATCAGAGATGCGTTAGTTGGAAGTCTTAGCGGCATATAGGTCAATGGGACGCCTCTTAAATTGTGTCGACCAATAGTCAGGCCGCGTGACTAGCCAGTTACTTGGCATATGACGACGGATCACTTGTCTATACAGAATTTGATGGAATAATAGCACCACTACTCCACTCCATAGACACAATGAGTGGTGAGCAAACAAAAGGAGCATTTGTTATTCTTAGTAATGTATTGTGATTTGAGTTACCTAGCTTTTGATATTTGGACATTTCATACTTTAACCTGATTGATTGATATTTTGACCTGATTCCCTGGTAATTAGTTTAATGCTTTTGTATTACGAATATCATCCGACAGAGGAGGTACAAATATAATACTCGAATGATTTATTTAACATTTTGCAACACAGCACAAACACAAATATTCATCATATAAGTGTTTGTTATGGGTATCCAACTTCCGACCCTATGCGTACAAGATAGGTTGAGTACCAAGCATTAGCATTTAAATACCCTATATGAAAGCTTGTTACTTAGTTCGCATAAAAAACATAAATACTTGAACCTTATATTTTACGGGCTAAAATGTAGACTATGTTCTATTCCAGACTATAATCTTAGTCGTCCTGATCATCCGGA
The DNA here is from genome assembly GCA_020976665.1 of Heortia vitessoides. Taxonomy (NCBI): domain Eukaryota; kingdom Metazoa; phylum Arthropoda; class Insecta; order Lepidoptera; family Crambidae; genus Heortia; species Heortia vitessoides. The sequence continues at coordinate 18,305,088 of JACJUM010000202.1, forward strand.
CTGATTTTTTAACTATCAAATATAGCATACATGAATATCTAATGCTCTATGTGACTATCGCCTCGTCGATATCTAGTGTTCCTATCGATTCTAAGGACAATGTAACATTTCCTGGATACGATAGATGTCACCTTGTTGTTGCAAAGAAGCGATAGTAACACATCATATATTCAAATATGCTGTAATTGATAGTGAAAAGTAACAAAACGGTGAAGGTATTTACTGTAGACCTTTATTTTTGTTATAAATAATCCTTTGTTCACTGTAGTTTAGTTCCATATTCTACTCCATCATTAACCCTTTTGTTTTTTTTTATGCTAATAAGAAAATAAAATTGGGGTAATATTTGATAATAGATCGCAGTTGTAAATTTCTATAGGAATGATTTGATGATTTCTGAGAAGTGTCGACTCGCCTAGTAATAGAAAAACCTTCCAGTTTTATATAACTAATAAAATAAACATTAAAATCTTTTCTCTACTATTACGAAATAAGATTGTATAGATATTAATTTTAATAGCATCTTGTTGCAACTTGTTTAATAAGGAAACGGGCATTAGCGAGTTGATGAATGTCGTAAATTTAGAAGGCAATAAAAACCATTAGCGTCGCCAAGAAAGGAGTATGCAACGATCCTTATGGAGGCACTGGTTGGAACTGATGAGGGAAAGTATTAAAAGTGCGCTGTTTGCAAATAGCCTGCGCGCGTGAATACGCGTGTTATTAACACGTAGATGCGCGTGCGTGCCGCGTGTAAAGTGATCCCGCCATGTCACGTCCCACGTGATTCGCGCAATGCACCGTGCATTATGCAACATTTTTGACTGCGCTATCGCATTGCGCCGAGCCGTTTGCTGGTTGTCATAGGTCAGTGACGTTACGACATCGTTGCAACATCGCCGTAGATTAGATTACTCATGTTCGATTAGATAAATTGTGCGCTGCCCTTGTTTTCTGTATACTTGTGCGAGTGCAGCATGGTAATCATGGAAAAGTCAAGATGTTCTTGTTGTCTATGTATGCTTTATTTTGTTTAAAGTAGGCTTACGTAGTGGCTTCTCGTCCTTCGGGATCTCCTGCTTGCCTTGAATTAAAAGTAATCTATAACAACTTCTGTCGGCTAAAATACCACATTGCAATAAACAAGTGGGGGACCGCACATTTCTGGAATAAAAAGTAGACTATGTGTTATTATAGACTACAATCTATCACTGTGAAAGAGTAACAAACACACATACAAAAAATCGCGTTCTGCCAAAACATTTGCGTTTTTAATATTGGCATGATTTCTTTACTGTAGTTATTTATGTGAAGCAAATTAAATTTATAATTATAGCATTCAATCATTAAGTTATATGAAATAACAACTTAATTGTTGTAGATACGTTAATTATTGTTAAATTTACGAGCAAAACGTTTTAATTGATATGAACTAATTAGAGGATTTATGTGATATTGACCAATACCGAAGATAATTATTATCAAATAGACCGCACCTTGGTTATCTTTTTATTCAAATAAAACTTGCATGATATTAATAAAGAACATCAATTGTTTGATTTTTTTTTAAATGTTGGCTTGGCCCGACTTGTGCCTTAATGTTTAATGATGACCTGTACACAGACTAGAATTAGTATGGATTTAAAATTTGTAGAAGATATCTAATATTATTAAATTTTCACTCAATATTTGTTGAAATAGGGTTCGGCGTCTATGCCGATGGAAACTGTCTAAATAGGCAAAAGCCTATAACATGTTATTTGACAATTCTTTTAATGCCAAACCGGTACTTCACGGCATGCCAGTACCTCATACTGGTTTGTTGCCCAGTGCGGCAATTATGGGTTAAAAACCTTTTTCTTGGAGAGGCCTATGTCCAGCAGTGGACTTTCCAATGGCTGTTATGACATACCATCGTTTCGGCCCGAAAATTGGCACGAAGATGGCCGCCATTCGGTCTACTTAAGTTTTACCGTTCAGGCAGGTGACTTCTTTCTCAGAACCACCCACGCAGTCCGGGCAGTTTGGAAAATCTATTAGTCATAGTTCTAAAAATTGTTCTGAGCCTCTCCAAACACTGACCGGTTCAGTAACCTATAAAAAGATCAAGTTTTGCATTATTTTAAACTTCGCGGTTAGTCGATGACTTGCGGAGTGGCACAGATTTGTTATCAAGATAAATTTGCACCGAATGAGAAATTGATGGCGGCCAATTTGATTCACCTTTTTCCTTCACGTCACTGTAATGCTGTTTATGGTTCTCGATCGTTGTTTCGATCTTCACTGAAAACATTGACTTTGATTGTATATTCAATTATGACTCGGCATTAGCTGCAATATTATACGGTTATGTTTTTTAATTTTGTGATCAAATGGTAGGTATACACTGCCAGTATCTACAAACATATATCTTTATGGTATGTTTTTCTTTTAATTACTTTATTGGAAACTCCTTCTGTAATAGTAGATATCACAAAGTGTCTTGCTATCACTGAACATTTGCAACAGTAGTTTTGTAAATCGGTCAAACGTTCATGCAGATGTGTGCTATGATGTATTGTCATATATATTTATATTATGTCACTATGATTTTCATGTTTGTATTCTACAAATAATGATTGTGGCAACAGATGACCTTGTTTACTGTGCGATGGAAGCAAGGTTATCTTCTAGTTCTCTTGTATTTCATATCAATAGTAACAAAGTGTTTGCATAACTACATTTTTTCATTCAAGAGTTTTGTTTTTTCATTCAAGAGTTTTGTTTTTTCATTCA
>JACJUM010000202.1:18307872-18572003 GCA_020976665.1 Heortia vitessoides
ATTCAAGAGTTTTGTTTTTTCATTCAAGAGTTTTGTTTTTTCATTCATAATATCAAAACGCAGGTCCTGCGAGCAAAAACATAAGCGATACTTGTGTCGCTTGCGTGAAAGTTATCCATTTATGAATTTAAATGTTCTTAAGTATACCCATGCGAAAAATTTCAGAACGGGTTCTTGAATACCGTGAGACTTTAATGACGCAATCCGTCATTTTTTGACAATCATTGAGCGTTAATTCGAAGGAGCAGCTCTCGAAAACGATGTTAATGATGCATCGGAACCGGCAGAGGCGATGTACAAGGCTTAATAAAAAGTTGCATCGACCCGGCCGTCGTCCGTTTTGAAAAACGATCCGAGCGAGCCCATTATTTATTACAAAAGCGAAGGATGATAATAGGAACGTATATTTTATTTTCCGCGGAGCACGCAGCACGCGAGCCGGGCACGTCGTGCGTTTTTTGGCAAGCGATGTGGCAGGATTCTGAGAAGCATTACATTTGGGACCTAAGTACCTGATTGTTTTTCGGTCAGTGACCCTGCAGCGGGCCTTTGTTATTTTATTATAACGGCCTTTAATTTTGTATTGATATTTGGGACACTCCTCCACCCGTTCACGCTTGAACACGAGTAGGCGGTGCTGTAGTCCGTTTCGCGTGCTGACGTATTTAAAATAAGGTTTAGAATCAATAATGTACGCACGAAGTGGAGCATTAATATCGCTCGGGAGTCGTTTGGCCGAGCAATCTGAACAGACTGGAGCCTTGGTTGCGGTCGAATTGTTTCCTTTGCAGGAGCGGCCGCAGACAGCAGCAATCCTTCATGCGATAATTTGTTGTCCCGAGTTCGATGACCCTCAATTAGCCTCTGAGCCCTAGTCCTATTGAGATAAACGACAGCGGCCCATTCTGTGTGCGGAGTCCGTCTCAATTTGCATAATGACCATCTCCGCCTCAGTGATTACGCCCTTATTATTTAGTACATGATTAACTCTTCGATAATATTTTTCCCTGAATCAGCGTAGAATCCGTCCCGCCATTGTCGCGCTCCGTGAGCCAGTGTATTTTTTTATTATCGCTCAATAAGTATTACAAAATTAATGTAACACACGTTATTAACAATTCTAGCGTTACGTGAGACCAGTAGAGCATACATTTTGAGTTTTTATTGTAATATTTTATGCAGAGTACATCATTGGCATTCCAAGCTTATTAGTAAGCAACTAGATACGATCAGAATAGTGTTTTCTGTAAGGCTATAAATAAGTAACAATATAGACTCATTTGATAAACGTGCTTCTTCCTACTACATTTCTTATAACTGCCTAAGTTGAAAACCAAAGATATAAATGTTCCTCAATATATAATAACTAGCTGTGCCCGCGACTTCGTCCGCGTGCAGTAGTTTCTTTGGGCATCATACCTTTTTAATTTAACTTATATAAACTGAATGTTCTATTTATTTATATATACAAATTGATAGCCTAAGTAATAATTAGTTTTAAGCTTCTAGCTCTAACAATAGCGATACTCCCATACAACTTTTCATCCCCTCTTTCGAGCCTTTACAACTCTTATGTCGAATGAAAAAGTAGCCCATGTCCTTTCTAAGGTTTTAGACTATCTGTGTACCAAATTTCTTTAAAATCGGTTAAGTAGTTTAGGCGTGATTGCGTAACAGACAGACAGATTACTTTCGGATTTATAATATTAGTAAGGATTAAACTGAGACTTTAATAGTCAACTTTGTTCGTAAACTAGTGTAATGATTTGTTTAACAGCATTGTTTTCTTTTATTCCCAGCTATCACCATCGGCATCAGAGTGATTGGACCAGCTCTGGGATTCCTCCTTGGCGCTCTCTGTACCAGGGTCTACGTGGACCCTTTGTCAGATCCTGGGTACGCATCTAGCGATCCGAAATGGGTTGGGGCGTGGTGGCTTGGTGAGTAACATTGTGGCCTAAAAAATCGTAATTTTCAGTCAGAATTTCCGTAATACACATTTATTCATCATTATTAACTGTTAAATCCGTATTAATCAGCGAACGTTATGTTGTTTCGAAGAATTTGTTTGTCATCATACACATATTTAGGCTAAACATGTACCCTTTAATTGAATTATAATGATTTCTTAGTAGATTGTGGTAACGAATCCTAAAAATTCGTATTAACCTTATTTATAAGGATATTCAAATGAGCTTTGACTTCATTCTTTTTTTTAATGTCATGTAATGTTAATGATAATAATGTAGATCCACGTGGATTCAAATTTGAATACGTTTTCTCAACAATGCAGCCTCATGTCATTTCCCCTCAAGTGCGTAACGACTAACACGCCTGAGACCGCATAATGTGCATCTCACACTAAGTTGTCTGTTGTAGCAACTCAACTCTGTGCCCACTACGATCACGCTTATGCATTAATTGTTATCTGAAGCAACTCGACATTTGGAAACAGTCTGTTGGTTAAATTATGCGAGATTAGCATTTGGCACTTTTCTAAAATCAGTTAGTAAAACTCATATGTAGTGTTCTTCCATTTGCGTGAACATTAGAACCTGTTGAAGCAATAGGAATAAATGGCACAGCAAGCAACACTAGGAACGCAGTACCCTCGCATTCCATCGCGGAACCACCATCTACCGTTAGCGAGGCGCTTGCACAGATTCGCGCGCAAAACACACGAAGAAAGCACACGCGTGACCTAAGTACCAATCGAATGCGTGTGTGCTGCCACCAGTCGCAGTATGCCCTTCCTTAATCACACATTCCCCCTTATCACTCTCAAGTCAAGGTTGAAAATCCACTGGTATCTCCATTTCGGCAGCCTCCCACGCGTTTGTAACGTGTAGAAAACTGCTGCAAGCGTGCTTCGACTGCCAATAAAGCGAATTCGCAAATGCTTACTGAATGGTTTCTACGTATTTCCTTATTGTTCAAATGCCATAACTTCATGAATGGAGTTTTGAATTTTAATAAGTTGTTATAAGGGACTGAGTGGTTACATTTACATTTTGTAAGACATGATTAAGGATGTAGACGTAAGGTATACGGCCATGTTCAATACGATACATGGACGCAATGACGAACCTATTGGAACTGGAGTGCTCAAAATTTGAAATACAATGTTTTTAAGTATACGCATAGGTAGACTTGATAACATGCAATTATACCGAGATTTGCATTTCAATATAACTTGCGTAAATCCTTTTCCTGTGAATTGGCAATTCGAATGGACAAAATTTCTTAACGGATAATGACCATGTGGATTGCATCGTAACATGTTAATCATCCCTCATTACGCCTTCCCTCGTTCGACTTCAATCGCATGTCAATTGCCGAATAATTACTTCAGAGAAAGGGTGGCAAGCAGGTTGCTCAATACTTCGCCTCATTGTATAATGAGATGTTGTCTTCAATTTGCGTTAATGGGTTTATTTAGCTGGTGCATCGCGATCAGTCGGTATCTGGCGCTGGTGATCGGGGGGCGTGTGGCGAATGGTCACGTGACGCGTTGCAATTTCCATTCGGCTTTCGCTTTTTTCTCGATGTATGTGTCTGCCGTCACGCTGCGCCGGCGCACGCTCTCGTTACATAACGCGTTACATGACGGCGCGTCACCACAACTAAAATAAGCGCTCTATTTACCGGTCACGGCCAAGGCTGCCACAATTATGCCGTCGTCGGTGCTCGTAATGAGGATTTAGTGGGTGGACACGCGACCGCCGCGCCGTCTTGCTCACTTTTACTTTTAAACCGGTTCCACGTTGACCTTCGTCTTCTCCCTCTATGATACAAATGTCACGAGGTTCAGCCTTCTCACCGTCTGGAGACGCACCACCTTGCAGTTACGTCACTTTCGTAACTCCAGTAATATATGATGGTAGACGCCGAAACTGATAGTTGAGTGCGGTAAATATATTTTGAATCGTATCGTAGGTACACCGTGTCTAGCGAACGCCCTTGACTGAGCGTCGACCGGGCGACCTTGTAACCACACAAACGATTACTGTTTGGATATATTCGAATTGTTTACATTTCCAAGTGTGGGGTCCTCTCCTGTTCAAATCGGACTGATTAAAATATCAATTAGGTTGTCTAAAACACAAATACTGACTGACCACAACCGTACTTATATTGTTCAACATTAATGTTCACGTAATTAGAATGACTCGGTGAGCAATTTAAAAGATCTACGCATGTCTGTGATTACTGGCGTGTACAGGGTATTTTTCTGTAAGGCAATCACTATAATCTTAGCAAAATCACTATCGCAATAATTCCAAGTTCCAGTAAACTTTAAATAACATAAGGTGACAGTTCTTTTGCTGAAGCGAGCGTCGGTTGTCGATTATTGTTAGCAGACGGGCTGCGTTGTTTTGTCGTTGGTTGTCTCATTCTATTTGTAATAGCTTAGTAAATTGGTTTTTAAAGTTAACTCAACTCTATACAGAGTATTTGGTATTGTTTTTTACTAGGTATCATGATAACTCTGTATCCAAATTTGCATCAGGTTCAAAAATATTATCCAATACTGTTTGTTTAAACGAAGTCTGCTTCGATTATTATGTTTGCTTGGTTCATAACGTGGAAGAGATTCGTCATGCTACATGGCGCCACACGGAGCGTGAATTTTCAACTATCTCTATGCCCATCTTTGGCGATTAGTTCGAACGTATTAGAGTTATATTTGGCGAGGTATTTCGCACTGTGCAGTCGATAATTGCGTGAATTAGAACATTCCATCGTTGGTAGATGTTGATACCATGTGCAAACATCGACCGTCTACATCGGCCTCTCGGTTCGTTAGCGATAATTTTTTTGCAACGAATTCGTTATGTTTACTAGAATAATTATACTAGTTATAGGATTTATTACATTCGCAACGTTGAAACAATCGTGTCTGTGTTCTGGTTCACCGTGGGCGTGATATCAGACGTGCAGATTTTCACACGTTACACACACATCTGTTGTTAGACAGTTCGTAATTATCGAGGCCTCAAGTTGAATGATCGTTTTAAAAAAATATTTAATTAATATATTACACATTTAAAACGCACATTGTCCGTTGTACTCGATTCTTAAAATAGACGCATTCTTTTTATTTCTTAACAATATTGATATGGCCATTTCGTCATTGCATGTAATATAGACAATATCGTGCACTGCGGGTAATTGGGTCACATCCATATGACCTTACATCAATAATTGGTAATACAATTCATACACCACGTGACCAGAGAACAGTCTACTATCGTATTTTAATGAGTATAAATTTACTTAAAACACTTTATCTAAAACATGTGCCCACGTAAATATTTATATGTTTCATTTCATTCAAATTCACCTATATAATCTAAATTTAGTGATCTACATACTCTTAACACAACGCAGATGGCGTTAAAAGGACAAGAAAGGGGAAGTTAAAAGTTAGTTAAAAAAATTCCTTGACAATCTAACTTCGTACAATATTGTACTGGATTAATTTACTATTGTATTATAGACAGTTAGAAATTCAATTAGCGACATACATTAAAAAAAACTTATTTATTTCTGTCGTTTGTTAATAGTTTCTAGTAAAAGAGGATTAAAATTTAATAATAAGTGTCAAAAAGAGCTTAAACATAAAAATAATTAAGTTGTAACAAATTATATCTTTTTCATGTTCTTTTTTCTTCATTTAAACGAACGATAATTGAATTTATAATATACTATGATAGTATATGAACTCCATATTATTATTACTAAATTTCAAATGTAATGTATTTATTTTAGTGTGAAAAATCGTAAGGATTTGCTAGAAATAGACAAAAATTTTATGGCAACCCTTCAAATTGCAGGCATGGTGTTCATCGCCGGTTTTATCGTGCTTCTGTCGACGCTGATGTTCTTCTTCCCGCGGCAGATTAAACAGGAGTTGGCGCCACCTCCCCCTAAGAAAAGTAAAGAGAAGCGGGAGCCCTTCTTCAAAGGTATATAATTAATAATACTAATACTTTTAATGTTTATATAGCAAACATGCGGTAGACCTTTTAGTGTGAACAAAAGGTCGTCTGCTTCGGTCTCACTCGCACCTATTTCTACCGCCAAATAGCAGTTTTAACATTGCTGTGTTCCGATCTGAAGGGTGTGTCTGAATTCACTGGGTCATGTGGTCAACGCGTTATTGATATCCTTGTGATATTACAAGCGTCTATAAGCTGCATTGACGCTTACTATCACGCGGACTGTATACTTGTTTGTCGAACTAGTCTAATAAAAAACAGGCACATTCTGAGGCCATGTCGCAATTTTTCTTTTACTTTAGGAACTTCAATGAGTGGTACAACACCTTGTTCTACACTGCCGGTACCTCACTGCTGTTGCATTGGACCTATGCTATTTCGGGTATACCGCCCTCTGTCGGTTCCGGTCAGGGTACTATTCTACTCTGTTGATATCCTACGACAGAAATAAAAGAGATTATTAGAATATACTGAATACTATATGTAATATGTAATAGCTAAACAAGGCGGAATTAACATAAAGATAATGATTTATTAGCGACCGTTCGACGTTTGGCTGCACAGTGAGCTGGTTTGCATTGTTTGTTAATCAATCTACCTGACGCTTCAAAATCTTATCATTATGCAAATCTATCTTAGAAAAATTAATGTGTTACAGTTCAAACTACTTAAAGATTATGCCAATCTTGTTTCTGTGTGATCGTTACTTGATTGTCGAGTTATATTTCGTTATAGCTCGTTGTTGTGTAACTGAATATATTTATATTCAGAGAAGACTTTCACAGGGAAACAATTTTTATATCCTTACTGTCTGTCTGTTACGCAATCACGCCTAAACTACTGAACCGGTTTAAATGAAATTTGGTACACAGATAGTCTAAAACCTTAGAAAGGACATAGGCTATTTTTTCATTTGCCATAAGAGTTGTAAGGGATTGAAAGGGGGATGAAAAGTTGTATGGAAGTATCGCTATTAAAACTAATTATTTAGGCCATTTATTTGTATATATATATATATATATAAATTTAACATACAATGTTTATATAAGTTAAAGTAAAAAGGCTATGGGCACTATACTATTGCACACGGACGAAGGCGCGGGCACAGCTAGTTTTCTATATATCCTTCTGTTTTATATATCCTATTGCCGTGAGGTACCGGCAGAGTAAAATAATAAGCGCTTGCCAACACGCCTGCCTCGCGCGGCAATTATGCGCAAAATTCTCCCTTTAATGGGGAGGCCTATGTCTAGCAGGGGACTTTCAATGGCTGTGATGATGATGATATATCCCTTCTCCTTCTTAATCACTCGGCTCATTTATGAGAACCGTATTAAAACTCTTTCGGTATTATTTGCCTAACGCTAATGTAACGACTTGAATGAGACTTGCACGTGGAAATGTATTTATTTTATTATTCTTATATTTATTTACTCAGGAAGGTCCCCGTTCGCCTTGTTTGATTTAGATAAAGCTCTCAGTCAGCATGTTTTTTTTCTGATGCCAAACAACAATACACCAAAATAATTTTGCGAAAATGGTAGGAAAACCATTTCGATACAGCACTATACGACCATAGTACCTATTCGACTCTATCGCGAATTGACTGACCGGTGTCTTTGCACGTATTTATGATTAAATCAAAATTAGGTGTCATTTTTATTACACGCCTTATATTAGCTTTAGTTGTATGCATGTGTGTATGTTTATAACAGACTCAATCGAAGTTGGTTTGATAGATTGAATTGAAACTTTGTACACATATCAAGAATCGGTGCCAATAATTTATTTAGATAAGATTATCTCATTATCCTGATCAGGATCCTCGGGATGAAAGAAATTCCTCTGTGTAAGAGCAAGTGAGACCACGCAACCTGCGTATGCGTACCGTCTACCTAAATTTCAGCTTAAGTACTCATCTAGTTATTATTTAACAATAAATCGAACTGAATAATGTATAGTTGGAAAAAACTAAATAAAGGCTTTTTAAATAAATCAACCTTAAAAAATAAAAATATTTTAAAACAACAAAAAATAATTGTAGTATTTTATGTAGACTTAGCGCGCTTTTTTCAGAATTCTACTACTATTTTTTCTTTAACATTATTTTTACTTTGTCAAAATTTGTCATAATAAGGCTTGTTTGTGGTGTTTTCATTTAAGTGTCAGTGAATTCAATCCATTAAAATGCATATTTTTTTTATCCAATACCAGATTTCTTCGCCACAATCAAGCGCCAGCTGACCAACGACATCCTGATGTGGCGCACGGCCAGCTCGGTGCTGCATCTGATGCCGATCAGCGGCGTGTACAGCTTCCTGCCCAAGTACTTGGAGAAGCAGTTCAGGCTGCCCACGCACGACGCCAACCTAGTCTCTGGTGAGGTACTACGAGAAGTCTGGTAGCTTCGATACTGTGCCAGGAGATATTTACATGAGATAGACCTCTTAGAAAGTCATCTGTAATGGTACTTTACTCTCACTTATTTCTACCGCCAAATAACAGTGTTCGCATTGCTGTGTTTTGGTTTGAAGTATGAAAGAGGCAGTGAAAGTGTTTTCAGTGTACAGGCTTGGTGACATGCTAGTGATATTTTTGTGATAAAACGAGCGACTATAGGCTATGGTCACGTTTACGATCAAGCGGACCGTATGCTTGTTTGCTGACTTCATAAAATAAAAAAAACAGGATCTTTGGCTTTAGAATTAGGATATGATTATCGTTTGTGTAATTATAAAGTTATAGGCGAAGTACCTACTAGGATTCATAGTCCTGTGGCGTGTTGCAAGAGTTCTGTCTGTTTTTGTCTTCAGCAGTCGAAATTTTTTTAATCAAAGGTGGGGATGCATCTGATCTGGAACTAGTTTAAGTAGTTTGCGTCCGTTATGTATTCCTGTCGCATCCTTCAGGTATGTTTTGTTTCGGGGATAATAAATCTTTTTGAGGCTTTTAATTGCCTACTATATTTCTATTAAAATCTTTGTCATTTATAATGTTTGTATGAATAAACACGTACCTTTAATATCACTTTAATACTCTAATGTTTCTTATGCCTGTACGTGTTGGGTCTTTACTTTACTCATGGTGTTCCGTTTTGGTTTGCAGGTCTTGGCGGCATTCTCGTGATGGGCTTGGGCATCATCACGTCCGGCGTGGTGATCCTCAAGCTGGTGCCGACAGCGCGGCAGGTGGCCGCCTGGACCGCGGCGACCGCGGCCATATACAGTGCTGGTGAGCTTCGTTATTATCCTAAGTTACTTCTCTGCTCTGTATATCTATGACTTTCAAACATGCTATTTTCTTGTGTGAAGAAATATCGACCTTACTGAAATAGATATAATGTATAAATTCCCTACCAATCAATCAGTCATCGGTGCATATATTTTGGGGCGTTGATCGTAAACATTGATGTTAATATGGACATGTCCAGAGATGTTGACTACAACAATAATAATAATAGCCTAATTAACGATCTATATCTTAAGTTACATATCATCTTATGTACCTAACATGCAAAAAATATTTTAGAAAATCCACGTTAGCCACCGGTTTCAAAATTGTCTTGCTTTCTACAGTATAGGCCTCCCCAAGTACTTTCCATAACAATCTATCCTTAGTTTTATTCATATATGTAGCTACAGCCTGTAGTTCAGGGATTCAGATATAAAAAATAATGTTAATAAGTAATATTAAGCTTAGATTTTCTTCCAACAAATTATCCAACGTTATGTATTTTGATCTGAGACTCTAGGCAAGTCATTATTGCAACGTATGACTAAACAAAATGTATCTACACCACTGTTAATTCTACCTCTCTATCCTAAAATGTTCAGGACCAACAGCTGGTTAAAGATTGCGCCCAGTGGCTTCACCCGCGTTAAGTTGTAGAACCAACTTAGTATAATTTATGCTGTTGAGTGATAAGTGGGCTATGTAATACTTAATTTTTAGACTTTGTTATAATTTTGCCCTGCGTTGATGTCAGATTGTCAAACAGACACCTTCTTATTTTATATACATAGATATAAAATCTGAGTATTTTCGTACTAACTTTGCATTCCCCTTTTTATCCCATTAAGAGATCATTTTGGAAAATTTATTTAACACGTGTTCCTTGACTTTTAATGAAGAACCTTTATATCAAATAAAGGTTCTTCATTTTAAAATGAAGTCGACAATGCTTTCCTACGATATTAAAGTAACCCTGTAAAAATTTCAAGTTTCTAGCCCTTATATTTAGGCCCTGCATTGGTATGCCAGTTAATCAGTCAGTCAACTTCTCCTTTTATAAATATAGGTTTCGATTCACGAATTACATAGAATGTATTCGATCTGTTGTCTGTTACAGGTATGGTTGCACTGATGCTGGTGAGCTGTCCCGAAGAGAGCTACCGCATGCTGGAGGGGGGCGCGAACAATCTCAGCCTGCCCTGCAGCTCCGGCTGCCACTGCGACAACGTTTCATACAACCCTGTTTGTGGGCAGGTAAGCTTTTATCTGTTTACTTAGTCTTTCTTAATATTAGTTTTCGATGTCGAATAAGCTCGGACTGCAACTGATCAGGGTAACCTTCATACGTTACGAGCGCATTGTCAATTGATATGTCAAATTACCCAGTCATTCCGAATCCCAAGTTTAACTTGAATTAAAATTTTACATTAGGTAGACCTCTTGCAAAGGTCGTCTGTCTTGGTACCTCACTCAGCTGTGGGTGTTCTTAGACGTTTTAAGTGTCGACGATGATGATAAACACACAAATCTTAGACAATAGTAGTACAGAATGATCAGCCGTGGTATATTTACTGCTATATAAATTAATTCCTCGTCTGTCCGTTTGTCCAGGACTCGTACACGTACCTGTCGCCGTGCCAGGCGGGCTGCCAAGGCAGCAGACAGCTGGACAACAACACGTGGCAGTACTATGACTGCTCGTGCATCAACTCCACCGCGCTCGGTCCGAAGGCTCTCGACATGTTAGTATATCTCAGACGCTCTTGATAGAATTTGTGTTAGGCCAGGACAAGTCCTATTACCTCGGCTCTGCCCGCTTAGGTTACAACGTGCGACGGAAGATGCGGCAAAAGGGAAGGTAGGCATGGCTCACTGGGGAAGGGGCCCAAGGGGAAAAAGAATCCAATGCCCACACCAGCTGCATTCGTGGTAACCACCGCACCGTGTTTACCCCACAACACCTGAGACCGGGGTCTCGTGAGAAGAAGTCGAGCAAAACGGCCATCGCCCGTAGCCCAATCGTCGCTAAGACGATGAAACCACCTCGACACTGTGTTAACCTAGAGCGGTGATTTGAACCTTTCTACACCAGGTATAGCTTTCTAGGTACCAGGGATTCTATTTTGTTTGTTCTGTGTTTGGGTGTTAAGTGCATGCATTTAATTCTTATATTTATGATTCCTGTGTTGTCTGATGTCCGTGATTCAAGTGCTTTAAGCGACTTACCTCGGAGTCAGGTCAATGTATGAGATGTATGAATTTCCTGATTATCCATTGTGATCACATGGTACTGTTATATATGTTTACTAGCGATTCGTTATTCGCTTTGGCTTTTCATATTTGAACGGCTAGGCGATTATTTCTAATTTTTTTTTTCAAATTATACACAAGAACGTCGTTTATCATTCTTTCTATATTTGGAAGTGGAATTAGTTGAAAAAATAACGACTTGTCATACCACATTTTTTTATTTCCGTTTACAAAAACAAAGGCTGACGTTCTTCGGATTGAATCAGGTGAATACTGAATCAGCCTGTCAGTTGAAAACTGCTACACTGGATCGGTCTTTCATTTTAAAACTGTCAGACTGAAAACTGCCAGACTGGGCCGGTGTGTCAAATCAAACTGCCCGACTGGATTAAACATTGTTAACTTTTCGGGGAAAGGTCCTATGACTGACGGAATGTGTCGTTGCAGGATGTCCCGGTACTCGCTGCGCGGCGCGGCGGAGTCGGCGGGCGAGGCGGGCTGGGCGGTGAGCGGCGAGTGCGGCGGCGCCTGCTCGCAGATCTACGCGTTCATCGCTATCTTCGCCGCCGTCATGTTCGTGCACGCCAGCGGCGAGGTGGGCGCCGTGCTGCTCATCATCCGCTGCACCGACAAGCACGGTGAGTGCCCGCCGCGGGCGCAGGCCGGCGCGGCGTCATGCTCGTGCATGACAGACCCGATGCGGCCAGGTCTGCGGTCGTCGCGATCTTTGCAGTTTTCGCTGGCGTCACATTAATGATTGAAGCATAAGCGATTCAATATCGTAAACTTGACGCCCTGTCGGCAGTATTACTTGTTTCTATGCGATATTTATGATCAGCTCGCAGATACGGATTTTTGAACAAGATGGGATGCATATTATGTACATGACGATCTTGTGTCGTCCTCTCAAGTGTGTATTAAGCCGTGGTAGTGGCGCCGCGGTAGTTCTCGGTTCGATCCTCACCTACAAACATTTATGTGATGAGCACTCCTGTTTGTTTTGTATCTGGGTGTTAAAAATATATTTGAGTATTATATTTAATATCCGTAACAACGTGTTTTGAGCTACTTATTACGGGATCAATGTATCAGATATGTGAATTAATTGATTTATTATATTTGCTTCCCCTGTAGACATGACGAGGGTTGTGTTTAACGTCAGCCATTATGTTTGTGCAGATAAAGCGATGGCGATGGGTGTAATTCAATTCGCGATCGGTGTTTTCGGCAACGTACCGTGTCCGATCATCTTCGGCGCCGCCATCGACGCGGCGTGTCGCCTGCGCGACTCCGCGTGCGGCCTCACCGGCGCCTGCGCATCCTACGACAGCGACAGTCTGCGCCACCTGTTCCTAGGTACGTGATCGTGCACCGACGAAGCCCGGGATAGTAGGTCAGCCCAAACCCACCAACCGTTTCCAGCCAATCTGGTTCATCGCCGTTGGAAGTACATTGTTAGACACAGGCCTCTTCAAGAAAAGGGGAATTTTACCTATAATTGCCGCGCTGGCGTGTTGGCAATCGCAGAGCGTAGCTTTCGCGACGGGGAAGCTGATTCCAATCCCCGCCCTGTGCATTTGAACTTTCAGATGGATATACCACCACCTGTCAGTTCTGGTACTCTAGTCGACACCTGATACAGGTGATCTCTTCCAAATACAGATTTGGCCGCGTGCGCTTCCTTCCTTACATATTGTTTCCCATTCTGGGGCAGACATTACGCCTACGCCGTTATGATTATTTCATTATCATCATCATCATAACAGCCCTAGAACGCCCACTGCTGGACTAAAGCATTTCCAAGGATTCGTTAGCTCTAATAAATAATAGATTACAGCCAAATCTCTTCAAATCACGTGTTTCATTCACGGCCATCTCTGTCCGCAGGCCTGTCCGCCGCGCTCATGTTCCTGGCGTTCATCATGGACATGCTGGTGTGGAGTAAGGCGGGCCGCATCGACATGAACCCGAACGACGCGGCGCCCGCGCCCGCGCCCGCGCCGCTGCTGCACGCGCCCACCGACACGCAACTCTGACGCATCGCCTACGAGTCGCACCTGTAGGCGGCCGGAGGGATGGACGACGCAGCTCCTTGATCGGACGCAACTTTTCCGCATTGACGCGTCGCGGGCGAGTCGCGTACGGCTTGACGTATGCGTAACCCTTATCTATCTTCTTGGTGTTGCAATGATATGACAGTAGTAGTGTTCTCAGAAATATGCATGTCCTTTGCTGCAATTTTTGCGGTCACGCGTCGCGTCCGTGTCTCGTACGAGGCGCATACGGGTGGCGTCCGAGGTGTCTGTAAAAGGGTAGCGTCTGCTAACTCGTCGAAGTGTTGAAAATATACTACAGTTGCGACTTCTCGGTTCAAAAGACACGCATTTCTTATGCTGCCGTCGCTTCCACTGATGTATATCGCGCACGAGTCGCGACAGTGATCGGGAAGGTTTTTCTAAAATTTACCACACATTTAACCTTAATCTTCATACGCCATTTAAATGTGTTGTCGTTAGTGAATGCGTAACATTTATGGAGTTGATATTAAAGTTTTGATAGTGGTCTACTTTGATAGTGGTGGTACCATGAGATATAACGTTGACCGTTATATTTTTTTCTTCGATCGTTGTATACGTGTTTATTATTCGTTCGTTATATCGTGTTATAAAAATGGAATAGGAAATGTTGACCAGAGAATTGTTATTTACTAAATTTGTTCTTTATTTAAACATGCAATTTGACAGTAGCAGATATGACGTAATGAACAAGTGACATTTGTAAATTTGAACGGGTTTACACCCAATTAAAGTTTAAACATATAGCATAGAATCTACTTATTGACATGTTTATTACATTTGACGAACAAGCTATTTTTATAGCAAAATATCCACGAGTATATCTTGGGAATTGAACCGCATAGTAAATTTGTTTATAACTAAATATACAATATGAATTTAGTAAATTTCGGATACAAATGACTTACTACTTCGCGATCAATTTGAAATTGACATAGATGAATTATTTATATTATTTTATTGAATTTTACATACCATTTAGGGTAAATTTGTTGTCCATTACATTCCGGGTCCACCGACATCCATGGAACCCTGGTTAAGAACTAATGATATATATAAAAAGAAAATCCTTATTATGTTCTGTTAAACTTGCTTAATCCATAGACAAATTCACAAATTTAAATCGAGGACGATGAAAAGAGTAACTGCATAATATTTCTTTTGTCTCTTTCCTTTCGAGAGAGTTGGAGTTTGGGTTGGTGCTAGGTCGTATGTTTGTTAAAATATAAATAACGTATAAGTATTGTTTTCTACTTATCTATGAAATACTACCAGTGTTCGATTTTAATCAACTATCGACTTTCTTTTCGATCAATCGACTATACTTATTGCATTTTTGTGCTCTCGTGTTACAATTGTTGGTTTGATTCAACGAATGTTTTCTACGCGACTTAATATCGACGTTTGCATTTTATATATTTATTATATGCATTTTGTATGCTAGTTATACTTCTAAGTATACTGCTCAATGTTATCGACTATCGAACGGCCATTCATAATACCAGTGTCAATATAATTTAGGTGTCGTATACGTGGTGAAACGAAACAAACCTTACGCGGGAGTAAATAGAGTCTAGAATAATTTCTGTAAGTTTAATCGCGAAGTCCCAAATAAATAGGGTTACATACTTAACATCACATAATAATTTTCTGTAAATATATCACATTTTTTTATATACATAATTATCACATACTTTGGGACTGACTACGTCGTGGGCGCGGACTGTGTTACCCGACCAAGTGTAGGTAGTCTTGCTTAGTAAATGTTGAAAGCCATGTCTAGTGCAATAATTTCACCATTTAGTTGTGTAATTTATATATACTGTTATATATATATAAATGCAAACGTTTGTTGATATCTCTTAGTTAGTGTCCGTTTTACTTGTGGTGTTAGTGTTTATAGGTCTCTCGACACAGTCCGAACCCGCCCTAACGTTTTTTTTTCGGTAATTGCGAATTACATGGCTAGTGATTAGACATTTATATTTAGAATAGTACATTTTTTTTACAAATTATTATATATAACTATACGTGTACATATGTTAGATGAATTAAACAATATAATCATAATAAATAAGCCGGTAGCTCTAAGTGTTTCTTGGTTATTGGTCAGTTTATTGTAGAACAAATCTTTTTATATAATTATATACTTATTCTTTATATTATTATATAAATGGTAAGTCGTGTTATATTGGGTTCTCGGGCTATGGTTTTCATTTGGAAATAGGTTAAAATATACATCAAGAAGTAGATGTACTACTTAAATCTCCGAATGATTCTTAAAAAATATTTGGTGCGATTAGAAATCCCGCCGCGTTTAGGCTTTATTATAATGAAAACCATAGCTTTGATAAAAATGAGTAAAATTAAAATATTTAAAAAAGGCTGGGTCAAGTGTAAAATGTTTTAGTAAATGTAGCATAATATGAAGTGAGTCGACTAAACTATAAGTTGATGACGTCGTCAACGGACGTGTACCTCGAAAAAATATTATGACAACTGTGATCGTGCACCTATTTTATCGTACATAATTATAATGGTATATACATCAGTGTAACAATCTTTTTAAATTTATAAATTAGAACCATCAGCGATAACGGTTGCGATTCTGCACCTTATTTGTTGACTAGTAAAGTATATCATATAATCACATTAAACGTTTTTCTGTTCTGCCAGGACAAACGATGTATTCCTTCATATTCGTGAATGAGTGGAGCGGTGCTTGTTTTATATGAGGTAATCGATTAAATTAATGCATAATTAATTTTACTGTTTAGTCTTTTGAAATGTGCATAAAAATATATTTATATGTACAAAACAAATACATATAAAATAGGTCATAAAAGCAAAGAGTTCGTCGTCTGTTCTTTAATTCCAATGACTAAGATGAAATACATAATAACTGCCACTCTAGTTTGTACTCTACTACATTTTTTTTGTAAAAATCTACAACGAACTCACATGAACGTAGGTAGAAAGGTTTTTCTATTATTTTTTTAACGTTAAAAGATAGGGCATTTTGCCTTGTTATTTTTTGACGTGAATGTGAATTCCAATTTCAAATCTTTACACAAAATTGATTATTCCGTTTTTTTTATAACGTAGACTATAGTATGTTGTGTAAAAAATAATAGGGTTTAATCGATTCTGATTCCTAATTGATTGAAAGTGCATTATTTGTGCAATTTCTTAATCGTAGGTCGAAATGTTTTATCGTTAATATATTATCTACGTATATAAATCTATTGACTATACTGATTAATAAATAAATATACACATTTCTGGTTACTTCTCTTTTGTCTATGTTAAGACTTTTTTTATATACAAACATTTTTATAGAGTATGATGTAATATTTGTATTCTATTATATTGTTATATTGTGTATCCACGTTTGTTGTTTTCTTTAGCTGTGCTACTTGTTTTGTTCAAGATTATGGCCATTAAAATAAATTATTGTATTTTCTATGCTATTGCTTGTATTTGTAAAAGTTAAATTCTCTTTGGAATCACTATTTTTGGGAAAAACCTAATCAGATTTTGAGCAATAATTTTTCTATACTTTTTTATAATATTCATAAAATGATTATTTTTCTGTATTCAGATTGATGTATTAACTATTTATTATTATTTATATATGATAAATCTCCCATTCGTTGGGGTGTATAACATTGTCAATATTTATCATAATGCCAGTAAGTCGAAGATATCGCATCAGTTTACAACATCATAACGATAGATAATTAAAAAAAAGCTTAAATACTCGTAGTTCCATTGGTAAATAGAAAGAGCTTAATAAAGTACTGGGGTTTAAAAATAAATTAAAATTTACTTATAGTTTTAAAACTCTGTCATCACAGACAAATAAACATCACTCTATTTATTTTGATATTGGCGTTAATTTAATATGTAATACAATTAAATATTCGAACAATACGCATCGTTATACTTGTGGTTCGTGTGATAAAAAATTTATTAGGCAGACCTCATACAAAGGTCTTCGACATGTATAGGTATGGCTGAGCCAATTAAATTGTTGGGTAGGTAATGTGATATAATATCCTCAAGTCGCAATGCTGGGGTCGCGTTAGTGATGTCCTTGCGGCAACACTAGTATTTATTGGCTATGGTGACGTTACATTCGCGGGCCGTAATCCTGTTTGTCACCCTGGCAGTATAAGAATAATTGATGGTGTTATCTTCCCCATTCGTTGGATGACACAGACAGCAATATTAGAAATATTAGATGCATGAGAATTGTTTAAATACAGGCGTTAGTGTAGGTGCGTGTTGGGTAGGTACAACCAGTGTACTTTCATCTCTTTGTAATAGTGAACACAATTAAACTAGTCTACGAATTTAGTTTTAGAAAATAATACCTCTGAAATTTAGATTATTACCGTCACCACAATACATTAGTGTTATTATAAAACAATGATGTAGGTGCTACATAATCGACGTACGTTTTGGTTTGAATTTACCGTTTGAAATAATTTTTATTGTTTATGTTTATTTTGAATGGGAATTCTTAGGTGTTGATGTTGAAAGACTGGAAAGTTCTATTTTTGATTTGAAATTAGTTGTGCGATTTGTAAATCGTCTTTGTTCAGTACTAGTACGTTCTAGAACAAATAATTCAAAATTTAAAAATGTTTATATTAATGAGTTTTTAACTAACTTTTTAGCATAAATATTTTTTCAAACCAATTGTTTAGCGCATGCCGTTGTAAAGGTATCATGTTGCATTTGGGATGTAATTAAAAAGTTATTTATAAAATGAAGTCGTTGGCTTTATTTGTATGCAGTTTATACCAAAACGCACAGTAATGTACAGAAAGTTATTGTAAATGTAATTGTAACAATGTAAGTACATTATGTACAACTTTTAAAATATAGGAAAGCCTAGGATATAGGTGTAAGAAATAAATGTGTACATTGGACAAATATTTTTTTAATGTTTGCTTATAACGTGTAATAGTCCGGCATCACATTATTTACATACTTTTGTCTATGTTAAGTACATAATAGATTGTTATTGTGACTGCGGTTACATATTTTTTAATTATTTGTAAATAAAAATATATTGAGTATGTTGTGTTTTAGTCTATTGAATTAAGTACCTAAAGCGAAGGGTCCCAGAGCCGTTAGACACAATCTATTTTAAATAGTCGTCGGGCCCTATAGTCCGTCCAGACGGTGAACAATATATGTCGGGGGTTAGATCCCCACCCGGAACAAATATTTTTTTGATGATATTTGTGTTTAGGTATCATATTTGTGTGAGGTACCGGCAGAGTAGAATATTACCTCCCCTGTACCAGATGTCGTAAGAGGCGAATAAGATACCAGAACCGACGAATGGCGGTATATCCATCCGTAACAGTGTTGCTCAAATACACAGGGTGGGGATGGGTATCGGCATCCCCATCGCGAAGCTACGCTCTGCGATTGCCAATACGCTTGCCCAGCGTGGCGATTGTGGCCAAGCAGCTGTGGACTTTCAATGGCTGAGGTGATCAATATTTGCTGTAACACAAGTTAAGCGTCTTTTTTTAGAAGTCAGGTTCATTATAAATATATAAAATTACATCCCGTTCCGACTAGTGTTTCATGTACGTCGATCTGACGACACCGGCTATCATGTCAAAGGTAGCCTATACCTAGACTTTTATTGAAATGGCGTTCATAAAAAGTAGTAGTAATCCACCTACACGTGGCTAATTTTTAAAACTTGTGTCATTTACAATTTCAGAATTATGTAAGGAAACCAAACTTTGCTGGGTGGACCTTCGCCCAGCAAATTTATTGGGATACATATATCCCACTCGGAATTTGACGTATTTATTGACAACGACCATTTATATAATAGTACCTTCCACTGCACCAGGTGTCGTAAGAGGCGTCTAGAGTACCCGAACCGACAGGAGGCGGTATATCCATCCGAAATAGTGCAGCTCAATTGTACAGGGTGGATTGGGCATCAGCATCTCTGTCGCGAAAGCTGCGCTCTGCGTTTGCCAAGACGCTTGCCCAGCGCGGCAATTATGGGCAGTAAACCGCCTTTCTTGGAGAGGTCAATGTCCAGCAGTGGATTTTCAATTGCTGATATGATGATGATAGAATGATTTATTTTTTGTTACAAGTACATAAAAATGTAATTGGGATAACCCGCGTTATTATATTATTAATAAATAAAACGGTTTCTACATTTGGCACCCTACTTAAATTTGAGGATATATCAAATGAAAGAAAAAGTTTTTTTCAAATTATCTCTTCGGGATCAAACTTATATTCTAAATTAAACTAGCGGACATCTCGTACAACATGTAATAACATGTTTTTTAATTAATAATTTTGGTTTAAGAACGTTGCCAGGTGATGGGTAACTTTAGGTAAATAATCTCCAATAGGTAGGTGTAATCACTAATTACTCATGGAAATCACATCACATAAATTTATATTACGTTTCGTACTTCAGACATCAAATAAATCACAAATATTATACTTACAAACAAATTTAACATCCAGACTTAAAACAAACACGAATATTCATGATATGAATAAAATGTTATCCTGTGTGGGGATGAAAACCTTGGCACACAAAATAAAACATGGTAGATGATCTTGATAGATCTTGGGCAGGTTTACGTAAAAGCCTATTCTTACCAACTGGGATGGCAAGAATAACTTTAGGACGCACAGCAGTCCCTTTTGGTTGCTGGCCACTTCCTGTATGGACCTCGGAGATCCGATATATGATGTATATGTAAGACAGGACATGTTAACACTATCATCTGTGCTTCGGGCCCGCCAGTCTTCCTAGAAAACCTCTTTTATAGTATTTGTATTAATATGTGGGTACATAAAGTAATGATACATTTCAGATACAGTGGTTGATAGATGACCATAACTGTTAAGGTGAGATATCATGGTGTTCATCATGGCAGCCATTAAAAGTCCACTGCTGGACATAGGCCTCTCTAATAAAGGAGGTTTCTTGCCCATAATTGCCACGCTGGCAAAGCGTTATGGCAATCGCAGAGCGCAGTTTTCGTGACAGGGATGCTGCTGCCCATCCCCGCCCTGAGTTTGAGCTGCACTATTCCGGATGGATATACCGCCATCTGTCGGTTCTGGTACTTTAATCGCCTCTTACGACACCTGGTGGGAGGTACTATACTATTCTGCTCATGGATGGGGTTAATGTATGGATTTTCAGGCACATCTTTTATATTGAAGATATTTTATCAGCAAGATGTGTGTATCAGGTTTTATTGGTCATATAGAAAGTACCATAAAAAGCTATCCTAATATCTAATGAAAACTTAAAAAATAGTTTTTAACATTCTCTCACAAGTCATTGAATGATATTTTCTACAAAATTGTGCATATATCTAAAGTTAAAAAAATAATCATTGTTAGATACTGCTGTCAGCGCCTCCCCCAACGAAATCTTACAAAATGTATTTTATTATATGACAAAATTTTCATTTAAGAAAATTATTAATATACATTACAACATATATAGTATAGTATATACAGACATCTAACCAGATCAAAGAAACAAATATTTCAATTATTTTATTAACTCATAGATGAGGCCATTACTAAAATACCTCAGATTATATCCCAGTAATAGGTACCTATAATATAATACCTATAGCGTGCTTTGAGAATACTGTATTGAGTTCTTTTTTTATGTTATGAAGTCAGCAAACAAGCATACGGTCCGCTTAATGGTAAACGTGACCGCAGCCTATAGATGCTCGTGTCATCACAAAGATATCACTAGTGTGTCGCTAACCTTGTGAACTGAAGATATGTTATATTTACCCAGTAATTTCACTGCCTCTCTCTCCCTTCAAACCGGAACACAGCAATGCGAACACTGCTATTTGGCGGAAGAAATAAGTTAGAGTGAGGTGCCAGTGCAGGCGTGCTTTGTAAGAGGTCTAACTAGATTTTTCTAATTAATAATTTTTTTATCCATCTTTTTCCACAGGGATAAGCAAATTATACAAATCTTTTTATAAAGTTATTAAGTACTTGAAGTTAGCAATGTACCAACCTCACTATTAACATTCAACCTAGGAATCATTTTCTCATATTCACACCACATAACTCTGTGATCGCGGTGAGCGATATTTATAATTATCATTATTACAGCCATTGGAAGTCAACTGCTGGTCATAGGCCTCCTCAAAAAGTAGGATTTTTTACCATAATTGCTGGGCAAGCGAGTTGGCAATGGCAGAGTGCAGCTTTTACGACGGAGATGTTGCTACACATCTCCACCTTGCACATTGTAGCTACACTCTTTCGGATGGATATACCGCCATATGTTGGTACCTTGGTACCAGGTAACCTGGTAAAAGGGAGGTACTATTCTACTCTGCCAGTACCTCACTATTAGTTCACTCCTTTTACCCTTTATCTGTCATACTCAACACTAGTAAACCAAACGATATTAATAACTGTAATTTCTTCTAAATATAGGTACATATACCTCAAACAAATGGCGTCTGCATCGATTATTTACTCTCACCTATATCTACTGGACAGCAGAAGTGGTCGCATATCTGTTTCGGTTTAAAGGATGAGACAGGCAGTAAAATTTCTGGGTAATGTGACATTATATCTTCTAGTCTCAAGGTTGGCAATACGCTAGGGATATATTCTTGTGATAATACAAACCTTCATAGGCTGTGGAGACGCTTACTATCATGCGGAAGTGTGTTTTGTGTTCACACTTTGTTCCGAATATTACTATTATTTCTATTAATTATTATTTTTACTTAGTTATAAAAATATTTTTACTGTTTAGGTAGAGATGTATTTTAAAAACTTGCTTTTTAAACTATATATTATTTTTCACTTTTTAGTTCGATTTATTGTTAAATAATATCTACTAGATGAGTACCTAAGCTGGAGATTAGGTAGACGGTAAGCATGAACAGGCTGCATGGTCTCACTTGATTTTACACAGAGGAATTTCTTTCATTCTGAGGATTCTGGTAATAAAATATTCTTATCAAAATATTGTATTTAATTAAATTTATCCGTCTAAATGGTCAAAAAGTTCAAATGAGTCGGTTACATACAGAAACTGAAGCGTGAAGAAAAAGAAAATTGTTTTGTTTTTCTTTTTTAATTAAAGGCATCGGAACATCATTTTGCACAGCCAGCTCGTATATATTTAGATAATAAACAGTCAGACTACCAACAAGGTAGTAAACATAGGTGGGTGAACCTTTTAGTAAAAAAAAATACAAGCACTTACACGTAGTTTGCGAATTGGTTATGTTATTTTGTGGAGGCATTTTCCTTAATCGGAGATAAATTCCTATGGTGTTCTGAATAAGAGTGAGATTCCCGCGCCATTTCACTCAGTTTTTGTCCATCCTCCCGCTATTGTCGTTTTAAGGCGTGACGGTCGAATCATTCTATGGAAGTAAATGAATTCGGTTGTTAGGTTCAGTATTGTTTTAGAGTTATTCAGAGGTCGATGAAAACTGCAGTCACACGTTTACAATAATAAAATAATTTCAACAATTTTTCATATGTGTTATCATCATCATCATATCAGCCGTAGATCGTTAATTGGTAGAAATAGGCCTAAAACAAGGAGGGAGTTTTGACCATAATCGCGCGGCTGGGCATGCGTGGTGGCGTATACGAGTACTACTGCCCATCTCTGTTATATTTGAGCTACGCTGTCTTGGTTGGATATTCCGTCATCTGTCGGTTCAGACTCCGGTACCTCAGTCGTCTACTATGAAACCTGGTACAGGGGAAGTACTATTCTTCTCTTACAGTATTCTACGCCTACCAATATAGTAGATATTAATAAATACGCATGCTCAATGCGATGTATTATATGTAGAACATACGTATAATATTTGAAATGAACAGAACATATTTGCTATCAACCTGTGATATCTAATATATAAAATTCTCTTGTCGGAGAAGTAACTAACAATTATCATACTCCTACGAAACGGCTTGACCGATTCTTGTGAAATTTTATATGCATATTCTTTAGATCTGAGAATCGGCTACTATCTATTTTTCATACCCCTAAGTGATAAGGATTATCCAACACTAACATTTTTTAAAATTTTTAGACTACATTTTTTTATAATTTGGCATAGAACCTGGGACATACAACCTAAATTTTCATTCTTCTATCATAAACCCCCTATTTTTTAATAGTTATTTAAATATTTATATAATTTATATGGAAGAAAAACGTTTACCTGGACAGCTAGTATTATTATACATTCAATTAGGTAGGTAGATCTGACTACAAGCAATCATTAAGTATAAGTAACCATAGAGAGGCCATCCACTGTCGTGGATTTGTACTATTTTGAATCTAAAATACATACCAAGTTACATATCGACTTAAAATGTACCTGCACCTAAATACAGTATGATGTTTTGTGATAATGGAACATAACATCATTTTCACATTTAAAACCGCTACGAAACTGAACTATCAGATATAAAATATAAATGAATACACCATAAAAAACGTTTAAAAACCGTTAATATGCAGTTTCATTATGAGTAGTGAATGCATAAATGTTTATTTTTATCATATCAGTCGCCTACATCCACTGGACATACTATGGCAATCACTTTAAGAGGCCTATGTCCGACATAGGCCTCTTAAAGTGATTTCCAAAAGGACCGGTTGTATGCGGCATCGGCCCAGCGCTATCCTGCGGTTTTAGTTGGAAGTCATTGATGTGTGGAATGTCAATTAAGAACCTATACTATATTATCTCTTCATGATTCAGTTAATGTACAAAAATATTAATTGATTCGAAAACTTTCATATGAACCAACCAAGGCATATGGCGTTAGTAGACGCATCAATCAAGCTTTTATTCCATAAGATATAAACCATATAGAATTTATTCAATCTGAAATGATATTATTGGTTAATAATAAAGTTTTAAATTATAAGTGTAATATTTTTAATGAGGTAATTATACTTTTATGTTAGGCATTTGAATTATTTATTACGTATGGGCATAGAGATGGACATTGACCATATCAAAGCCAGAGTAACTGAAAGTCAGTATTTCCCTAGCGGAACCCTGTAGTGACCTTTTTTGTTATTATACAAAAGCCACAGAATACGTGAATGGATGTAAAAACTGATGACTGTCAAATTCTCGTGACTAGCATAAACAATCTGGGATGATGGGGCGGATCGCGGGTGCTGTATAAAAAGGCGATGGCGCTTCCACTCTTCACTTTCGGTCCAACAACGGCTGCAGACATGACGGGCATCACCGCAATTACGATCCTGGCGATCGTGGCGACCTCCTGCTTGGCTGCTCCAAGTACGTATTCATTTTTTACTTTGGCTTATAATTTACGATCATACTGATCATCATCATATCAGCCATTGGAAGTCCACTTCTAGACATAGGCCTTCCCAAGAAAGGGGGAATTTTACCCATAATTGCCACGCTGGGCAAGCGAGTTGGCAATCGCTGTTCTGATGGATATACCGCCATATACCGGTTCCAAAACCTTAGACGCCTCTTACGACACCTGGTACATATCTCACGGCTCATACTGATACTGAGGCTAAACTGAAGTTCCTTTCTAATTGGCCTGCTTTTCGTGTGGTTTATTTTACTTCAAAACTTCAAAAAATCATTATATTAAAAAATGTATAAATACGAAGAAATTTAAGTATATTTGTACTTTTTCCTGAGGTCCGAAATTGCCGCTTAGGGTCATATAATATTAACTCTGCTTATTATTTATAGGTGAGCGTGTGGTTAGGCACATAGTGGACGGTCTGGGAGGCTACGGCGGCGGTGGCGGTGGAGGTTTTGGAGGACTTGGCCATCACCATCCTGGAGGTCACAGCTTCGGCGGACTGCCTTACAATCTCGGCGGCTCTCAGTCTTACTCTAAATCCTCCGCCAGCGCCAGTTCCAGCTCTGGCGGAGGCGGCTACGTTCACGGCTGACATGGTGACTATTTCATTTAGTTGCTATTTGTTTAGCACAAAGATCCGGTCGTCTGGTCAGATTATGAATGTCTGATCTCCTATTCAGGAATAAGGTGCAGGTATGAAGCTGAAGAGAGCTTCCACCATCTTTCGTTTCTACAGAAGGCATCTATTAGGCCATACCACTCAGATTTTCCGAAAGGTTGTGCCAGACGTTCAGCGTAAATTGCAGTTCCGAATGCGATTTAATAATATTCCTGATTCATTGACCTGACTTTTAAAATGCTTAAAGCAATTTTGTTACAGATATAAGATAATAGGGAAATTACAAATAAGATACATAAGTATGGATGTATAACTCTCAGACACAGAAAAAAAAACAATTGTTCCTCACGTAAATGTTTGTACTAGTGGTATAGAACCCGGTCAAAAATTGGTGCTTAAGTTACGCACCGACTGTTCTATTAGCTCATTCATACATGCTATGCTACTTGAAGCAGATATATATTGAATGAAAGCTATGATCTGAACTAATCCCGTCAAACTTAATTTAAAAAATTTACTACAAGTACGTTAGATATGCCTGATTAAACTTTTGCTTTGTTCCAGGGTATGAATTTTAACCGTCAACTACCAGACTTCGCTACACTCCAAAATGACGACTATGTGATATAAATTAGATATTAATAAGTTATTTACAAAGTATATCTAAGATAAATGTAAGGGTATTTAATTTATTAAATTATGTCCACAATGCATTTTGTTGTTTGTCTGTATACATACAAATGAAACCTTATTATTTTTGTTTTGCTTGTTATTGTCAAAAAGATAAACGGGCCCGATGGTGATATGGAGATATCTTATGGCCCAAGGGTCGATACCCGCCCAGGACAAACATCTTTACGATGATGTGTGTTTTTGTTCAGCGTCTGGATGTTAAAAACACGCATTTTTGTATTATTTTTTTTATTTCTTTGCTGTTTCATGTCCTTAACACAAATGTGTCAATGTATGAGATGCGGTGTGAATATTATTATTCTTATAAAATAGTTCTTGTGGAATAAAATATTTAGAAAATTGTTGATGTGGAAAAATCGATAAACAAAACAGTATTTAAATTACACCGAAGAGAAGTGTTGAGGGGCTTGAGATCTTAGAGTAAACTATTGATCTGTAGATCACACATTAACAAAACAAACTTTTCTTATAAACCGATAACCGGTAAGCAGCGGATGCTTACCGGTTATCGGTTTATAAGAAAGTATTATAAGTCCGGTAGAGGCCCGGAGCGGCAAAGCCAAATTAGACCCCCAATTTAAAAAAAAAAGTAAAAAAATCCCCTCATCGTATTGGATGCGTTCAGGATAAAAGAAAAAGTTTAGATGACTGCAGTGTTTGGATCTTGATAAAATTATGTATTTTTATTACATATTTTAAAGTCTTGTTTAGGATTTGATCAAGGGCACGCGGAGGCAACTGAGGCCCCCCAAAACCTTATGCACGGAGTCCGTAACTACGATAGGTTAACATAACGAAGCGCTTAGATTAAATAATCACAGATTAGGCAGGTCAGCGTCTATCAGGTCAGCATATTTTACACATTTAAGTCGTTACATATTTCATTGACTTATTGTTTTGGTTACATAATTTTCACATATGCATTTATGTATAATACTTTCATAGTCCATGTATTGAATCATATTCTTTTTAACAGTCGATAATGTATATTACAGCCTTTTCAAAGTTTGTCATCAACGTTGATACAATTTGACTTTTATGGACAAATATCCAAAATAAAAAGTACTACATTCTTTAGTCGCAATCAAATGATTATCAGCTCCACGTGAAACCAGAGAAGTTATTATATAAAAATCCTATCTAGTATTTGAATCATCGAAAAAAACATGTAAATTTATTTTATTTTAAAATAAAATTTAATGTCTATACTGCCCTCGTCCTTTACGATGATTTCCGCCACAGCTTATAAAAGATTAATATGTAAATTGTGCGATTGTTCTGGGCAGTTCTGTGCTCTTGAAGTATGAAATTCCACAGAAATTACGCGTTAACTTCAATACAAATAATTATAACAATAATTATAGTATAGTCTTCACTGCACACCAATAAAAACAACACATGGACATCTTAAAACATGAAGTAGTAGTAGGTACAAAAGGTGGCCTTACAGATGCAGTCTCTTACAGACAACATTTGGATAGAAATAATTTTGAAGCTGATGTATTAAGCACGAATTAAAAACAAACATACATACATACATACACACACATACAGATATACACATACATATACATATAACAGCCTATGCTCTTTCCTTGTAAAAGCGTATGAATGCCAAATATTATCTATAGATATAAGAAACAAACATTCGCATTTATATCATATTTTATTTTCAACTTGGCGTTCGCTTTATATCGCGCTTTACGGTATTTTTTATTTTAGGGTCAAAAGCTACCCTTTGTTTCTCTCTAGGTCTCAAGCTGTAGGTTCTGATCAACTTTTATTTATAGAAACGTCGCAAATTTTAGCATTTATAACATTAGTATGAATAATAAAATTGATACACATGCTTATGGTGTATTTATTAAAAGTGTAATCTTGTGGAACCTTGACGTGATAAACCCTGTAGTAATTTGTTTTTTGTAAAATTCATTAAAAATCAGTTGGAAGAAAAATAAATTCACTTTTTTTAATATCAATGAATCACGGTTTTGTAGTCGTTTCTCACGAAATTTATTCACGCGAACGTGTGAAACGTCCCTTTCCAAAAATAATAATACCTATTTTAACTGATTCTATTTTAAAACTAATGGTAGGTAAACCTTTATAAACTAATAGTAGGCGAATCGCTAACTCTAAGAGAAATGTGCTAATGCAAACTTGAAGTATAATACAATAAACACGTTTTATTAATTTCACGGAATATTGGCATGTTATTTGAAGTATCCTGGCATCATGATTATTGCGTTCTAAATTTGAATGTTTAAATGTGAAAAGGAATGACAATAATTATTTTCGAGATTCTCAGTTATGGCGAATTTTGAAAACAAAGCTTTCGGGATATTTTCTGTTAGTAAAAGAATTTAATCTGTTTTAATTTAACCCCTAATAAATTTAACCCCTGTTTTAATGTCTGAAAATGCGATAAAGGCTATTAAAATTATAGTCCAATCATGAACTTACATGCCATAGCGCTTAATTGTGAGTGGTTTAACTATCAAGAGGACTTGGCAACAGCATTAGGAGACCAGTTCGGTGAGAAGAAGACTAGGTTTGAGAAGGAGACAATGCACAAAACTACGTGAAGAGCGCTTTTTTGCAGGTCAGTCATTGCAAAATCGTAAGGGATCGAGTAGAGACCTAAATGAGGCCTTTAAAGAAGTAAGAAGAGTAAAACTTACATCACCTCACTATCTAAAGAAGATATTCCTTAGCCTGTTTTTTATTGTTTTCTATTATTAGATTGAGGTACCGGCAGCTGCCGTGAGATGCCGGCAGAATAGAATAGTACCTCCCACTGCATTAGGTGTCGTAAGAGGCGACTAAGGTACCAGAACCGACAGATAGCGGTATATCCATTCGAAAAAGTGCAGCTCAAATGCGGTTTGGGCGGGGATGGGCAGCAGCATCTCCGACGCGGTAGCTGCGCTCTGCGATTGCCAACAAGCTTGCTCAGCGCGGCAATTATGGGCAAAAAACCTCCTTTCTTAGAGAGGCTTATGTCCAGCAGTAGACTTCCATTGGCTGGTGTGATGCTGATGGTTATAAGACTAACGCGACAAACAAGCATACGGTCCGCGTGATTGTAAATGTCACCGAAGCCAATAGATGCTCGTAGGATCAAAAGGATTTATGTCACATTACCCAGTGATTTCACTGACTCTTTCACCCTTCAAACCGGAACATAACAATGCGAACAATGCTAAACTATTGGAATAGGTAAAAGTTAGACACCGATGCAGACGACCGTTGTATAAGGTCACGGTCAGAAATCACACGACATCTCATGCGTTGACGTGAGTCTAAGATGAGTAGGTTAAAGCACTAGTGTTGCGGATATCAAACATAAGACTAATTACAAATATAATACTCAAATAATACCTAGAATAGATATAAATTTTATAATATTAAATAGATTCATTATAGAAATATTTGTCCTGACTGGGGATCCTACGATCTTTGGCACACAAAATTGAGCACGCATTGAGGTCAACCCTGAAATAAGGCTAGTAATGTTTTTTATCAATCAGCCGCACAATCCGTATTCTAAATTTTGGGTATTTGGTTCAAAACTGGTTGAAGAATTGTGGCAGACTTTGAATATTAAAAAATAAGTTCACACAATATGTCATATACTGACATGTCTCCGTGATAAATCGCTTAAAGCACTTGTGTTACGGATATCGGGCAATAGACGAATATGATGATTACATATATATTTAACTCCTTGATAAAGACCAGATACAAAAATCATCATATAAATAATTTGCCCCAGTTGGGGATCGAACCCACGACTTTTGGCGCACAAGATCACTGCCATCTGCAGCATGGAGTCCGTCTATTAAATACATTCTTATATAAACACATAATTATTAAAATCAAGATGGAAGTTGCATATCAGTACATTTATTTAAATAAATTCAACAATACCCCTTATTATTACCCAAATATCCAATAAATTGCTTACATGTTAAATATTCATACTTCCTAAAATATCAATACTTTTTAAACATCAGTGATTGGTAAAAAAGAACAAAAAAGAAAGAGATTCTATCATACAATGTTGGTCTTTTGGTTCTGACTATAAGCGGTAGCGGAAGCGGAGGCAGAGGAGCGCGTGAAGGAGCGTCCGCCGCGAATGTTTTCGTTAGACTGTCGCCCGTCCTTGTTGTAGGCCAGCTCCAGGCTTCCGCTGAAAAAAAATTCCTTTTTATTATCTACTAGCGAGCCGCCACGCCTCCATATGGGTGCAATGAGGATAAGAAATGGTTATTGTAGGCTATCCCTAAGAGCTAGAGGCTATACCAGCGCGGACATTTTTGTAGACTTCTTTATGGTGTACGAAATAGTAATACATTATTTTGATTCCTGTCATCGGATTCTGGCGATTGTAATGTAATCGCAAAAGGTGATGTTTATTTACTGACATCACATTCAAACCGCATCTAAATACATTGCGTAGTTTTAAGGATCTAAGCAAATATAGAGACAGACTACGGAAAGCGACGTTGTTTACTATGTAGTGATGCTGACTTTGGATATGTGAACTATTTAAGGTATTTGTTATCCTAGTTAGCTTCTCAGTTTCTTTCATTTCTTGCTCCATAGAAAATATTATATTTAAAGCGACTGTGACACAAGTGGTATATACCCTGGTTAACTTATTTTAAATTTGTGACGTAATACTAAAATTGTTTTGTCTTAATCTTCAGGTGTACTAATGCTAATATAGCGCAAGCATTCTTGTATATCATAACATTAATATAATTTTGAACGTGCAACTAATATTTGAATATGCAACTATGAATATAATAACTAATGGTAATAAATTTTAAAATAATATTGTGTTTATTGCGCATCTTCTCATATTTTAAATTATAAAGGAAAATATGAGAAGTATCCAATGAAAATTTAGGATATATTAGTAAAAAATCTATTGTAATACAGAAATTGAAATGTATGCCACTTGGCTGGATAAATGATACATTCACATGACATCTCATAGTATCTTGTCTCCGAGATAAGTAGCTTAAACCACTTGTGTTACCGATATCAGACAACAGAGAAATTACAGATTTTAACAACCAGACAGAATAATAACAAATATAAATAATATAGAAAAATAAAGATCGATCTGGCGACCTTTGGCGCATAAGATAGGGTCAACGCCAAATGCACCATCAGAGTGGGTTGATGTTTTATGATTATACCTCCTGTCACTACCGCTGCAGCCCCCAGTATTCTCCTGACTGACACTAGCATCTCGTTCGTCGCTACCGCGTCCATAGCTGCTTGTACCGTATCCGCTGTTATTGTAGCCGCGTCTCACCCGTCTACCTGTGACAAAGATTATGACCCTAGTATACACGTCCTGCGTTCTTTCTCTTATACATTTAAAGCCAGTATAAACATTAAGTAATATTTAAAACGTGGCAGTGTCGAATTCCCATACTCGTTACAGGAGCTGGCGCCACCTTGGTTTACGTGTAAATTATCGTCATTATCATATCAGCCATAACAAGTCCACTGTTGGATATTGCGTGGTGGCAATCGTAGATTATAATAATTCTACGACGAGGATGCTGATGCCTATCCTTTTCCTAAAATAAATAAGCTGCGATGCGTCTGATATTTACTGCCATCTGTTGGTAGCTGTTGTCTTTTACAACACGCGGTACCGAGTTAGGTTCTTATAGACTCTGCCGGTATCCAAACGCCGAGAGACCCTCACAAAAGGACAGTGTCAAATATCTAACATGCGTCCAACCCTTGGTATGATGATGTAACAATTTCCAAACTTCTCCTTAAATACGACGAAATGGATAACTCACCCTGAGCACCACCAGATAGTGCAACAACTAGCACAACGGCTACAACAACAATCACCAGCTTTGCCATCTTCATCAAAACTATTCCCATCACACCCGCACTAGGCTTATATATGGCTCGTCGAAACAGGATGGTCACGCTGCGCCGAATTGTCGCGGGTTGACGCGTCACGGTCATGTCAGTTTGGTGACATTCGGACGGACGGACAATGGGTTTTGGACGGGTTAATGTGTGATCATGTGTTATTTGGTGCCCTTGACTTTGTTGAGAACGTAGATACCAGTTATTTGGGCGTCTCATAAGCATCAAGTAGACTGAAATCTTAATGCAAAGTTTAAAGAGATTATTTGTTATTTTTGCTAGTCCGTTTCTGCAGATTTTATCGTATCCCACGGGAAATTCTGTTATCCCAGGATCAATATTAGTTAATGTTGCCTCTGGCCTCTTCTCCAGCCAATTTACGAAATATCATGTTGACTTATTCGTGAAAAATGTTATCAAACTTTAATATATGTATTTCATTCAAGTACGCCCATGACAGGCAAGTGAGCTATTATTTTATTGACTATAATAAAAAACAGTAATACTAACAACACTACTATTTCCAATGAAGAAAAGTTTAAATGCATAACTACTGACAACACTGAGGAACTAAGGGTTCATATGAGTTATCTAACATATAATTCATCGCCAACTTAAACTAGCGGGTTTATTAAGTGACTAACCAGAAAGAAACGTACTAGAAAAACTGGTCGTGATAAAGACTCCAGCAACACAACCTATATAGTAGTTGGTGCTGATGAAACCCCTACCGGCGTCGGTGCTAACAAACTATTGTCTTAAAGCTAGTGGTTATTATATTCATAGTATTAAACCTAGTAGTAAGTAGTAGGTGTCAATCCGATGTCGATTCTTTTTGAAAAAAGAAAGTATCTTTTACCTTGCTCATTTTTTTGGGGAGTAGTCTATGCGCTATTGCAAAGTATAATCTATATCTACAATACATAATAAAATTTTATTTTATTTTTTTGCACAAAATGTTACAGAATGTACAAATGGCGGACTTAATGGCAGATGGCATTATCTCCCAGTCAACCATTACACAAAACAGATAAAAAAAATATAGTGGTGCAGACAGTATATATACAAAATAGATAAACGTAGCATAGATATCTGTATAAAAAAACGCAATAAATGCATATGACATAATATATATATACGGAGACAGCGTTTCAGGATAAATTTGTTTGGGGATTGCTTAATATTCAACGGAAGCTCGTTCCAGAGTCGTATAACTAAAAGAGTTTGAGTGAGTGATGGGAAGGAGTTAAGAGCAAAAGAGTATTAGAAGAACGGAGATTACGTTTGTGAGAGGAAGATAGGAATTGGAAACTGTCCTTTAAATAAATTGGTGCGTACGGATCAAAAAGTATTGAAAATAGTGTGGTTAGAACTCGAATTTTGCGACGTTCCCGAATAGGAAGCCAGCCGAGAAGAGAACGGTAATGGAAAATATGATCGCATTAACGCAAATCCGATAATGAAACGAAAGCAGTTGTTTAATAGACGATCCAATTTATTACGGAGTTCTTGAGAGATATTAGTGTAGCACACGTCACCATAGTCAATTATGGGTAAAACCAAGGATTGAATAAGAAGGGTTTTGGTTTTAGGAAGAAAATGTTTTTATTGATAGAGAGCACGTTGGTTCCAATATCATTTGCCGTTGTAGCGAAAATTAAATACAGATATACTTCTCTCTAAACATCTTTCGGTTTATGTAGATTATACTTACACTATGACCTCAGTTAATATAACTTATTTATTTTAAATAACTGCAGTCTGGTATGGAAAATCTTTAAATCATAAAATAAATTGAATAATCCTCTATTATATGGTAATTATGGTCGTTTATCATCCCCTCCCTCCGCACATTATTCAGTTCAGCGTGTCTATGTCTAGATCTGTAGATAAGGTTTAATCGTAAAGTAAAACGAAAAATATCACGCGACCGAATCGCGACTTCTAGCTATAAATTAATAAGAAACGATTATAACTGCTTTATTGAAAATCATATATTTTTTAAGAGGAGAAATGTTTCACATTTTATTTATTACACGCTGACAATCACAAATGATAATTAATTATTCTTGCAGAAAATTATAATTGTATCGAATGAATGTTACTTTTTTATATGAAACCCTAGAAATACTCGGTTGGTTTTTATATATATATATATATATATATATATACGCGATAGTATCGCGTCACTTTTTCTATCATGAAGTGCGATGATATTGCTTTGCAGAAAAATGAGTCAGCATAACATTACATTGTGAAGGCAGACAAAAAAACACAAACGCAATAACTGATTATTCAGGTACCGGAAAATAGATTAACTGACAATTTGTGTTGTATTGTTCCTTGAAGGAAAAAACTTTCGGTAATCAATTCAAGTTTTCTTAAAGAGCCAGTCACCTCTCCAAAGCTGTAGGCTGCTAGGGTCCTTAAAATTTTACTTGATTAATATGACAGCTGTCAGCAAAAGTAACGACATAACTATTTTATGTAAAACGTTTCCATAGTTTTTCCACTAGGCATCTGCAGAGCGTGGCTCCGCGACGGGATGCTACCCATCCCCACACTGTTGCATTTGAGCTACAGTGCTTCGGGTGGATACCGCCATCTTTCCGGTTTCGCTATATCAGTCACCTCTTACGACACCTGAGCCTCTTACAGAGGGAGGTACTATTCTACTCAGAAATAGAGGAGTTATAGATCTAGTACTTAAATACATGTTTTATACCCATACACAGAACAACACAAATGTTCATGGCATAATGGTTTTCCTCGATGAAGATCGAACCCATGACCTTTGGCGCACAAGATAAAAACACTACAGTATGCGCCATCGGACACGTCATCTATCGTATTACTAGCAAGTGGTGAAACAGGCCCTAGAATACAGAATAATCCTATCACCAGTTAGTTCGACCTTCTACGGCCACTCACACATATTTTTTTCATAACGTTGCTGTTTACAACAATATTTTTTATTAGATCATTCCCAGATAAAGACATTTCGACGAAATAATTTCTGTGTGAGCGCGTTGAATTGTTTGTTAATGTGAGGAAGTTTAATTACTACATTCAATGTTACTTCTTGTTATTTCGAAAATTAATACATTTTAATTATGTTTTATACCAAATTCACGTAACCGTATAGTTATTGTTTGTTAAAGGTAAGGTTATTTTAAAAACAATATTACTTCCAGGTAGGTTGATAACATTAGGCGTTTCTCTCAATCTATATATGCATTAGTGTGCTATGACAATAAATGATACTATTAAATATAAAGTTATAACAGCTCAATGAGTAAAGACCCTCACGTATGAAGAAACTGCAAGTATTAGAAATAGTGAATAAGTGTATAAATTTTATATAATAGATAAATGTATATTCTTAGATATGTTTCACAAACGCAAAAGAACACACGCGCACATACACACACATACACAAATATAGTTGAAAGACATACACAACATATTAGTTAAAAGAAAGGATTACATAAGTAGAGGTTTTTTTTTTATTTCTCTCATCTGTATTGGACTTTTGCTTAAGAGGATAAGGCGCTCAATGCTGTTATGCGGGCTTACGCCTAGTTCGGTGTTAGATGCATAATTTAAATAATGTTATTAATTATAAATTTAGAGCCAATATTATTTTTTATATGAGAAAGATACATTATTATTATTGTTATTTTGATTTTAAATTTCTCGAAAAACTGTGGTTTTTCGGTAAATAATAACTAATATTTACGCGCCTAGCTCAAGTAAACTTCAGGATTATGATAAGAGATAGGAGAAACATCCTGCAAGAACTTTCGGACAATGCGGCAGGTGTTTAGAAGTACCGCTTTCTACATGTTGATACAAATGCTTTCTGGTTATTCGTGGGTTCGTAAGGCATCATGTAGGTGCTTAAGAATGATACCAGTGCTTGTGCTAGGAATGGTCTCGGTAGCACAATGGTAGCGTAGTCTTCTCGTATAGGTAAAATGTAGGTTCGAGTCCCATCTGATACCTGAGACAAGTATATTAATTCCTAGTAAATATTATTTTTAACATAATTCAGCATTTTATATGCATAAAGGTTCTAAAAGTAACTAGTAATGTAAGAAGTACAATATGTTCTTGAATGAATAAGGAATTTATTTGTATATTTATAGTTCTGAATCGTCTAACTCTTCAGGTCTTGCAGTCTTGATTTTAGCTGGTCGCTAAAAACTTCCTTAAAACATTGACATGCATTAGGTTATGCATAGGTTTTAGGAAACCGCAATAACACTTTTAATAACTTCAAAAATCTATTGATTAACCTGCACCTATCAAAGTTTAAAGCAATTTTTGCTAGTTAAATTTAAAATATTTTCACGTTCACTACTCATATTATTACTACTTTTGCGGTTGTAGTAACCTAAATAAGTAGTTGTAGTAAAATGCGGTTTATCTAAGGCTATAGCTGAGAAAATCAAAATATACCACACTTTCGGGCCGTTAAATAGTAGTTTTATTGTATTCTGAATGGCACAGATGGTAGTGATCCTATTTTGTATTTCCTTTATCGTCTGATATCCGTAACATAAGTGCTTAATGGTACTTACCTGGGAGTTAGGTCAAAGTATGAGGTGTCGTGTAAATTAATTAAAAGTGAAGTATCATTATGCCGCGAGGTACCGGCAGAATAGATTAGTATCTCCCACTGCACCAGGTGTCGTAAGCGGAGACTAAGGTATCAGAACCCACAGGTGGAAGTATCTATCCGAAACAGCGCAGCCTAAATGCACAGGGCGGGGATGTGCAGCAGCATCCCCGTTACGATAGCTGCATTCTGCAATTGACAACACGCTTGTGTGCAATTATGGCCAAAAAACTCTACTTTCTTGAACTGGCTTTTGTCCAGCAGTGGACTGCCAATGGCTGGTATGTAGAGTATAATTTTATTGATAGGTTTTATTGGGTAGGAACGAACGCCCCCCTTGGGCGCCTTCGTCTGAACCCTTCGTTTAACCCTACTGTTTGTTCTTGTCTCTGGGTGTTAAATGTGTATATAAATATTACATTTATGATCCGTCTTTATTGATATCCGAGAGGTCAATGTATGAAATGTTGTGTGAATTTATTATGATCGAAATTTAGAATAAACAAATTAGAATTTACGAAAATAAGTAGTTAGCTCGCTGTATATTACTGTTCGTTGTTATTATATAATGTCTCCTGATTGAAATTTTAGTAAATATATAAATGTAGCTAGCTATTTATATGTTTATATATTGACATAATGTTTTCACTGTATGTAAGTAGGGATAATTTTATTTTGACTATTGACTTATTGACTATTTGACTTTTATACTTGACTTAAGACCTCCCCATATTGTTT
Organism: Heortia vitessoides; assembly: GCA_020976665.1. Taxonomy (NCBI): domain Eukaryota; kingdom Metazoa; phylum Arthropoda; class Insecta; order Lepidoptera; family Crambidae; genus Heortia; species Heortia vitessoides. The sequence continues at coordinate 18,345,412 of JACJUM010000202.1, forward strand.
TGATTGGATCAGTCATCAAGATTTTTATTGCAATCAAAATAATAAAATAGATCGTAAGTGACGTTCACTGCCATCTTTACTTAAAATGATAAATTTGGGATTGGGGAGAACAATAAAAATATATTTTTAATATATGCTACGTATAATTTTAAATACATAGATGATTATGTACAAAATTATGGCAAAACATAAACTTATATCACATTGAGCTTTTCGAATAATATTCTTCTAGAGTTGTTCGCAGGTTGCTGTCAGATTTAACGTCTGAAACAAGACGAAAAAAAATAATAATTTGCGTATTAATTCTTAAGTAACATTGTACATAGTGTTTAATACTAAGCCAATAATTAATTAATATTCATATGTTTCACATCCAAATTCTAATATTGTATTAAAAATTATATCACAGTTCATAGTCATTAAAAATGTTAAATACATGTTCATAAAATCTAAAGGATTTTAGTTATTTCTTATCAGGAGGTTCCATAGTAAGCACTTTGAAAGTGTTTACAGTTAATTGTACCTCGTCTATAGTAAAGAATAGATGGTATGTATTTGCTTACCCATAGCCACCTTTATGGCCGTAACCACCTCCGCCAGCGCTGGCACTAGCGCTCGCGCTAGCTCCCGCACCTCCATGGCCACCGAATCCTCCACTGCCTCCGTGACCGCCGCTGCCACCGTGTCCACCTCCGAGACCGCCACCGCCTCCGTGACCACCGCCGAGTCCGCTACCTCCTCCAAGACCACCGCCGCCTCCTTGACCACCGCCAAGTCCGCCACCTCCTCCGAGACCACCGCCGCCTCCATGACCACCGCCTAGTCCGCTACCTCCTCCGAGACCGCCGCCGCCTCCATGTCCGCCACCGAGTCCGCCACCGCCTCCGAAACCGCCGCTGCCTCCATGACCTCCTCCAAGACCACCGCCGCCGCCTAGACCACCGCCTCCGTGGCTGCCACCACCAAATCCTCCGCCAACGCCCTTGCCGCCGCCGCCGCCACCGCCGCCACCGCCTCCGAATCCGCCTCCGAATCCGCCACCGCCGCCTCCGCCGAAACCGCCGCCGCCACCGCCGCTAGCGCCACCACCGTAACCTGTAAAGTCATCACAAAAATGTTGGAAAATACTGCAATGGCTGAGAATTTGAAAATCATAAAACAGCGAATAAGTTTATTGTACATTGCAATGATCCATGTAAATTAATGGATAATATAATAACAAATAGTAACACTTTCTTCTTTATCAATTGCTTCAAATTTATAAAATTTGACGTTGGACTGTTTGTAATTTCAAAATACAATTAACATCTTAATATTAAATAATATACATTATATTTACATCAACCCCTTAAGACAACCTTAACTAGATTTTCATGTGATTAAAAGTCAATTAACATGTCGAGTAAGACTTAATCAAATGATGCGTAAGACTAAGATTTTGTCATCAGTGATATGATGTTTTCCCGTTGACAGTTTCTGGCTAACCAAGCCAAAAAATCATCTATATTAATATTATTTTGCCGAGTCTTAAAAACGACAAAGCAAGAATTACTATAGAAATAAATGCATAATAATAAAAATATAATCACCTGGGGCTGCGTAAGCGCAAGCGAAAAGGCCTAAAGCCAGAGCGGATAGAGCCAGACGCGCCATCCTGCCGACTGATACCTCCCTACATTGAAGCAGGCCTTATATACAGATCCTTCCTTATGTCATGACTTCATAACAAGTGCGGATAAATATTGACTAACCTCTTCAGTTTTTGTAGACGCTGAACTTTTTGCTCCTTTCCGTTGCTAAGTTGCCGGTGTCTGTAATTATTGGATCGATTTTAGATAACATTTTCTATTCACATCATCTAGCTATGGAATGTGGGACTATGTTTTTGGATTTTAATTCGGGAACATTTTGCCAACAAATTCATTACATGATTTTGGCTAATAGCACAATACTTGTTGTGTTCGTTTTTTTAGATATAATCATGACAAATACATAATTTTTAGCTTTGTATTTAGTATTTTTAAATTATTGAACATAATTATAATAAACATTTACAAGCATAGCTATGGTTGCAGTAACTTTTGTTAAACTTAATGTCATTATAATTAGAGGTGAAGATCACATACATTAAGTTAATGAATACATTGAAATTTAATATATATGGTTAAAAACTTTAACATATTTGCTCAGTCTTAATTAAATATGTGACTTTTAAAACTGGTGGATGTCATCTCTCAAGCGTTGAACATTTTCAGATTTGCATAAGCAGTTGAACGATGAGATGGTTTAAAGGTACGTGGTGCCGAGATTGGGTCTCTAATAGTTCACAATGATGTGGTACCTCGAGGCGAGGGAGATTTAAGGGTGTTCTGTTTATTATATATTTATTAGGATGACCGTTTTGTCAAACTTTCAAAGTGTAATTCAGGAAAGCCCCTTCGTATAGTTACAAATTAACGATAGCTTTTTGTTGATTAAAAATGATCCCCCAAAAATCAATTTAAATTGTTCTAAATATTTGTATCAAAGAAAAATACGTTACGTATACCGGTTTTTGAATATCATGGTGATGAGATATTTGGTGTGTATGGGGGGTGAGAAAGGCATGGTTTAATTTTATAAATATTATTTGTGGTTTTACTGGGGTTACTAAGGATATGAAAAAAAAGGTGTGACGACCGTCTGCGACGCGTGAATACATCTACCTAATATTATATGGAATACAAAAATAAATAATAATAAATCAATTTTTCAACATTTCTTAACAAAAATTTCATCATTTAAATATGATGCGGGTGGGGATTAAACCCACGGCTGGCTGGATGGCGCTATCATCTGCGCCATCCATAATACCATAATGTAAATATATAAATACATGTATATGTATGTATATGTATATATATATATAAATAAAATAATATTCATTATTATTTAACGGATTTTTACGGCTTGATGAAACTCAATTTGGTCTTCAAGTCGACGTGATCTTACATTGTCTCTATTACTGTTTTTATCATCATCATACCAGCCATTGGTAGTCCATTGCTGGACATATGTCTCCCCAAAAAAGGGTAAACTTTGCCCATAATTGCCGCACTGAGCATGCGTGTTGGCAATCGCAGAGCGCAGTTTTCGCGACGGAGATGCTGCTGCCCATACCAGCCATGTGCATTTGACTTTACGTTTAGCAATACAAACGTTCATTTAATAACAGTTAGTTAAAACGTTAGTTTAATATAAGAATAAATTCAAAATGGTTAAATCAAGATGGAAAGTATTATATTGGGTAATATTGAAGAGTTTTGTAAGTGAGCGATCTCGCAGGAATTAAATATACATATTATTATTTGCTTTCGAATATAACCTTTCTACAAATATAATTACGTAGGTTTTGCTAGAAGACGTTCCGCTCTTTCATTGTCCGACACATCGCTGTACAAGGATTTGAGAATGTAAAGTGCACTATTAATCAGCATAAATAATAATAATAATTATTTTTCTCCTTCACACTTATGAACTAATTGTCAAGCTTCAAGTGCGGTGGAGACTGGAGTCTGAAACTAAGCTTAGTTTACTAAGCTTGTAAATTTTCAAATTAGTGTATGTATTACTCCATATAAAATTAAGAAATTGGGAATAATTTGTAATTGGGAATCTTTATGGCATTGTGAGTATGTTTGTGTTATTGTGTGTGGGTGTGTGTGAGTGTATGTGTCTGTGTTTTTAAGTGTGTGCGTGGGCATTCATTAAAGTTAGATAATATTGATACTAACAGAAATAATCTACCTATATTATACCTTTGTTATTAATTATAATAATATACCCTCACTCTCTTATTTATGATATTGTAGTATTTCTTATAAATAGTACCAGCGGTGAGACACTGTCACGATTGCATTATATATATACAATAATACTAATATACTTTCATCATCATCATCATCATCACATCAGCCATTAGAAGAACACTGCTGGACATAGGCCTCCCCAAGAAAGGGGGAGTTTACCTATAATTACCACTCTGGGCAAGCGTGTTGGCAATCGTAGAGCGAAGTTTCGGTACGGGGATGCTGCTACCCATTCCGGCCCAGTGCATATAAGCTACACTATTACGGATGGACATACCACCACCTGTCGGTTCTGGTACCTTAGACTGCTCTTACGACACCCGGTATAGGGGAGGTACGAATCTGCCGGTACTTTATTAATAAATATAATTAGGCTGTTTCAGGTGAATAAACATAAAATATGCAAGGGAATAATATACAATATGTTAATATACATAAAATAATATGCATAATAAATTTACAAAGATAAAATACAACCAAATAATAAATCACTTAGCGTATCAATATATGAATATTTCATCATTATCATAGCAGCCATAGAAGGCCATAGGCCTCCTCAAGATAGGGATATTTTTGCGCTGGACAGGCATGGTGGCAATCGCAGAGAGTATAAATGTATAGTTATGAGTATTTTTTTTTAATATGTAGCTTAATGTATGTCAATTCGTAAACCTCGGATTACCCAGCGAAATGAGACCTCTTCCCAAGGTTGCCTGGAATTAATTGCAATTATAAGTACAACCCGTATATAGTACTTGATTATATTAATTTTCTATTTATATAGATTTCTATAATTTACCGTATCGTTGTATTTTTACCTTGGTACCAAAATAATGAGATATATAAAATAGCGTATGTTACATTAATTTTGTTTCTATTTGAATTTTGGATATAAAGCAGATATTGTGTGCATAATGTTTTCCTTATCTGAGTTCTATGAAGTTGCAACAAAATGAAGGTCATCAAACAGACTACTCGAAAAGTGTACTATTTGTTATAATCGTGTTTCCAATACATTATAACGACTAAATAACCGTTGGACCACTGTCACCATTAGTTCTCGTTTTATTTACTGATTAATTAAATTAATTAAAGAATATGTCAACGAAGAAACTGCTTGGGATTAAACTGATTAATTCACTAGCTTTAAGACAATGGTTTGTTAGCACCAACACCGGTAGAGTTTATATAGGTGGTGTTCGTAGAACCTTTGTCACCACTAGTTTTTCTTACAGTTTCGTTCAAGGTGGGTCGCGTAATAAACCTACAGCTTTGTTTTAAGACTCGTCCGGTGCTGGCAGACTATTTTAAGGTAGGCCTAATGAAATTATCTGTGTTAGATGTCTCTTATGATCCCTTGGGTCATTAGGGTCGTATGTATTTTATATAAATATGCTTATAATGACTTTCTTATTAGAAATATTATTGTTACTTATTTTATTGACGATTTAAAAGTGCTTGTAATAGTCCTACTTAAATAAAGTATGTTTGACTTTTACTTCGTTTTTCACATAATGCAATTGGTACATTTAATCATGGCAGAATAGAATAGTACTAATACTGCGCACGTTCGCCGGCGAGCGTGTGCTGTACTTGACATAATAGCGATAACCGGCCGGGCTCACTCTGTCTTATTTAGCAAATTTAACTTCAATCCCTAAAGACGGCCACCCGAAACGTGGTCAAGCCTTTAGAGGCGCCCTCGAGTGATCGCCGTCGATCCCGTTCTGATCGCGCCCTGCGGGGGCGATCGTTGCTTAACTGCGGACGTCGTCGCGGGGTACGCAGGTGAATACGGGTATCAGGTCGCTTACTAATGAGAGACCCCGATTTCTCTTTCGGGGGCGCTAGAATTGACGTCTGATCCAGCAATAGGTTCGTCCGAAAATTAAATGGTGGATATACGTTATCTCTCGATTACGGTTCCGTCTTTTATTAATAACCAAAATATTATTAAACATCAGTAGGCTTATCTACGGGCAGTTTTGTTAAGTGACATCATTACGAGTATAATACCAGCCATGAAAGTCCACTGCTGGACACAGGCCTCCCCAAGAAAGGGGGTATGTTGCCCATAATTGCCAGCAATCGCAGAGCGCAGATTTTGCATCGGGAAAGCTGCTGCCCATCCCCGCCCTGTATTGTTATAATGTTTATTATATTTGCTATCTGTCGGTTCTGGTACCGCCTCTTACGACACAGTTCTGGTACAGGTACTATTCTACCCTGCTGGTACCTTAAGCACCGGTACGGTTAAGTGACATAAACCTGCAGTATTAGCACTAAGAGAGATGCATATATAGTAATATTTCATATCTTTTGTCGAGCAGCAAAAATATATGTTTCAATTAACGTTTATTTGAATGTAGAGATCATGTTGCGGTCGGCGCGGTGTAGTGAGAATGCGTCCCGACTGTATGCATTGATGTAATATGATTGGCACTTAACTGCCAATAAGTGTGCAGATTCTCACTAACTCGCGAGTGGCCAGTTTTTTGCTACATTATCAAACATACACAATAACTTCGCTAATGTTCCATTTGCATTAGGCGATTATGCGCACGATCATCGTATATGTATTCTATCAATTACGGACCCGTTGGCGCAGATGGTAGTAATCCTATTTTGTACGATCCCTACCCAGGATAAACATTTTATATAAGAATTATGTGTGTTTGTTCTGTGTCTAGATGATAATACGTGCTTTAAGCGACTTATTTCGGAGTCAGGTCAATAAATGAGGTGTTGTGTAAATTTATTATTGTTTATTCTTCTTGAAAATTAATCAAATTATTGGCATATTTTATGATTAAATTAAAGATGTATATCTGCGTCAGAGACAGTTACTGTAGCATTAATGAACTGTATATTAGGGAACTGTAGCATTAGAGAACTGTACATTAGGGAACTGTAGCATTAGGGAACTGTACACTAGGGAACTGTAGCATTAAGGAACTGTACATTAGGGAACTAGATAAAGATGAATATTTTTTCTGCTACATTACATGATATGACTACTTACGTTTTGTACGTTATTTCATATAACGAATTAAATAAATATCGAAGTCAGAAGAGCATGATGCCGCATTCGGCAGTGTCCCTATCCTGTGACAAACATTCCTACGATGGACATTTATGTTTCGTTTATGTCTGGTTGTTAAATGTCTATTCAAGTAATACATTAGTAATTCCTCTATTGTATGTAACTAGCTCAAATCAGTTGTGTTACGGAGCAGTGATTTAAGCTCATTACCTCGGAGTCAGGTCAACGTCCTGTGAATTATTAATTTATTTGTCAAATGGGGCTTCTCAAATTCAACAGTTCTAGGATGAACTGCAGCACCCGTCACGAAACTAAGGTAGCGATTACCACTACGTCACAGCAGAATAAGTATTTTGAATTTTACATGAGGCAGACCTCTCTCAAAAGGTCCTCTGCATTGGTACCTCACTCTCGCCTATTTCTACCGCCAAATAGCAGTGTTCGTATTGCTATGTTCCAGTCTGAAGGGTGAGAAAGGCAGTGAAAATACTGGGTAATGTGGCATAATATTCTCAAGTTGGTATTCACAAAGTTGCCAACGCGTTAGTGATATCCATGTGATATTACGAGTGTCTATACTATATACACTCCTATCCTCATATATCATCTATAGACTTTATAGGCTGCAGTGACGCTTACTATCACGCGGACTGTATGCTTGTGTATCGACCTGGTCTAATAAAAAAAAAACAAATGTTTGTATTAATTGAATACGCTAGATTGAGTATCAAAAGTAGGTTCTAACTGGAAAAAACAACTTGTTTTCGTACAATTTCCTTTTAGTGATTAAAATTATTATTCTAGATTTTTAAGCATATACACCGTTAAAATAATAATAATAATATCTCTTCTGCTGTATTTAAAGAATCATACTTCTTAAGTATAATATTCCAGTGTATGCAGGTTGTATAAACTTAAAACAACAAATATGGCACTAACTTAACGGTTCGGAACGCGTAGTTCCCGTCACCATTAGACTACGGAAATAAAATATAACTTATATTTTTTTATGATAACGTAAATTTCTATTAATAAAAGAGTTATTGAAATCAAATAAGTAGTTTTTGAGTTTATCCGTTTCAAAAGCACAATAATAAATATCCTGCATGATTGCATTTAATTTCAGATGTTTATAGTTTAATTTTATGAAATATGACATTGCCGTTTAATGTATAGCTTTCTAATGGCGAAACAATTATTAAAACAGGTCGTGTAGATTTTGAGTTAAATCGCTCCAAATAAACAAACAATCAAATATTCCCTGTTTACAATATTAGTTAACAATAGTAAAATATCTACGTGTCTACCAAAGGCTCGGAAGAACAGATTAGTTTCGTCTAAGACCATAGACAATATATTTTTAATTTAAAATTTTTAATTTTATGGATTCAGAAGTTATTCTAAGGCCATTCATTATCTTCATTGTTTTCATTGGTGTACAATAAAGAGTATATTATTATTATCTCTTACATGATTTGGTCGTATTTAATCTATGCTTTTGGGATGGCGGGAACGCGCGAAGGTTATGGTAAAAACATCTGTCAGATTCAATTTAATCATATAACCCAAACGTAATCAATAGCTATGTAAAAAAAGAATAAAAAACATTACGTCCAGTTGATGTTATGACCTCACGAGTGCTGTTCGCAACTGGTTGGGACCAGACAAAAAACTCTATAATGTATATATTGGGAATACACATGGTAAAAGCAAAACATTCGAATAGATAATTATATTCAATCGCAATTGTACGATTTCTTTATGTTCGAACTTTATTCCATTTTTAATATGAACAATTAAAATCATAAAAATAATATTCGAAACTTACAGATTACTGTCATATATGCTAATACTTATAATTAAACATGATAATAACTAGACGGTAACCTAGGAGATTTGTACACGACATTTTTTATTTAATATATTTTATTTTTCTAATATTTTTTTTATTAAACAAGAAGTAAATTATGATAAAGAATCAATTGAGAGATCTAGAGCATGGAAATAAAGGAAACTTCTTTATCAAAGAGCTGGGAAGAAATTTGGTGGACCGGGTATTGGGCCACCGCTCTGGGGTTTTTCTGATGCAAATTATCTCGCTTGCTGTGCAGCGTGGAAAAGCTGCAAGCATTCTGGAGACCTTTGGGTTGGACTTATCTCTTTTTTGGAATGCATAATTTAGTTTGAAATATATATTACATTATTATTATATTAATTTAATAATATGAGTAATAAAATATGTAAATATAAAAAAATATTAAATTTATCCAAAAATGATAAAGAATTGGTTGTAACCAAAAAATATATCTATATGACGTATTATTTACCTGCTCTTTCTCTCTTCCCTGTGGGACACGATATAAATAGTAGACCAGGCGCTAAAAGTCGTATGTAATTGCTGGTAATTGTATAAATACATATGTTATATGTGAGTATTTGTTTCTGAAAAATGATTTCATTTTATCAATATCTTTGATAGTGGATCTTAACCTGATATATATTAACTAGCTGCCCGCCCCGACTTCATCCGAGTATGGTTTATTATATTAGTATTATTGGATATTTATTCAATTATTTTATAAGCTCAACAATTAGAATCTTGTGAACATTCATATATAATTACAGCTCTTTGTCATATGATAAACAAATAATTTGCAATTAAAAATAATGCGACTATAAAGTTAGTATAGTTATTATTTAAAGACATTTATAATCTTTGCCAACTCAGACTAGATCTAGCGTAACCGAAGGGGTGGGCGAGGTCGTGCCCCGTGGCAGTCGCTCCCGCAAGGTTCGCGGGATCTTAGGAGCAGGAGCAGGTCGCTAATCTATGGACTACATTAGAAATTATATTACATCTAGCTTGACAAATACAACAAAAAATAAATATTTTTCAATTTAGAATAATTTAGTTTTTATTTAGAAGGTTTAGTTTATTACCTTTCGCGTACGTATTTGTTTTAAATTAAAAATTTGGCGTGACAACGGTTTTTTGAGCACTATACACGCGTAGGAAAAAACGTTTGGAAATTTGATAGTTCAATCAGACATATATTTTCTTTATTAACGGTTTTTCTTTGATAAGTACAAAAACGCGTAGTGATATTTCTTTTAAAATACTTTTTAAACATATTTTCTTGGAAATATGCTTAAAAAACATATAAAAATAGATGATATTTAAAAAAAATTGTTCTGTTGTGTGGTTCAATAAAACTTATACACCCCCCCATAGTTAAATGCCGATGTTTTGAAGTCATTAAGAAAATATCACTGGCGCAGGAGTATGTACCTACCCAACTGTAATTAGTCGTTGTTTGTTCATAACAAAAACCAATTTTTCTTTAAGACATTAAAAGTGATTACGAAAATGTGACTCTTCAACTTAGGAGAGGTTGTTAACATTGCAGTCAAAGTCATTCTTGTTGTACATTTTGACTTATTCATTCTTTTTTTGCTGAACTAAATAAGTATCAAAATAAATATTCCTAAAACATTTTACTTTTAAATTGAATATCTCTAATCTTAGGCGCAAATTCAGCCACATAAACGTACGTAAATAAACACGATCTCACTCGTCATAGATATAATAATATAATTTACATAGCATGATATACATAAGTAGAAAAGTATAGTCACGTATTTAAAAAGAGAATAAATCTTTGATAAAGGATATTATTTAGGTCGAGGTCGAGGAGGTCTTCGATACTTTTTTTTTAAATCATGACAATAAAATCAACAAATAATCATACGGTCCGCTTGATGGTACACGTGACCGCAACCTATAGACGCTGTTGTTATCACAAGGATATCACTATCGTGTCGCCAACCCTGTCAACTCAAGATACTACGTCACATTTTCCCAGTAATTTCACCGCTTCTCTCACGCTTTTAAACCAGAACACAGCAATGCGGACACAAGTGAAAGTGAGGTACCGAGATGCAGACGACCTTTGTTAGAGGTCTACCTAATGTAAAATTATTGTTTAACATCTACAATATTTTATGGTAATTAATTAAACCATTTTAAATCTTAACTCATCACACTGCTAGAAATGTTCGTCTTCAACTTAAAACAGTTAAAGACTCGTTATGGAGAAGTGCTTAGACTGAGAGGGTTATCCATAAGCGTCTACTTCACCCTTTAGACATCTTGTGCGACAGGGTTCATTCGGTCCTCTTTGTTGACTATATAAATGTCCCCAACAACAGCTACTTAATCCGAAGTCCGTCCTTAGTGTTCGCTGTCGACCCTCCTCAGATCCCACGAACCTTGCAGGGGCCTTACATGTAGGGCACTCATGTTTGGACACAGCTTGTCGTTCATCAATAAATGAACTTCGCTCATCTCTACAAGACAGACAAGTGGGTTCGATCCCACCCAGGACAAATATGATCATATTTGTGTTTGTTTTGTGTCTGAGTGTTAAATATATAAATATACTTAAGTAGTATATTTATGATTCCTTTGTTGTCTGATGTCCGTAATACAAGTAAGTGATTTAAGCGACTTATCACGGAGTCAGATCAATGTAATAGATGTTGTGAAAATTTATTTATTTCTTCATGAAAAAGTGTGTTGACTTGCTACGAATAGAAATATAATCGAAACTAATATGTAAACAAACAAGTTAAAGTCCGTCCTTGATCAGATGTAACGTATGCATTTATTACTACGAAATCACAAAGCAAACTGGAGGAAAAGTCACGCTAGCGGCTGAAGGAAGCAAACAGTTCGTAGAATTAATACAATTCCTGTTCATTAAATTATACATATTTTTTTAAGTTACGCTTCGTCGGATAGACAAAAAACAAAGCAAAAAATGTTTTGACTTATGATCAGCGGAGCAGAATAATGATATAATTAAAAAGGGTACTTACATGTTTGTTAGGAGTTCCCCGAGAATTTTGTCTCTTCTCTATTTTTAGTTTTTTATCATTATCCTATCAGCTATTGGACGTCCACTGCTGGACATAAGAAAGGCGAATAAGTGATCTTACATCAAATTGCTAATCCACTGGGTTGGCTTAACTTTGTTACTATTACGGATCTGCTCATTCCTTTGACTACGTAACGACCCTCCGAGTAATTCCCCCATGATAGCTCGTTGTAATACGTTAAGCACATTTTGTGAGGCCTATTGGAAGAGGCTCCAATACATTTGACTTCAGATACCACGTGTAAACGAGGCTTTGCACCTTTTACCCTCTTAATGGATGATTTCGAAAAAAAAATATTTCACACGTGTTTCATGTCTTTCAGTGATAGATACTAATTTTAGTCAAATAACTTCAAAAAATGTTTATTGTGGATCGATATATTGTTATTATTAAAATTTTAGCAAAAATATACTTTTTATACCAAGTTCCGACTTTGAATTAATATAGAACATTTATCCGCAGATGACACCTGAAGGCGCAAGAGGTATTGTAATATATCTAGAACAAACAAAATCCGGGATATGTGGTCATATTATTCAGAAGGCTGGTGGTATGGGCTAATAAATAAGCTACAATTGACAGCTCAAGTCTTTAAATATTTAACATACGGGAGCCCCCCATTTATTAAATGGCCGATTCGATCAGGACGCAAAGACAAATTATTTTTAACGGATTTAAACGCGGTTTCTTTACCTTTTTATTATTTTATTTTAAACGTGTTGGTTATCTTTCAGCAAACAACACGATGTTAAAAATTTTGTTTTATTTTAAGTGGTAAATATGTTTGAAAATAAGAATTGTATTATTATTTTCATCTTTATTATGTACTAACTGTGCCCGCGACTTCGTCCGCGTGAAATAGTTTTGGGTAATATACCTCTTTACTTTAACTTATATAAACTTTGAATGTCATGTTTATTTATATCGAATCAATGGCTTGAAAAATAAGTTTCAAGTTACTAGCTCCAAAAATATCGATACTTCCATACAACTTTTTTTTCCCCCTTTCGATCTCTCACAACCTTTTTTTCGAATTAAATAATAGCCTATATCCTTTCTCAGGTAAAGATTGTCTGTGACAAATTTCATCAAAATCGGTATAGAGGTATAAGCGGGAAAGCGTAACAGACAGACAGACAGAGTTACTTTCGCATTTAAATTATTAGTAGGGATACTGAACCGACATAATTTAAAGATTTTCTTCTTTTTATTTCGGGAATTACCAGCAGTGGAATGCAAGTGACTAAGTAATGTAAATATAGTGCTAATTGTAATGCAAACATGCCTAAGCTAATTAACTATATTTTTTACAAATGTAGATTGTTCTTAGAGGAAATACCTATAGTTTTTCCAAGTTAATGCTGTCGTATTGTAGATCCTTTTTTAAACTTTTTAAAGAAGTTATACTGACATATTGAGTGATAGCATAGCAATCTTAGAAAATAAGTTAATATTGTGTTTATCCGTTTTTTTTATTTTAGTAATAATCTACATCTATATCTAAATTAAAAAATCAAGAAAGAATCTATGAGTAAGAAATTCTGGTATAAGGTGGTGGCTATTAGCTTAAAGTTTATATTACAAATAAAAAATATATATAAAACAAAACATCACTATAAATTAAGCAAGGTGTGAAGGACGACAGTACCTCTCACTATACCAAAACAACTGAAGTACTGGATCGACTTAATATGGTGGTATACCTTTTAAAACTAGTGTAACAATTATTGGTGAAAATTCTCCATTTCAATCCTTTGGGATCAATGGACGTCCTACGGCTGAGCATTACTTGCTACAATAATTATTCCTTGGGTTGTTGTAATCATTTGAACAACTGTTATTATGTTTTATTAATTTCTCATATTTATGAAATATACTAACGACTCGCCCTGGCTTCGCACGGGTGCAATGAGCGCTTTTTTATGATGTACAATACTGACACCATTATTTTGATCTATCTCGTTTCGGTTCAGTCAGCTTTTACAAAGTCGACGAAAAATAATTATGTTTATTTACGACATCACAGAAACTTCTTTAACTATCCGTATTTATATACATATGTAAAAAGATCTAAGTAAAGTAGGGACAGACAGCGAAAAGCAACATTGTTTTTTACTATTTAATGATGTATGTTTGTTTGAGCTTGATAATATTCTCATTTAGTATATCACGAGCAAATATTTAATTGTTTTAAATAGTTATAACCCAAACTACCGCTACTACTACCCTAAAATTAAGACATTAGAACAAGATACATTACATCTCGTACTTCTCTAAGTAATAACTTAATACAACTATTGGTATTTTTGATTGAAAACAATAGTAATTGTAATTTTACTATTTTTGTTTAACCCAAAGGTTGTCTGGTTAGCTCTAAACAAATTTCTCTCTCATTCTATTACCTTAATTTTAAAACTGCATACGAATCTTTATTACAAAGAAATTGCAGTTATCATTGCGTTGATAAATAAATATTCAAATGACAAATGAAAATCACGATTTTCAGTTTAACAGATTACTGCAGCATTATATAATATTATAGCGACTGTTAGACACTGCCTCTCTTCAAATAAAATGTATTTTGCGGACCATTTAAAAGTTTGCTGTTATAATTCGTATCAAACGATAATGACACTAGCGCCATTACGTGGAAATTACTAGTACTACAAAACTGACATTATCATACCAAATGGGATAAAGCAGTTTCATTTTAAAAACGGTGGGATGTTTTCCGTTCTTCAAATTTTGTCTTTAAGTACGTCCGGACGACTAAAATATAGACTCGGTCGTGTTTTTAACAGGCTTTTTTTATCGTCCATCAGGCATTACAAGTTCGTAACCAGTTGTGAAGAACGCGCGTGAGGTCATAGCACCAACTAGACGCACTGCTTTTTGTGCCATTTCATTTTAGATAACTGATTTCTTATATCGTTTGATAAGATTATTCTGGTTGGAGTATACCAGCACACATTCTTACAGTTGAACTGCACCTGCGACGTTGTTCCTTTAAGGTTTTTATTTAGTGTTTACATTGTTATCTTTGAGAATTCTTATTGGTCATAGAAAGTCCACTGTTGGACATAGGCCTCCTCAAGATACGGGGATTTTTGCCTTTAATTGCTGCTCTGGGCAGACGTGGCGGCAATCGCAGAGCGCAGCTTCGCGACGAAGATGGTGCTGCCCATCCTCACCCTGTATTATTTAAGCTGCGCTGTTTTGGATGAATATACCGCCATCTGTCGGATCCGGTACCTTATGACACCTTGTACAAAAGGAGGTACTGTTCTTACCCACTGGTACCCCAAAGCTTATCGGCTTCATATATATATAACCGTTGTTACATTGTATAGTTTGTTAAGAATAAAATATTCTTTTGCATTGGTCATGTAATTTTAGGTTATAAATCAAATTACATACAAAAATAAAATATTTCCTATTTATAATATTACTTTAAAGTATTAGCCGTTTCAACTCGGACAGGATTTTTTAGGTATTCTAAAAGCTTCGAAAAGACCATTAAGTAGTATCTTAAAAAAAAAAACGTATAGCGCGGTCTTATTTCAAAAACTAATTGAGTGTTAGAATAAGATCTTAGTACCGGCAGATTTATTTTGCCGACAAATTACAAATCATCCGTTCTGCGTAACACGCTTCACAAGTGTTCAAATTGTTCTCAGAGTGTCTTTATTGCGAAGACTAAAGAATCTACCTGCCGCGGGAGCCCGAACAAGACACAATTTTTAATTTTAATTGTACACAGCAACAGATAAACCTATCCTAATCTGTCAAAACTTCGCAATCGATATTAATCTATAATAGCAAGTTAAAAATTAATTGTAAAAATTTGACAGATTTGGTTAGGTTAATTTGTTGCTTACCATACACAGTATTCTTTAAAACACATTATAATTTTTAAGTAATTTTTACACCTGCTGCCACAAGCTTAAAAGTGTTGTTTGTTTTGTCGGCCTAATCTAATGCTAAATGACTCAGATTTTATCGATCATTGATTATACCGGCGTCACCGAAGGGATGGACGTGCCCATTCATATAAATGGCACTATACTCAATTATTCTTGCCTGAGTTTTCGGGATTCGATAGCGCCACTGAGGACAAGCCTCTGCTTGAGAGGCCGTCTACTCGGGATTAAGTGACTATCATATTTCTACACATGTTAGCAAAATCGAAAAAGATTTTGACATTTTCCTCCTACTAAAACCAAAACCCTTCTAATTCAATCCTTGGTATTACTCATGATTGACTATGATGACGTGTGCTGCACTAATATATCTTAAGAACTTCTTAATAAATTGGATCGTCAATCAAACAATAGTCTTCGTTTCATTTTCGGTTTGCGTAAATACGATCATATTTGCCAATACCGTTCTCTTCTTGACTGGCTTCTTATTCATGAACGTCGAAAACTCGAGCTCTAACCATATTATTTATAATACTTTTTGATCCGTACGCACCAACTCACTTAAAGGATAGATTCCAATTCCTATCTTTCTCCTACGAACTTAATATCCGTTCATCTAATACTCTCTCGCTCTTAACTCCTTCTCATTCATCCTATTCTTTATCATGAACCGCAGTTTTTTATTTGAATGTTTAGCGAACGAATTAACTCAAAAAGTACCGGACAAATTTTGTTAGTTTTTTCACCATTAGAATGCTACGTTATTAATGGGTAATATAGGCTATATTTTTAACTAGAACTAAAAGGGATCCCTACTAAAATTTTAATAATGTAATCCAAGCTATTAAAAAAATGGCTTCGCCGTATGCGCAGCGTAAACTATGAATGATAGAACAAAAATTTGTTCTACGATAATAATAGTCAATAATAGTCTTGTCTTAATAAATAAATCATTCAACAAAAATATTATAAGGAGGAAATGATTTATTTTTATGTTTAGCATGAATAAACTCAATAACCATAAACATACCTAAAAAGAGCATGTTATTTATGTCTTTGTATTAAGGACATAGTATAAAGGAAACAGCATCATATAAATTAACAATTTATTGACTAAAAACAGCGGATATTAAAACTAAGTTACACTATGAGAGCATATCCAAGTTGTATGAGAGATAAAAAATATGACAAGAATTAAAATCATTTCCCATAGCTGCTGGCGCTAGCTGAGGCAGAGGCTTTGGCACTGGCTGATGCATGAGCTCCACCGTAGCCTCCAGAGCCACCGCAGCCTGAATTACAACCACCCCCGCCTCCGTTTTGTCCTCCACCCAAGCCTCCAGAGCCCCCATGTCCCCCACCTAGACCTCCTGAACCTCCATAGCCCCCACCCAGACCACCGGCTCCTCCATGACCACCGGCTCCTCCTTGACCACCACCTAGACCTCCGCCGTTACCTTGGCCCCCACCTAGACCTCCGGAGCCTCCAAAGCCCCCACCCAGACCACCAGCTCCTCCGTGACCACCACCTAGACCTCCGCCGCCACCTTGCCCCCCACCTAGACCTCCCGAACCTCCGAAGCCCCCACCCAGACCACCTGCTCCGTGACCACCACCTAGACCGCCATGACCCCCACCTATCCCCCCAGCGCCACCTTGGCCACCACTTCCACCGCCTCCATATCCACCTCCCAATCCACCCCCAGCTCCACCGCCATATCCTCCAGCTCCACCGCCGTACGCCCCACCGTGGTTTCCGCCATGACCTCCACCCAAACTAAGTCCACCGCTCAATCCTCCTCCAAATCCACCTCCTCCGCCTCCTAATCCACCCAAACCCCCGTGGCCACCACTCAAGCCTCCGTGGCCACCGCCAAGGCCGCTACCACCACCTTGTCCTCCTCCGAGGCCTCCACTGCCACCGTGTCCACCACCGCCGGCTCCTCCGAATCCACCGCCCCCAGCGCCACCATAACCTCCCCCAAGTCCTCCACTGGAACCACCGAGTCCTCCATTTCCACCATATCCACCTTTTCCTCCGCCGAGACCACCTCCGCCGCCGTATCCTCCGCCTAGGCCTCCACCGAGGCCGCCGCCGCCTGATCCCCCATGTCCACCACCCGAGTGGCCTCCTGCGCCTCCATTACCGCCTCCCCCGTATCCCCCGCTGCCACCACCGGCTCCACCGCCGGCTCCTCCGCCAAATCCGCCACCTCCTCCGAGGCCTCCTCCGCCACTATAGCCGCCGCCGCCTCCGTATCCTCCTTTTCCACCGCCCAAGGTGCCGTGGAAAGCGAATCCACCCGACTTTCCGTCTTCAGATTGGCTACTTATAAACTTTCCATCACCGCCGCCTAAACCACCGCCGCCGCCGGCGCCTCCTCTTGCAAGGTGGCTGAACCCATCGTGCACTTTGCCGATGATGTTGCTGACTCCCTCGCGGATGGCGTCGAGTCCGCCGCCGCCTCCAAAACCGCCGCCGCCGCCGCCTCCGCCTCCGCCACCGCCTCCGAATCCGAACCCGCCACCTCCTCCAAATCCGCCACCGCCACCGCCGCCGGCACCACCGCCGCCTTCATGGCCCCCACCGTATCCGCGGCGAACTCTCACTGGAAAATCAAAACAGTTAAATAATAATTTAATTTTCGTATAAAACTACTTTTAACGGCTTTAAAATTTACCAAACTACTTTAAATACGTTAAGACACAGTTCTTAGTCAAACATTAGTTGGTGGTCGGGGGAACATTTACGTGTTTCTATTAGGGACAATACTAACCACTTAAGTCGACAATTTGTATGTGCTTTTTAATGGCTGCATAGTATCCGTCAGCGTTATGGGAATGTTCTTACTATTTTAACCTAATATATAATAGATACAAGTATTACCTGTAGCATGGGCCAAGCCCAAAGCTAGGCAGAAACCTAAGCTCAGCACAGTGTTTCTCATATCTGGACGATGCCTGACTGATTAACCAACATCATTTAGCATCCTTTTATATCATTATTATAATGGGTTAAACGTGTGTGGCTTCTGACGAGCGCAAACATGAGTACTGGGAAAACAATAAGTTTTTATAATGCAGTAATACTCCACGGCAAAATTGTGGTTCTCAGTCACGTGACCGCAGTTTTTACAGTCGCCGTGCTAGTAGGGTAGCCAATTATTAATCGTTACGCGACGTGATGTTTATTAGATTAGACTATAAACTATATATTTATATATAATATAGATATTAGACTGTAAACATGCAGTATGTGGTCACAGGATATTTTTTTTAACAAGAAACTGTTACTGAGTCTTATATTAGTATATTATAGTACAGGTCTAATAGGGTAGTTAATTATATAAAAAATACTGCATTTATATATAAATCTAAAGCTCTAGTAGTGTGTATCCAAGAGTTGGGTATAGAGTACACAATAAGATCAAACTGTAACTAACAGTAACTGGCATTATCGTCATTTTACTGCGGTGATATTAGTGTATAGCTCTGGATCTAGTTTATAATCAGAAATTGCATCTCGTCGTTAGTGAGTACTCCAACATCCATCTGAAGACGGTGGCGGCGAGTCTGGAAACGGAAAATTCCATTATGCAGCACTGGACTTGAACTCCAGCTCCTCAAAGGAAACTTATATTAATTGAATAATTTCTGTGTACTAACACCGATCGTAAAATTAATTCTAACTAGAAGGGTGAGGGAAGCAGTGAAATTACTCTGACATTGTAACTTCAATTCACAAGGTTGGCGATACGCTAGTGATATCATTGTGATGACACGAGTATTTAAAGGCTTAGAATCCTAATTAAATTAAATAAATAATAAATAACAAAACAGCTTTGTTGCTTGTGAAATAACCTTTACAAACTTCGTTTGCACTTATAAGCAACATTTAGGTTTTTTTTGTTAGTAATCTTATGACAAAAAAGGATAGTCTTCCTGTGTTAAAGGTGACATGATATGAGACCTGTTTGAATTCTAATTTAAACTAATTCTATATTATATAATGTGACATTAAATTGTAAAGATGATTATAAAAACATAATAGCACTAACAAAAACAAAATAAACACATCAGATTTATCGCTCAAAGCACTTGTTTTACGCACATCAGACAATAGGAGAATTCAAAAATATTACTTATAATACATATAATACACTACAGGTAGTTTACCATTACCAGAAGTAGACCACATACAAAGGTCGTCTGCATTGGTACCTCACTCTCACCTTTGGTGGTAGAACCACCAAATAGCAGTGTTCGCGTTGCTGTGTTTCGGTTTGAATGGTGAGAGAAGCAGTAAAATTACTGTGACATTGTAACTTCAGTACACAAGGTTGGCGACACGCTAGTGATATCTTTGTGACGACACGAGTATCTAAAGGCTGCGGTTACTGCCATTAAGCGGACCGTATGCTTTGTTTGCCGACTTCATAACATTAAAAAAAACACGGTCTTGGCGCACAAAATAAGGTTACTACTATGTGCGCCATGAGGTTCGTTTAGAAATATATCAATTTATAATATGAAGTGCTAACGTAATGTAATAGCTCTATTAGTATATAAGCCTACAACTGGTTACCCTAACAAAGCAGGTAAGAAGCTCAGTAGAACCTGCTTGACCTCTGCTGCCTGCGGAAAAGGTAGGGGGGGGAGGGGAGAGGGTATGTATGGCCTTGACGTATCTATTTGATATATTTTATTGCTCCGCGCAATTATTTATGAATCATATCACCCATTGTAAGCGGCAATTAAATAAATTAAATATAGAGCCGTCCATCATTGGCAGTAATGAAAATACTATATAACATATGATACAATAATCCACAACAAACACTTCCATACTATTCTAGGTCAATCACAAAAACGAGCCTATTTGTCTTCCTCGTATCAAGTTGTAATTTTTTGTTGACTACAAAAAAATATAGATCTCTACTTATGCGCTGCGTATTTGATGTTATTCACAGAAATAGTTTTATCATTATTATTTTCTGATTACCGGCTTAAAAAATGAATAGGTATTTACGCCGTGAGGTACCGGCAAAGAAAAATAGTACCTCCTGGTACAGGACCAGGTGTCGTAAGAGGCGACTATGGTACCAGAGCCAACAGAGAGCGGTATATCCATCCGCAACAGTGAAGCTTAAATGCACAGGGAGGGGATGAGCAGCAGCATCCCCTCCGCGAAAGCTGCGCTCTGCGATTGCCAACACGCTTTCCCAGCGCGGCTATTAGTGGCAATATTCCCAGTTTCTTAGAGAAGCTTATGTCCAGCAGTGGACTTCCAATAGCTGATATGATGATGGTGTATTGTTTAAAATAAAAGCAAAAGCTTTCTTATGAACTTGTATATTGTTTGTTAAGTTGTTACTAGGTTTCATCGTCATGACTTATATTTTGATTTTAGTTTTTTGGCAAAGCCTTAAAGATATAAATAAAAATACACACACAACACAGATTTCGAGATAAATCGCTTAAAGCACTTGGTTGATACGATATGATTGACATGACACAGAAACAGATATAATACTCATATATATATCTTTAATTAATATTTAAAAATAATTCAATAAAAATAAAATTTTATTGTTAGATAAAAACGAATTAAACCCCGAAAGAAAGCGAACAAGGAAACGTTTTGAATTCTTCATAAATCTACTTAAGTGAAACAAATATATTGCGGGCTAGTGAGCTTTTTTTGCTGACATTATCAAAACCGCTTTAGAAAAAGATTAACATAACTTATACTAAGATTTGTTCACATCAGGAGTACACGGCGCATTTGATATTTTTTTATTACACCAAATCAACAAACACGCCTACAGCCTGCGTAAGTGTCAACAGTCCTATAGTAAACGTCTCTACAGCCGTGCTGTGAACACAGTAATGCGAACATTGCTATTTCGCAGCAGAAATAGGTGAGAGTGAGGTACCAATGCAGACAATATTTTGTGTGAGGTCCACCACACGTATAAATTAGTATTAATTACTTGGCATGTTACCATCTGCATTCACAAAGATCAAGTCATCTCCTCAGATGACTTGTCTGTTCATCATATTAGCCGAGACATCCACTGCTGGATGTCAGTTTTCCGATTGCATTTATAAATCGATTCTGGGTTTTGCCTAAAGTAGTAAGTTTTGCCAGTCCGAAGAAGGCGTGGTGGCTCGGCAGAGCGCCACTTTGCGATGAAAATGCTATTCCCATCTCATTTGAGCTACGGCAGTAAGGGTATTTCCATCCTTACTTCTCTTCTTTCCTTTCGATCTTTTACGGTTAGTTGTAATTTGGACAAGACCTAGAACGGGGAGTCCTATACTAGTTGTTGCCAGCTGTTATTTTATGTGTCACAAGCGGCGACTGAGATACCGGAATCAAGAGATAGTGGTATCCATCCAAGAGATGGTAGTGGTCCATCGAATACTTATTATATGAGAGGGGAAATGAGGAGGGAGGGCGGCAGCATCCCGAACTTCGCGAATACTCAGCGAATACCATAATACCTACCCAGTGTATCAATTACCGGTATATGCACCAAAATACTTTTTTTTGTTATGTCTACAATAATGGGCATTGTACGGTAGATATAGTAAATAATCAAATCGAAACAAAGAAGATGTAAGCTTAAAATACAAGTATGTACCAATAATAGGACTTTAAAACGATTATAATCTACTTATTGATAACTATTTGATATTTACTTCAAGGAAGGTTATAATGCTGATGCGTGTTTCCAAGAGCAATCTTTGGATTCCAAATAATATTACAAAACGGGCGCGGGTCGAGATGTCTAGTCACGACCACAATAAATGCACTGTCGTTACAAGAAAAAACCACATCCGCTTGTATTTATTAACCGAGGTTTGAATGGACTTTCCCACTCTGTGCATAAGTAATTTAATATTAATTACTTGGAATATTAACATAATTTTGATCTTATTCTATATACCTACTTATTAAAAACACCACAAAACAGTTTAATTATTTTTTATTTATATCACAGTAACTATATATGTTGTATTATATACTAGCTGATCGGATAGACGTTGCCCTGTCTTAAATTGAGATATAAACTATTTTGTTTCTTAGGTTGGATCAAACACACTCAGTAAGCAAGAAAGATTTTAGCAATTCATCCTGAATAAATACCGTGACACGCAGTTTTTTATATATAAATATACATATACTTGCCGTAATATATCGAAAGAGTAGAATAGTACCTCCCTCCAGGTGTCGTAAGAGGCGACTGAGGTAGCGGACCCGACAGATGGCGGTATATCCACTCGAAACAGCGTAGTTAAAATGCAATAAGGCTAGAATGGGTAGCAGCATTCCCGTCGCAAAGCTACGCTCTGGAATTTCCAACACGCCTGCCCAGCGCTGCAATAATGGGCAAAATTCTCTGTTTCTTTGGGAGGCATGTGTCTAGCAGTAGAAAGAATTATGGTGATGGCTTGTCACAAATTTTCTGGTTGAAACAACAACTTGTTACTGATACAGAATAGCTGTTATCTGTAACGATTTATATTGTCGCCATCATATTAACCATTGGCAACGTTAGTTCGCAGCTTTCGCGAGAGCTCTAGGCAATATATCATGAACCTAAGACCAATAGGAATGTAGTAGTAAATGTGTAGTATAAGTATCAATGCCAAATGATGCAAAATTAGGTATGTTTCTTTTGGGAGATTCAGTCAAAAATATGTTCTTCGGAATTGTTTCCAGCTCAGGCACTGAGATTGATGCCTGGGTAATACAGCATTAGGATCCCCATAGATTCCAATTAAGTGATTACTACTCATGCACGGGATTTTTTTAACAATAATTTCTGTGCTAAGCGGGCGTAGAAGAGCGAAGTATAGAATACTTCGCTCTTCTATTGCCAAAACGCTGCTTCCTTGATCTTACATTTAAGCTACGCTGTTTTAGATGCATATCTGACGCTTCTAAAAACACAGTCGTATTTCTTTTTTTTAATGTGTCAAAGCTACGGATTTCGGCATTTCATTTACATCTCATACATTGTCTTGACTCCAAGCTAATTTGCTTAAAGCACTTGTGTTTCGGATATAAGACAATAGAGAGTCACAAATATAATACTTAAATACATATTTTGACCCCCAGATACAGAACAAAGATATATATCATCACACTTGGCACATAAGATAGGATCTCTACCATCTGCACCGACGGTACCTACATTTGGGGAGAGGTATTATTCTACTCTACCAGTACCCTACAAGTACCTGCCTTGTTTTCTTTATAATGACTAAGTTTTTGCCGCCAACTCCATCCGTGTTGGCTCCACTTTTAATTGATTCCCGAAGAACCTTTCCTTTCCTGATCATTAAAGGGTTCAGGTAAAACACATATCAAATTAAATAGAAATTTCTTCACCGGTAAGGTGTGTAACAAATAGATAGATATATGACGGCAATATATAATAGTCCAAAGAGTTCATAAGATCTTAGTTTTCTTCTCTAGAAGCGTATTCAATTTATAAGATATGCCTGTGATGAGATATGAAATTTGGATGTAATAATGCCTTATAATGGACTCGAAGGTGTATGTCAAGTTTCTTGTATTCGCACCTTACCCAAGACAAACAGTTTGTAAAGTATATTCTGGGTGTGAGTGTGAACGTTTTAATTTCTTTGTAGTAGTAGTATCTAATATTCGTAACGCAAGTTTAGCTAGATTATCTGTGTCGGGTAAAAATATGAGATGTTAAGTACTTTTTTTATTATCAGATCAACCATTGGAAGTCCAAGCCGGATATATGCCTCCTCAAGAAAGAGGGAGTTATGCCCATAATCGCAGCGCTGGGCAAGCGTATTAGCTATCACAGAGCGCAGAATTCACGACGGGAATGCTGCTCGCCCTCATCTGTTGGTTCCGGTACCTTAGTCGCCTTTTACGACACTCTGTACAGGGGGGGGGGGGTACTACTTTACTCTGCGGTACCTCACGACTTGATTTTTTTACTCCGTGCTAAGTATAGCGATGTTACGGACTTTTGCATGACATCACAGACAGTTTAGCCAAATTATGGCATATCTAATAAAAATATCTGAGTTCAATTATATTGAAACTATAACCACTACCTAAGATCTACCCACCTATTCACTTGTAAAAGAGTTTTTCGATAAGGTTTAAGTGCTAAATTAAACCTTTTTATAGATTTACTATATCCAATATAGATCCGGAACTGTAGTTCTAATTGCGAATTATAATGATAAACACTTCGTCTGAAGTGATAAAAAATCAAATTTTCTGTACTGTAAAAAAAACGATTACTAAATTTGTCTATTTAGTTTTTCAATTCTAGACGATTTGTTATTCCAAACATTGGATTCATATTTTATAATTGTAGGAGCCGTGAGGTACCGTTAGAGTAGAATAGTACCTCCCTCTGTATCCGGTGTCGTCAGAGGCGTATTATCGACAATGTGGATGAGCAGCAGCATTCCCGTTGTGAGTGCTACGCTCTGCGTTAGCCAATACGTTTGTCCAGCGCTGCGATTATAGGCAGAATTCTTCCTTCTTGGGGAGGCATATGTCCAGTGTAATTTATCAACCTTTAGGCTATTCATATTATCAAAAATGTACTCTACTTACTCCAGTTCTAATATTCCCGAGTTGTGTTTCGGATACGTATTTAATAGGGATGACAAAATAACAAAACATATCAAATGCGTTGAAGAGGTACGACAAGACTGCCTCTTAAGCTAATGAAAACTGGAAGGAAAGGAATGGTGATATGTTTGTTGTTCTCGCGATTGTAAGTTGTTTCTCACTGCGGTTATAAAAGCACCAAAGAATAAACGTACGCGCACAATGAAACGAAATGGATGAATGGATGGGATGTGTTCGCTGAAGGCTAAAGATAGGAGATGCACCTGACGAGATATATAATTAAACTGTTCTTAGGTAAAGCTTCGTGTCACTAAGGGCATATAGTCCTATTAAATTTACGAATAACTGCAGTCTCCTTCAACATAATTTTGCCACAATGTCATAAAGTTACCGACAAATCAATTCAATAATCCAGTATCCATGAACATAGAATTTAAAAAGATTTGGTGACAAACGCCATCTATTATCAAATGCGGCGCTTTCTATACAGTAATATCTGTTAAGACTTTTTATTACTATTATTAGATCAAGTTAGCGAACAGGCACACAGTCCGCGTGATTGGAAGCGTAACCGCAGCCTATAGACACTTGTAAAATCACAAAAATATCACTTATGCGTTGTCAATATTGTAACTTAAAGATTATGTCACCTTACCCAGTAATTTCACTGTCTATCACCTTTCAAACCGAAACGCAGTAATGCGAACACGTTTATGCGTTATTTGTGGTAGAAATAAGTGAGAGTGTGGTACCAATGCAGACGACCTTTGTATGAGGTCTTCCTCTTGCCATTATTATCATCATCATATCAGCCGTAAGATGTCCACTGCTGGACATAGACCTCCCCAAGTAATTTCTAATAGGACCGGCTGTATGCGGCTTGTGTCCAGCGCGATCTTGCGGTTTTAGTCAGATCGTCTATCCATGTTGCGGGTGGACGCCCTACGGTGCGCGAGCCGGTACGTGGTCTCTATTCTAGAACCTTACGACTCCGTCAGTCATCGATTCTGCATACTAAATGCCCTGCCCACTGCCTCTTCAACTTAATAATTCGCCGGGAAATGTCGGTAACTGTTACTGTCGCTAAATGTTGGTTCTGTTACGAATCTACTCATTTCCATTCGATCGCGCAAAGAGACTCCGAGCATTGCCCTCTTCATAGCTCGTTGAGCTATTTTGAGTTGGCTTTGAAGGCCAATAGTAAGAGACCACGTTTCGCTACCATATGTTGTCGCATCGTGGCCGTGAGGTACCGGCAGAGTAGAATAGTACCTATCCCCAGTACCAGGTGGTGGTATATCCATCTGAAACAGTGCAGCTCAAATGCATATGGCGGGGATGGGCAGCAGCATGCCCGTCGAGAAAGCTGCGCTATACGATTGCCAACAAGCTGGCCCAGTGCGGCAATTATAAGCAAAATTTACCCTTTTTTGGCGAGGCCTATGTCCATTGCATTGCATTTCCAATAGCTGATATGATATATGATATGATGATAATGAATATAAAGTGTTACCTTCACTAACTGCAAAATATATCCCCTGCATATCTTTGATAATCACAGTGACAGTGATGGTTTGTCATTGTCTGTATAAAAAGATCTTTTTATACGTAATTGTTATATGAATGTCTTTGGATAATGTCTGGGTATTGTAGAGTGACGTCATACCACAGTAATTCCCTGTTTAAGTATATCAAAGGTAAGTTACCTGACCCTGTTTTTTGTTTCAGCTTACATTCTGTACCGTTTTTATTCATTCGTTTGCTATTTTTTGTTATAATCACAAACAGTGATGACAAGAGATTCCACCGACGCATTTTATTATTTAGATTCTAATTATCATAAAGACAATTCGATTTTACAAACATTAAAAATAAATGAATATTTGCACAAAGCCGATTGCTTTAACCCGAAAATTTGTTAACTAAAGCAATAATTAGCACTGATAACAACACAGAACATTTATATTAATATTTTATTTAATTTGTTTAAAAATATACATAGGCACATAATAATTACGTTTCATGTTACAAATACACGAAAAAAGTTTAATCTCGATTGGTAACTATGAAATATTTTTGGATGAACTGCACTCAATAAATTCAAGGCGTTATATGGAATACTGGACTGATACCATTAATTGTAATTAATTTTAATCATTATTAAGAACATGGAAATTAACAAATACTTACTAAAGTAATTCAAATGCTCTCAAATGGTTTTAAGACGGACTACACTCACAAAGACTCTAAGCTGACGTAGTTAATGTAAACATACTGTGGTTCACATCGGTTACTCTTGTCTCCCTTGCGTGTCTTCCACCGCGCCCACGGTAGATGTGGTGGTGCCCATTGTGAGAACTCCTGCATTAATTAATTACCGTCAGTAATAAAACAAACGTGAAATAACAATATATGAAATGGCATAAACTACGGAAGTAGTGTTTTTAAGAATCAAGGCTGTAATTTGAAGTCCGGTCTGGGGGCACCGTAAGCGGTCGCGTGGCTAGTCGCAACCCCACCTCGCCCAGTGCTGTAAGCGTTGGCAATGGCTGTGGCGCCCGGCATGCCTCCTGACGAAGATCTGCCTCCCCAGCCGAAGAACATCGGGAAGAATGCTCCACTCGGCATCTTAGGCTGTGCAGTTTCGTCGTCATCTTCGTCATCGTCCACCGGCTTTTTGACTTGTTTCTTCTTTGACACTCTCTTCTTTGGCGTTTGCACAGGCTCTTCCACTTCTTCTACTTCGGGCTCGACCAGTTCTGGTACGACAGCTTTGACTGTAGTCGGGGCGGTGTCTTTTTCGGTCGGGTCGGCAAGATCTGTTGGTAGTTCTGTCGGAATGGGTTTTTCAGGTGCTTGTGGGAAGTAAACTTCGTTTTGTTGCGGGAAGTAGTTTTCTTCTTGTGGGGTCTGGCGCCGCCTGTCGGGGACATAGTACTGTCCTGATGGCGCAGCCTGGGCCTGCGGTGTTTGCTCCTCGGGTTGTTTGAACATGAACGCTGCCATGCCACCCACGGCGCGAGGGTTGTAGTACGGGTTGAAGTAGCGGCTCATCACCATGCCGCCTCGGCTGTTGTCACTCGATCCATAGGACACTGGAATTTAATTTGTTGGTTAAAATGCGTTCTAAACAAATTTGGGCTTTCCTATCGACTTCTATGTTCAATTTTAACCTTAACTTATGTTGGAAATTTCACGTAATTGATTTTTTTGATAATTTACGTAAAAGTATCATTACGATGAGTCAAAAAAAATTAAATAATTATTTGTGAAATTTACAATGGTTGTTTAAATTCTTCATGATTGTAAAGTGACGGCGACATAGGAATATTTAAAGTAATGGTGGCGTTTGCAAAGACGTCTTCAAAAATTGAAATTCCAAAAAGTAATTAATTAATTAATAATGTATACTCACATGTGTCAAAATTGTTTCCATAATACGGGTAGTACGGGAACGCACTGACCTCCCACGCCGCCAAGAGCACCAAACAAACGAGTTTCATTTTTATATAACAAAGGACCCTTTGTTCAAAGGGTGTTGTGTGGTATACAGCGTTCGGTCTAGTGTAGTGTCCGAACAGAGTCGGCGTTATATAGCCCAGACGCGGGATTCATTGGGATGCAGGGCACGCGGGCGGCTCGCGCCGACGCACGTCTCGCCGTCATTTCAGTGGTCGACGTTACTCCGACCGTTATGGGAGCCTGGACATCCTAGAGATCTGCCGATGCTCGACACGTATCTCTGTATGTAGTGAGTGAAACGTTGAACTTTTTGTTTTGATCTTTTTGCATACTATTTGCATCGGCCGCTGGTGACTCAAAGAAGCTAAAATTTTCGTTGGTATTTTTTTTCTCTGTTGCTATCAACCACATTAGTCATGAGGATTTCGAACATAACAACACAGGTTCAATACACATTATAGGAAACACGATTTGTTTCTGATAATGTTCTTCTTCAATATAACGAGTAGGAAATAATTTTTTAAAGCTTTATTTCACTGAATATCACTGAGTTGAAGGATGTAAATTATTTTTTTGGATATGTAAATAAGGTACGTTGAGATAATGCCTGCGAGCACCGTAAGCCATAAGCAGTGCCCCACGCAGAATGACAAGCAGGTTCATTCATGACAATTTATAACACACGTATCGGCTCCAATAGATTCACGACTTTCCTGGAAACCATCAAATGACCACTCTCCGCATGTTTAAATAGCAAAGGCGCAAATTAGAAATAAATCCGGCTTGTAATGGAATTTTTTTCCATTTAAATTTTGGATGGAACAAGAATCTAAGAGTCAGAGCAAATCTTGAATACTTCATTGATTTCTGAAATTTGAATTTATTGAATAACTGATCGATGGATGAGTTTGCTACATTTCCATGTACACAAAATTCCCAGATATCTTTGGTTAGAATATTAACTTAAACTTAGATACAGGCTTAGAGCGTCCGAGAGCACTGATAGCACACAATGACCTGTCGATCGATCTATTGAGTTTTATTCTTCTTAACATCTTTTGAGTTTAAAAAGTAACTAATCAATTGATGTACCAAGTAGTCGACGATATGTCAGAGGAAATGTATTCTAATGCTATATAAACTATTATATTTGGCCGTGCAATATCGGCAGAGGAGAATAGTAATTCCCCTTATCACGAACGGGTGTTGTACGAGTCGGCTATCGGAACCGACAACGAAGCTATATACATTCAATATAGGGTAGCTCAAATGCAACAGGGCGGCCAGCGGTATTCCCGTTACAAAGTAACGCTTGCGATTAACGATTGCCACTTACCTAGCTTGGCAACTATAGCCAAATTTAAAAAGGCCCATGTCCAGCAACATAATGGAATATCTTCCATGGTCAAGAAGGCGGTCGACTCCAGGGTTCTCATATTTATTCGGAGCGTTATAAAAATTCTGGAGATGCAGGTTCTGTGATTAGTTCGATTGCAGGTAACGTGTTGTGTATTGACTAATGGTGTGTGGCATCACAGTAGCATTAGTTTTACTATCTCAAATTTGAGTTTCAGGTTTAGACAAATGAGGTGCCAGGGAGCATTGAGAGCACTCGATAAGTGAGGTACCGACAGAGTAGAATAGTATCTCCCCCTGTACCAGGTGTTGTAAGAGGCACCTAAGGTACCATCCGATGCAGTGTAGCTCCAAATGCACAGGGCTGATGCGCGGCAGCATCTCCTTCGCGAAAGCTGCGCTCTGCGCTTTCCGACACGCTTGCCCAGAGCGGCTATTATGGGGACAATTATCCCTAGGGAAGACTATGTCCATTCTGGACTTCCAATGTCTGATACATAAATTACTTTTTCGGCGACCTCTTTAGTTTGATTCTTCTGCGTGAATATAAGAAATACAAATACTGATAAATCGATGGACCAGGTAGTCAATCAACAATACGAGACGAAATATTTCTAATAAGTTGAAATATTCACGACTATTAGACGCTTGAAATATTGACCCGAAGGCGAAGTTCGTGGGTTCGATCCCCACCTAGATTTTATGATGATACTTACGTTTGATCTATATCTGGATGTTAAATATATGTATTTAAGTTCAGTCAATATGGATAACATTGAACTATCTGGGTAACATTGACCAGGCCTTTTTATAGAATAAATATATTAATCTTTAACATATCAGTTTAGATTTACCATGAAGACAGTTCATAAAATCGATTTAAACCTTAATCTCGGCTCAATTCGTTTTATAGTCTACGAATATTGATAATTCAAAGTTACCCTACTAGTTTAATGTTACCCGAGTTGACTGTAGTATATTTGTGATTCCACTGTTGTTTGAAATCCGTAACACAAGTGCTTTAAGCGACATCATGGAATCAGGTCAATGCATGAGATGTTGTAGGAATTTATTTTATAATTTATTTGTTAGTATGAGCAGAGTTTTAATTGGTAATCAAGACATTGGTCTTGTAAGTTGTACATCTGTTTCAAATTACCCTTAAATATCATAAGATCAGAATGCTAATTGTCGTATTACAGGTTAATTCTGAAGCGGTATCTTTAACCGAGTGATGAACTGAAATATTTATCAAGGCTTAACAGTTGATTTATCGCTTCCACAGAAGAAGTCACGATTCGTGCTCGAATGAGTTCGGAAACATTGTTATTTCGATCACGCGGCGTATATTTTGGACACTAGCAACTCTTAGTCTGATAACATCTCTCAGGTTTGTACCTCCACTTATAACGATATCATCTGGTTTAGGTAGGGGAATGTTGCTTGTCGATTTTTTTGACTTTGGTATTGTATATTATATATCTTCAATAAGAAGTGTTAAAGCAAAATTTGACATGCTATATAATGATTATTTTATTAATAATCACGATGAAGTACCTCAATCTCATACATTTCTACCGCCAAATAGCAGTGTTTGCATTGCTGCGTTCCGGTTTGAGAGAAGGGTGAGAGAAGCGGTGAAATTACTGGGTAAATATGATATAGTATCTTCAGTTCAGAAGGTTAGCGACACGCTAGTGATATTTGTGATTACACTAGCGTGTATAGGCGGCGGTCACGTTTACCATCAAGCGGACCCTTTGCTTGTTTGCTGTAGGTAACAAGTATAAGGTTTTGTCTAGATGTAATTATTGTGCAAAAATATTTTCTTACAGATGATAAAGACATTAAATAGCTGTTAACAAATCCTGCAGGAAGCCAAATTACAAAGGAATATTTTCGTAGGTGACATCAGTTTAGTTTGATTTATTTATCATTAAAGTATTGTTTTCTAAGCAATATTTCCTCTCGGTCGTTATTTTATGTTGTTATTGGAATTAGTTCTTGGAATAGAGACCGAGTACCGGCAAGCGCAGCGGAAGGCGTCCACCCGCAAGATGGACAGACGATCTGACTAAAACCGCAGGATCGCGCTGGACACAGGCTGCATACAACCAGTCCTATTAATGATTACTTAGGGAGGCTTATGTCCAGCAGTGGACGTCTTATGGCTGATACGATGATGATGATGATTGTTATTCATTAATAAATTTATGTTAGACTTTATACGATTCAAAAGGATACATATTATTATGTATTTTTTGAGGTCAAATAAGATATTTTACATGAAAGGAGGAGGGAAAATGTAGCGTGGAGCAGTGGGTCCTTTTTGGTCCAGGTTATGTAAATCAGATTTACGTATTATAATATGCTTTTCTCGCTGAACCTTACTTCTTATTCTTCTATACAAGTATTTAACATTTCTTTAAGATATTATAATCAAATATACTAATGTGAGAGAGACAAAGCATGCATTCGTTTCCGGTTTTCTTATAAAATCAGTAAATATCTTAAGTCTCATAAAAAATCGATCGAAATCCCATCCTTAGCCCCATCGGCCTGTCCACTAGTCAAATTTGCGAGCTTGCACGTTTGGATATGTAACCGCGAATTAATGCCGGAAGCCTTCGCCAGGCATTAGTATGACCATCAGGACTGGTGAATCACGCTCACCAGACTGACAACTACCGTGGACACCTGTATTTTTCTCATAAGCCCGCCTATTTAGTAGTCCAGTTAGCCTCTTATACCTTTGTTTAATAAATGTAAAATTGTGTTCGGAAACAAAGGG
This sequence comes from Heortia vitessoides, assembly GCA_020976665.1. Taxonomy (NCBI): domain Eukaryota; kingdom Metazoa; phylum Arthropoda; class Insecta; order Lepidoptera; family Crambidae; genus Heortia; species Heortia vitessoides. The sequence goes on from JACJUM010000202.1 coordinate 18,378,410, forward strand.
TTCAAGTTTACGTCAACATAGCAATGAGTATTTATTGAATTGTTTTATGATTATTTATTTCATCCTTTACTTATTTAAAGGAAAAACAATCATTTTGTTTCTAGTAAGATGAAGTTTGTGGCCGTGTGGTACCGGCAGAGTAAAATAGTACCTCCCCCTGTACCAGGTGTCGTAAGAGGTGACTGAGGTACCAGAACCGACAAATGACGGTATAGCTATGCGTATCAGTATAGCTGAAATGCACAGGACGGAGATGGGCAGCAGTGTCCCCGTCGCGAAGCTACGCTCTGCAATTACCAACACGCTTGCCAAGCGCGGCTACTATATGGCGTATAACAGTTGACTTCAATGGCTGATATGATAAAGATAGAATTTATTCTTGTACGTGGTCTGTGAGATGCTAAGTTTCATATTAGGCTAGCACTTCATCTTGTTAATTCAGTGTTATTCATAGTACCCAAGAGTTAATCAACTCTCGCCACAAATAGAAAAGCAATGCGCTTACAGGAGTTGGCTAACAGGGAAGAGTGCATATCACACTCCTAGAATAAAACTTTATCAACTCAAATATTGCATTTACCACAAATCAAAAAAAAATTGCGATTTATTCGAAAATTTGTTGAATGCCTAATTCCTGCAGAGAAATTTCAACAGACGATTTAATTTAAAAAGTGTTCTTTCTGAATAAGTAGATACGAGTATTTACATTTAATGTCAGTGTTGAATAGTTGCAGTTTTCATATAGAAGAATGATACTCAGGCGACGATTGTAAAATGTCTATCTCGGGTTCCTAAGGCGGGCTCAATCTGTACCCAAATCATGTCCAAATAGTCTAAGCTATGTAGTGCACAAATAACAGTGCAACAATTGCAAGCGCAAAGGTCGTTGACTCTATCGAGGAATGCCTTTCAGCGGAGTCGGTGAGATCCTTATCTCTTGATTTACTCAGATCCGTTTCCCAGTTTCGTCCTCGATTGTCCTCGCTTGCTTAAGCATAAAAATGTAATAATTAGAACAATACATTTAGTAAAGGCGTACAGGACGTCTGATTCGACCTTCTGTGGTATGCTGATTGAAGAATTGTAACAAATATCAGTGAATATAACTTGGTTTTTGACTTTGATTCGAAAAATATTGGCTCCAACTAAGTTGAATACAAATTATTATAATTATTTTGAATTATAAATACTTTGTTTTGTTTCTTCAATATAGTAATCGCGAAGTTAGGTTAAGATTTGAAATCATTGTATTAGATACTATTAAGTTTTTATTTTACGTAAATCTTGTTGGTAAATGTCAATGTTATATTGGAGATGTAAAATTTTGTTTCCTCGCGTGATTTTTAAGCGGTTTTGTATTTCCACTGGCTACTTTTATTAAACTAACATTGTTGTAAAAATTACATGATATTCCCACGGAATAAATCTAAAGCCGGATTAAAGAACTTTACGAGCTCTTGTCCATCCACGGCCTATAAATGAGTTTTGTAAGGATCCGTGAATAAGTAGCCCGGCAGACATGCGGGCAGCGATGCAAAGATTGCGCGATGCCCCGATAACGGCGAAGTGAAAGACCTGCCCGAACGTACAATTCTTGCTAATAAGTTATAATGCAACGGCTTGAATTGAAAATGTACGTAGCAGAGATAAAAAAATATAAGCCGAATAAGATTCTGCGTAAAATTAGTAGTAATATGAGATGAAACAAAATTTTGGATTGGATTTATTTTTTCTAAATAACATATTTCTTCGAATTTTAAACGTGAATATAATTTTTTTGCAGGCGTGAGACCGACGGAGCTTTTCACAATTTTCATTTATAACACAATGGTACACGTTGTCGACATTGTAATCGTCCTTGCCACTTTTCAGCATTTTGGGAATTCTTGCAAACGTCTAAATTCAATTTTTTAAACTGCATAAATTCCCAAATAAGCTAACATTGGATTAGCCATGAAGGGAAATAGAAATAAAAAATAGACTATATTTTTAAAAGATGATAGGATTCCTTTATAAGTCTATTATTACATGTTGTGTTCTGTTACACATTTAAGTTTTATTTAGCCATATCTACAGCCGGACACAGGCCTCCACAAGAAAGGAGGAACTTTATCCATAATTGCCGCGCTGGGAAAGCGTGTTCGCAATCACAGATCGTAGCTATCGCGATTGGGATTCTGCTGAACATCCCCGCCCTGTGCACCTGGTAGTGGGGTGGGGGGGGGATTATTTTACTAACGACGTAACGCGTATTTACAAAACACAGTCTGCTGCGCTGCTGCTCCGGAATACTAAACCGGGTTATATTGTCTTTGACCACTAGCGATGAATCATGAAGCCCTAATTATTTCAGACATGCAAAAGCTTGACGTGCACCCTTTCTTAAGACGTATAAGGCAGCCCATTGCATCTGTATCACCGCCATCTTGACGTCAGTGGAACAAGCGTTTTCCTGTTCTTTGTGCCTGACGTGAACATTAAAAGTCGCGCGGTGCGATGCGTGCCTAAGTTCACGATCGATTTTATTTTGATTTGCTGGATCGTTGCCTGTTTTGCATTCGGTATATTTATCCTTATTCGTGCGATAGGAGACTGTTGGGATTACTTGTATGTGTTTATGTGTGTGTTTTGGTCTGCACTATTGTTGGATATACTTCATAAGTAAATAGATTGGTGATAATCTAATGTTCGTAACTTTTATAATGAAAGTCCTAATGGCTCATTTTGTAGTAACTCTTTTCTGATGCGCTATAGATCACGGGTTTGATCCCTATAAATTATATAAGGATAAACGATTATATAATAGACATTTGTGATTTTTGAGTAAATTGTGCTTATAATGTGTATATATATATATTCGTGTATGTAGTAAGTATTATATTTGTACTGGGAGATAATGCCAACACGCATTATGTTCGCCATTTGTACATTTTGTAATATTTTGTGCAATAAAGTTCAATAAATAAATAAATTACTTCTTTTTTCTGATATCTTTAGCACAAGTGCTTATCATGGAGACAGGTCAATATATGTGATATTGTGTGAATTAATCTATTTTTCATTTACTATAGGTAGCTTCATAGAACATTTTTGTACAACAACTTTTTAAATGGAAGAGAGTGAGTCACACATATGAGGCAATTTGTGATATACCAATGTTAACTGATTACACACGTTTATATGTATGTATGCGGTGATAATTGCAGTAATAAGTGCATGAATTCATCGGATAACTCCATAATTAGTCAGTATTATAATAATGCTGTTTTTAAATTCAAACATCTCATACATTTGACTTGGAGATGAGTCGCTTAAAACACTTTAGGAACGGACATCAGACAACACATAAATCACATATATAACTCTTTAATAGATATTTAAACCCTTATACAAATCAAACAAAAATATGCACTGTATAAATGTATTTATAAATGGACGGCTATCAAGATAGCCCAAGAAAGTATCTCTATTATCTTCACCATCGGCCTGTAAGCATCACCGCAGCCTAGATGTTTGTAATACAAGGATATCACTGGAGCGTTGCCAACCTTGTAATTTATAGATATTATGTTACATTATCCAGTAATTTAACTGCTTGTCTCACCCTGCAGACCGGAATACAGCAATGCGAACACTGTCTGGCGGTAAAAATAGTTGAGATTCTTCGTCTGCATTGGTAACTCAACATTACCTATTTATACCGCCAAATAGCAATGGTCGCAGTATTTCGTGTGCTTTGAAATGTGAGAGAGGCAGTGAAATTACCGGGTAATGTGATATAATATCTTCAAGTCACAAGTTTGGCAACGCGTTAGTGGTTTCCTTGTGAGATGACAAGCGTGTATAGGCTGCAGTGACGCTTATTATCACGCCGACTGTATGCTTGTTTGTCGACCTGGTGTAATATAAACAATGTGATATAAATAGAATATGATATATGTATATAAACGGTCCAGAATTAACTTTATAAAATAAAAGCCTCATACTAAATATATATCCAATTAAAGATTAGAAGCCATTGGAGCGGACATTACTCACATCATCATCATACAATCAAAGATTGTTTTAATATTTATTAGGAGTATCAATATTACAGTCCATAGGAGGTGATGACGTCACCAAAGATGACGCACGTATTGTTTCGGCTTTCTTACATCATATACGAACACTAGGTTTTTACTCTCGATCGAGCCGTCGTAGGTCGTATTGATCGGAAAAGCCCACTTCCTTTTGGTCAGTAGTGGTATTAAATTGCTATTGTTTGGATTGTTTTGATGCGCAGGCGCAACCTTCAACTAATCTGTTTGATGCTACAGTAAAATAGGCCTTGTTTAAATCTAAGTAGGAACATAAGATCGTGATGGATGAAGGCCGTATACAACGGGCCTAATTGAAAAAAAAAATAATGGTAATAAAAATAATGAATTTCTTAAGTTTAAGTACATTAGGGATATAGATAATATAATAATATAACAATAATATAATAATATATAATATATAATAATACACGTTAAAGTGTATAGTATAATATATATAAATTTGATGATAATGTAAAAAAATCCCTGTATTTGTAGTCTGTAAAAAACTATACAACGGTTTATTTAGTTTGATTTGTTCGACGTATCTTATGGATATCAAGGTTACCTTAGTAGTTCCTGGTTTATCTTATAATTCCTAACGATTTGCGTTATGTCTTAGTAGAATACATATTATTATGCGTTGGTAGGCATTCTTGTATTATATGACGATAATGAATTATAATAAAATTTAATTTTAAACTGACAGCCTTAATTACAGATCAAGAAAAATAAAGTACTGATTAATCTAGTATTTCTTTGAGGCATTATCTTTATTTGTTGTATCAAGTGGTATAATAGTGGTATTATCGTGATTACTTATTAGGAAAAATCATTCATCATTATATTAATGTCTTATAATTTCGCGAGGGGTGACCCTCCGCCAGATCGACGGATTATTTGGTAAAGGTTTAAAGGAATTGTTTGTTTCAAGCGGCACAAAGCCGAACGCTGTGGCGTAAATTTGATAAGTCCAACATTGGACGTCTGTTGGTTAATATGATGATAATTTCGCTTCCTGTAACTTTTAAGTATCATAACAGTAAAAATCCTGAAACTATAGAGTAAGTATAAATAAAACTCCAAACTACATATTATGGCATAATATAGATAATCCAAAGAAAAATTGTGGTGGTCCTTTGCCGTAGTACTTGTCTGCCCTATACTAAAGTGCAATTTAAAAGTTAGAGATCTCGAAGGAGTGTTACTCAAGAGGGAAGAGACTGCTCACGCAGCCGGAGAAGTGTGATCCAAAGAGCATGCTACATCCCTCCTTTGAATGCTATATTCCTGCTTGCAATGCTTCAGTTAATATCGTTTGGCTCATTATGCTTTTGAATATGATGGTTTCAAGTTATTATGCTTTTTGAGTTTTTATATGTATGCTTAACAATTTTAGTCTACACAATATTAGGATTTATAAAAGTATGACAGACAATATTAAGGAATCCAGACGATTAGGTAGATTAAATTTATAGAACATGATATTAGGAGAATAGACGTTATGCTTAGTTTAATAATCCAACTACCACCCAAATTTTTTTATCATCAATTGTTTAAGTGGGCATTGAGTTCTCACTTAGGAAGCAGATTTTAAGACGTGCTTACTTTAAAACATTAATAAATTTAACGCTCAACATAAAAATATTTTTTTTAAATCCAAAATATATCAAGGCGCCTCGGAAGCTGTTTAACATTCGATCCGAGTATAGCATTTTTAATTTATTGTGTGTTATATCTTCGATTGGTTAAGATGCACAAGGCGACCCGCGAATTTTATTGTTCGCCTATGAAATAAATTCGGATAAAACAGCACCAAATAATAGTGGCAGAATATAAATCCAGCCTGAGGTCGAAACTGAATTCTGTTAGCAGTCATTGTGGGCAAGATCATAAATCGTGATAGAACAATAGCCGTGGATTGGACAGTTTAATGAATTTTTCATTTTTTTTTCTTGTACGCAGACGCGACAAAAAATATGTTTTAATGTGTTTTTTATTAAAAACATACAGATGTAATGACGAGCCTAGATTACCAATTAGCGAGCGATTATCTACTGAGGGTCATCTAAGTGAGCCACATAAAATCGACTGTGTATTTGGTTTTCAAATCGGATTAGAAGCCACCTGTTCTATTTGATGTCTGTTATTTAATGCATACATTGAATACGTCATGTCTATATAGAACTAGCTGTGACCGCGACTTCGTCAACGTGAAAAAGTTTTTGCGGGTACCTTTTATCTCATACCTCATTACCTTTTACTCTACATGTCATATTTCATATCGAATCAATAGCTTAATAAAAAGTTTCATACTTCTAGCTTTCAAAACAGTGATACTTACATACAACTTTTCATCCAAACCTTTGCCACCCTTATTTCAAATAAAAAGTCCCCCTACGTTCTTTTTTCATTTCATTCAATATCCAATCGTTCAGGTGTGATTATGTAACAGACAGACATACAGGGTTACTTTCGCATTAATAATATTAGTAAGGATTTCTAAGAATTAATATGTGGAGAACTGCCCCAATCGAGATTTTTGATCGTATTGTCTGATAATTATGAAACAGTGTCGTGATTTGTGACAGATACATAGCGATCACGCATAATGTGTTAACACAGAATAATAAAGAAACTGTAATAAAATATCCACTTACAAAGGTTGCTGGAAGAAGTGGCTCTTCTAAATAATAATAAATTCCAAATAAGAAATCTTTTTTATTTGTAATTTATTATAACGAGATGGTACTCATGGTAGTGATAGAGATAGTAATAAAAATAGTAGTGATAATAATAATAAAATAATAACAATAGTGATAATAATAATAATACGAGTGCAGATGGTAGTTGATCCTATCTTATGCGCTATAGGTCGTGGGTTCGATCCCCATCTAAAGCAAATGTTTGTAATAGTCTGGGTGTTATTTATATGTATCTAAGTATCTATAATTCCTCTGTTATCTTATATCTGTAACAAAAATAATTTAAACAACTTATTTTGGAGACAGATCAATATTGTATTAGATATTGTAAGAATTTATTTAAAAAAATGTGCATAGGCAAAATATTATTACGTTACAAATATACGTTTTTAAAGATCTGAATTACAATTATTAATTCATATGGCCAATGACCTTGATGACATTATAAAGTCCCTAATGTCTCTTATAACCCTATAGGATCAACCCTATAGGTCATTGAGCAGCCTAATTAATAACTAGTTTACAGAACTAAGAACCTGATTGGATGAGATTAGTAGATACAATGGCTCTAGTAATTTTTAAAAAAGGTGAGTGTAAGAATGAAAAATAATGATGACAACTAATCTTGGACAAACTGCGAGTTATACTATTAAAAAAAAACATGCAAATAAAAGTAGTATGGATATTGCAGAATATCTAAATATTTGGTTATTAAACAGACTGGCCAGCGGTAATTGTAAGAAAAGGACAAAAATCTTAAAATAATCTTAATTCTTCTCATAATCATCATATCAGCTATTGGAAGTCCACTCTTGGACACAGCCCTGCTCAAGAAAGAGAAAGTTTTGCCCATAATTGCACTCGCACTCGCACTTTCGCTGGGGATGCTGCTGACCATCCCCACCTTGTGCATTTGAGCTACACTGATTCGGATAAATATGCTGCCACCTGTCTCTGGTACCTTAGTCGCCTCTTGCAACATCTAAAACAGGAGAGGTCTTCAACTCTGCCGGTACCTACGGCAAACTTAATATAATACATATAGAACTGACTAATAAACTAGAAAGAAATACAGCGATACATTCAAATAGACAAACTATATAAAATTATCATTAGCTTTTTATCCCCATAATTATTTGGTTACGATGGGTGTGAGTTAAATTGATTGGTAATGCGGTGTCTACTTTCGTATGTGTTGATCTTCTTGAGAGAACAACACATACCAAACTACTGGATTGACTTCAAAAATTGTTCACCATTAAAAGCCTCAAATTTACCAAGTAACATATTATATTAACGTAAATGGAGTTCCTTACCTAAAATGGAACAATTTAAGCTTTATATACATTTGTAACAAATAAACTAAAATAATACCAAACCAATGGCAAACACTCCTTCATTAATGGATAACAATATTACCAAAAAATAATTTAAGCTACATTATGTTATGCGCTCCCCCTTGAAGTGAGATCTGCTCGTTCTCTTTCTATTTTTAAGAGAACGGTAAAGGAGTATTATCACTTTGATTTGGCTTTTTGATTCTGTCATTTTCCTTGTTTTGTAACTTTATCTTTTATATGTATATATGTATGTTTGTTATTATGTAAAGTGGAAGTACATAGAGTTCTAAATGCACCTCAAACTTCCATCAGCTTAAACATGTTTTCTATCCAAAGGTTGCCTGTAAGAAATTGCATTTAGCGATAAGGCCGCCTCTTGTACCTATTCCATATTTTTGTGACGTTCTTTTGTTGTTTTCATTGGTGTACAATAAAGAGTATTATTATGTTTCCAAATTCTTACGAGAGAAGGAACTATGCGGTCTAAACCACGGAACGCATCCAGATGAAAAAAAATACTTAAAAAAATGTAAGCTTGCACTTTAAAGTGCTGGAGCACACATTTCAAATATGGCGGCACGTTTGATGGTTTCACCTCATCGTGTCTGTATAATTGTGAAGACATCTCCAGCATAGCTATCGGCAGCGTTTCCAAGAAGTGTCGACAATCAGCCATGCCGGGTGTATCGCGGCCAGTAACGGTGGCGTGTGCTCCGATTGTATTCAAATGTCCAGTCGAATCCTGCTGCTTATGCGGTGTGATCGACATTCGAATTTGCCTAGCTTTGTAAGCCGATGATCCGAGATAGGTGAATTTTAGACTACGCAATTGATGTTAATGCAAACTGTTTTCGATCTACAAATTTAACTTAACTACAAAAAGTCTGTGCTTTTTATTTACTACATTTTAGAAAATTTTATATCAAATATAAATGTTTGTCAGTTCTATTTAATTAGTAATACAACGGGAAATTTTACACAAATGTAAAAAAAGTCGCTTTCCACTGTCTGTCCTTATCCTATGTTAAGGCGATTTTTAAAATTGATATTGATTCAAGAGGAAGGTTTATATGTATAATACATGTATAATATAGTAGAGAACCACTGATAATGTTAGAGATTACCGATGTGATATTGTAAATTACATAACACGATTTTTGTATTCAAATAATGTACAGTATTGTACACCATAAAAAGTCTACAAAAAAGTCCACGATGGCATATATATCTCTCTTAGAGATACAATAATAACAACCTATTCGCGTTGTTTATATAAACTTCAAGTTGAATTAACCTGTTTGGTTGCGTCAAACATCTTCAAGGAAAGTTTGTTACAATTTTTTTTTTATATATAAACGTTAAATACACTTAGCGGCCATATTAACCGCTAATGTAATCTTATTATCTAAGGGTTCAGCCAGCGTTTGCAATGTAAGCGCAAAAAAAGTGATTTTTTACCACATCACATTAGAAAACTCTAGAAATATCAGTATCTATTCTTCTACTATATGCATGCGTATCATACATACAAACCTTCCTCTTGAATCATTTTTTATTTAAGAAACCGCATCAAAATCCGTTGCGTAGTTTTAAAGATCTAAGGATACATAGGGACAGAAAGAAGAATGCGATTTTTTTTATATGTAGTAATTCTACTGTACATGTGTAGATCTCTGAATTCTTCCTAAACGGCTGGACCGATTTGAATGATATTTTGTATGCTGCAGTTGCCGCTACAGTCGGTATCCAGGCTATTTATCTCTAATGCATTATATGGCTGGATTGATTCGAATATTTTTGTGAATGCATTCAATTGGGAGCCTGAATGAGTGAGATTCACAGAACAGCCCGGCAGTTGGCGCTGCAGTCGGTATAGAGATAGGTGAAAGTGAGGTACCAATACAGGCGACCTTTGTATGAGGTCCCTTTAGTACGCCACATACAAAGGTAATTTGATTACATGATATACGATTGAATATAAAACAATTAGACGTAGCACGCAGGACCGAACGCACCGTGAGGGTTTGCAATGAAGACCATTTACCGACAAGCGCAAAGTACACCCTCCTATAAAACCCCTCATAAAATATTATCTGTCTGATAGATTAGGATCGCACCAGAAGCAGGTGTAGGTATACTGTAAGTCCTTGAGGAGGAGACCTATGTCTTGCAGAAAACGCCCTACGGTTGATATGATGACATAAAATATAGCTGTATTTCGCAAGCAAAAAGTCAGTCAGTCATCATTCAATATGTGGTTTAGAATAGCCACTAAAACAGATAGTGAGATAGTTGTCCAGCGCCCTTTGAATAATGGATCGAAATAGAACCCGCGCCTGCGCCTGCGTCCCACGCGCGCGCCGTACATTATTCTCGGCGCGTGCGCACCTCATTGTTATGTACGCGTTGCGCGCTGGCTACGAATATTACTAGTTGTAATTTTTAACACCTTTATTTTGACGAAAATTACACATATTATTTGGTACTGCCAAATAACATATACATAGAAACAAATATTATGTTTAGTAAGTTTAATCATTTATATAGTAAGATTATTAACAGTAATAGATAAACGTTAAAAATACTTAAACGTTTCTGAAATTAATATTTTCTTACTACTTACAATAAAATTAACCTAAATCCTGCTGAAGGATTTATGCTGCTTTTGTTCCTGGAACAATTCCTATGGAGACTAAGTGAAACATATACTAGATACCGGCAGAGTAGAATAGTACCTCCCCCTGTACCAGGTGTTGTGAGAAGCGTCTAAGGTACCAGAACCGACAGATGGCGGTATATCCATCCGAAACAGTGTAACTCAAATGCACAGGGTGGGGATTGGCAGCAGCATCTTCATCGCGAAAACTGCGTTTTGCCAACACGCTTGCCTAACGCGGCAATTATGGGCAAAATTCCCCCTTTCCTGGAGAGGCCTATGTCCAGCAATGGAATTCCAATGGCTGAAACTATCAATAATAAATAACTAAATTAACACAACATCTCATATATTGACATGACTCCGAGATAAGTCGCTTAAAGCATTTGTGTTACGAACATCAGACAACAGAAGAACCACAAATATTATACTTAAATAGATATACTTTACATCCAGACAGAGCTAAAACACGTATATCATTATATAAATATTTGTCATGGGTGAAGTTCGAACCTACGACTTCTGGCGCACAAGGTAGGAAAACTACCATCTCCTCAATATGGCCTATTAAAATATGTATGCATTAGGCTTAATTATTTCATCTTAAACGTGGCAATTACTGAGAATAAAAGCTGCGTGAAGTCTTCTCATATCTGTTCCAGCTCAAAAATGTTGATTTAGCTTATTTCCGACACTATGAAACTTCGTATTTGAGACTATTTGCCCCATAATTTTATCTAGGAACTTTGTGTTAAGTTAATTTTAATCTAACTTACAGCACTTTGTAATCCGGATCAGACATTTTTTAATATTAATAATATATTTTATTTTACGCTAGGGATATATAAAACAGACAATTTAAAATTTGAAATGGGCAGCCTCATTGTAGAGCGCTTTCTTCTATGGCGCCTTGGGATGGAGTAAGTAAATATAATTATGTAGGCAGATGAAGGTGCACTTATGTAAAATATATAATCCAATATATACTATATATTAATGAGATACATAATAATATATACTCATCATTAACACATCAGGCATTGTAAGTCCACTGTTGGATATCGGCCTCCCCAATTAAGGGGGAATTTTTGTATTGGCAATCACAGAGATTAGCTTTTACGACGGTGATGTTGTTGCCCATCTCATTTCAGGCACACTATTTCAAATCGATATGCCGCGTTATAGTAAGCGTTACTTCAGCCTATAGACGCGCGTTGCCACCCTGGTGATCTGAAGATACTATGTCATATTTCCCAGTAATTTCATTGCCCTTCAAACCAGAACACATTGTAAGAGGTCTACCTCATTTAAAACGCCGTATAACGCTCATTCGTCGGTTGTATTCGTCATATCGATTTTGTCAAAATTGCGATTCGAATGTTTTTCTAGCCCTTCTATTCTTCTAGACCTTTCGTGATTAGAGGAACTAAAATTATATGGATATTTTTATTACAATAGCCGCGGGGTACCGGCAGAGTTGAATAGTACCTCCTCCTTTGACAAGTGTCTGGTAGGTAAATTCCTTGAAAAGTAGGTTAAACTTAAATATAAAGTAAGTTCTTTGTCTTCCTATCACTACCTAAATCTTTATATATTTACATTAATATATTTCATTGCAGTGTTCGTCCGTTATGAACTTCTAAACAATCAATTTGAATAACATTTCTGCTTACTGTGTACAGTTCGATTCAACACAAGAGATACGATAGTTTTCATCTCAATTTATAATGCCGCAGGTTGTAGCGACCCTATCTTGTCTGCCAAAGTTAGAGGGTTCGATCGCCAACAAGGACAAACATTTGTATGATGATATTTGTGTTAGTTCTGTGTCTGGCTTTTAAATATATGTAATTAAGTAGTGTATTTGTGATTGCTCTGTTGCCTGATGTCCAAGACAAGTGCTTTAAGCGACTTATCACGAAATCCGGTCAATGTATGAAATGTTGTAGGTTTTTATTAAGTAAGTACATTTAAGATAGGAGTTCATCTGTCGGTTTAGTTAGTTATTACAAAACGCCAATAGCTTTCCAACGGTTTTCACCAATAGTCAAATTGTATGCAATATTTTATTCTTTAAACCTCAACGGTGGACAGGTACATGCTGATGGTACGCTTTGTCATTACTGGTGATTACTTTTTTGACTATCCAAAAATTTTTAGTAGGAATTTATAAAATAATAATCACTGTGATTTTTTTTTATTAAAAATACTCAAAACATTGGGTTTCACGATATATATTACATACATACTTAGGTATAAGTTGAACCATAGAAATAGAATAATAATTTGACACGTGGCGCCATCCTCGTTGTGGAGTACTAGAGTTTGGCAAATGCCAACGTCTATAAATCGATGCGAACAGACAGATAGACGGATTTATTGTTAATACATTGTAGGTATCGATGTTGAGAGCCTCTTAACGTTTCAGCCAGGTCGCTGATTGCGATTGATTCCGATAGACCTCCGCAGAATAATAAATACCCATGTTTACACGTGTTGGCGTCTGCGTCTTTTGTTTTGACATTATCTATAGCGGAAACAGAGCGAGACAGTATTATGAAAATATATATAGAAAAGGTTTTTATTCAAATTATTTACAACTTCGTATAAGAAATAAAACTATCTATTTATTAGAACAAAACACGTCTTGAAGTCCACGTCTTGTTTTCCTAGATTTTTATGGCAAAGTTGCAAATGTGCAGCACATTGCGGGCTAAAGATGTTAACAATGTCTATTATGTTCTAATGTCTCTTATTTATATTATTAACTAGTTAGTTTGAATAGATTTTTGTTACTACTTAGTTTTATTTGATCTGTAGAGGTACCGGCAGAGTAGAATAGTATCTCTCTCTGTACCAGGTTTCGTAATAGGCGACTAAGGTACAAGAACCGACAGGTAGCGGTATATACATTCGGAACAGTGTAGCTCATATGCATGTAGCGGGGATGGTTAGCAACGTCCCTTTGTCCATGCTTGGTCATCACTGCAATTTTGGGCAAAATTCCCCATTTCTCGGGGAGGCCTATGTCTAGCAGTGGACTTCTGAAGGTATATAATTATTTCTGTAGAAAACAGACAAAATGTATTTTGAATAAATACAAAATAAAGCATTTATGTTTAAGTGCTAAATATGAAAATATAAATTTAAAATATTATACTAAATTCTTTAAACAGTAACTGTGATAGTGGAAATGAATAGCAGAATTAATAACAGTAAGAAGTAATATCGAAATTTATCACTAAGGTGATATGGAAGTGTCACAAGAAGTGATGGAGCAATCAATGAACGTGTGAAGGAATTATACACTAGATCACGTGTTTTTCAATTAAAAAAACATCTTGAGAGAAGATCTTGTGTTTTAACTGGTACTAATATTTGAAGAGATTAAGTACATAGATGGAGCATGAGAAGTATATAAGGGTCTAAGTTAATGAAAATCTCTCTGGCAAAAGCAAGATCAATTATAAAAAATACTTATATATATTTTACTTACTTATATTCGACTTTATATATCTAAGCCGTTCTCGAAAATGTTGAATTCATTCACAGTTAAATACTTTCAGAAACTCGAGTGGTTCTGTTTCTAAAAAAAAATACAGTTTTTTGATCAAACAAGTACCGTCAGATTAGCTCTTTTGGAGATAACACGTAACAAAAAAATGCTAATGTTATGTGATGCTAAGTTGACTGTTGGAGGTGGGGCTCCCCAATTTGTCGTTTGGGAAATTATTTGGCTATAGTTGTCCCGCTCGGCAGACGTGGTGGAAATCGCAAAATTTTAAGTATTACTATACTATTACTTTAACTTTTTAATTTTTGCTTTGAAATTTATGAATTAGGTACAATATCATCTGTGAGTAATATATTTTTTATTTTCTTAATAATCACTTAAATTTTAATTTCTATTAACTGTAATTTTGTACCGAAGCTCATAAATTTGTATTCTTGCTATTGGCCATACATAGGGACATTTAATATTTTTTGATACCATTGTAAACCAATGTGAATTGAATTTAATTGAATTGCAATGTTGCTAATGTTGCATCGGGAATGCAATAGGAAAATAGTGCACTGTGACTTGTTGAGATACGCTGTTTCGGATGGTTATACCGCCATCTGTCGGTTCCGGTACTGTTTTAGTAACTACATAAAGAATAGTTTATTTATGTAGTTATAAAATATAATCAACAGTATCTGTTAATGTATCGATGGTTTTCTTCAGAAATTAAACACAATTATGTTCCTATATTTATTTACAAAACATTATTATGAAAACGTTTTCGTACAATGTGAGTACTTCTATATAAACAGTTAAAAAATTAATTCTAATTATACTAAATTGATTACATACATTTTAAACTTAAAGACAAATAAGACGAGAAATTTTGAATTTGGTAGCAATTCTAGCGTATTTATATGACTATGCCGCCATTTTGCGGGCGTGATATTACATTGTTACTGCTTGGTTAAATCTTGTTACTAACAAAAGTACACAGCTTATTAACAAAATGAAACATATACATTGTGTATATCGTATGAACGATGAACCAACATTTATGTTCTTTAGTCGGTAAGTGATAACGTCCTTAAACGTCGACTAATTCAATTGTTTTCACGTTCGAGTTTGTAGTATATTTAAAATACTTCTCACTAGTATTATGGATATGACAGTTTAGGTTCCAATACATTAGAATAGCTGATATATATCAAAAATAATGTTCTAGGTTAGATTCTGAAGATTATTAAGCGAAATGTCACAAATATTTTATGTTGTTCAACTGAGATAATTTAAGCTTAAATCACAATTAATATTTATTTAACTCAGATATTAATGATAACCATATTAGTAAGAACATCAATAAAATGAGTTTCGCAAAGTTTCATTCGATTCATTCATTCATTCATTCAGATTTGATTGAACAACAATTACACAGTGAAGAAATCAAGCGTTATAATTTTTAACGATACGCAAAGTCACGTGTGGCCGTTAGTTTAAATTTACTTTTTAACAAGCGAAATCTTTCTCCATATACTTTGACGATGACAAAGATTACCGTGACCTATGGACGCTTGCAACAACAGGTGTATCAAATGTGCGAAGCTGTGTTTGTGAACTAGTCAACTATGTTAAATTAATGGATTAGATTAGAGATAAGTCGTTGATATCTGCTCCAGTGTACGTTGCTACTAAGTTCGCAATGGCTTAGCTTCGGCGACCCTCGCTCCGTCTTGCAGACTCGTCCGGGCTTCAGTCCGCGCTTGCCGGCTCGTCGGCGCACTCCTCACTTGCAGCACTGATTCTACTACCACCTCCTCAATAAATTGACCGCCTGCGTCTGTAAGCACATAGAAGACATTTATTAACATTTATCATCAAATCGATCATTTATCATCAAATAGGATGTAGGCCTCCCCAAAAGGTTTCCTATAGGATCATCTGTATGTCGTTTAAAATCATCGCGTTGATTTCAGTGGACTTTTGGAAGAGATCTACCACTTACACATGAGGTAGACTCATGCAAAGGTTGTCTGCATTGATACTTCGCTCTCACACTGCTATTTCTAGCAAATAGCAGTGTTCATATTGCTGTGTTTCAACTTAACAAGTGAGAGAGGCAGTGAAATTACTGGGTAATATGATAAAATATCTTTAAGTCATGGTAGGCAACGCGAGATATCTTTGTTGTAATACTAGTGTCTATAGGCTGCTGTCTCGCTTATTATCACATAGTCTTATAAAAAAAATGGTATAGGTACTTTTATTTCAAACGATTCGAACCTCTACATGTTGGTTCTTCTATCACCTTAAACAATACCAAGTATGACTCTCCAAGGACCAAAGCACTATTAACTTGATATGGTCTATTCCGGTTCTACGCGGCATTTTAATAATGGATATTAGTATTAAGTTTTCCGTCTTTTATTACGTTATTTCGATTCAAAATAAAATATGGTTTTCTGCGGAAACTCTAATCTCTCCGGTTTCATAAGCTCTTCCTGTGACTTGACCAAATTCTGAACACACCCGAATCAAAATCTTTCACATATTGTTCATTTATTGCTGGAGAATTTGAGAAATTGATCTTTTAAACATACATGCAAAGCGCGTGGTCAAATGAGATACGTTTTTATAAAAATAGCTTGAACGTTCAATTTACGCAATATTTCAATTAAGGATACAATTTGAAAAATCTTCTCCTTACAGCGCTATATACTAGAAAGTCGTGAGAATCAAATTACTCCTTTTTACTTTAACAGAAGGAACAGTAAACACTATCTATCGGTTTAATGTATTAAGTTAATTTGGAGATCTTAAAAAATATTAATAATCTTTAATTTAATTTATCTCACTCTCCAGACATTTATTTTCGTTGCGATTAAGTACATATTTTTTATTCATTATCTTTGCAATTCATATTTCTGTTAATCAAATTTTAAATTATATTTTAAAATCACTATTAATAATATAACATAGTTAATAAATATATAACATAGTTTATTGTGGATTTTTGTGACTGAATCTACACCACCCATAAAAATGTGAACGAAATGGTTTTAAATAGACAAAAAGCAATAAAAACGAATTCAATGCGTACTGCAATTACATAGACGGGCATTTTCAAGTCGCTTCTGATAAGGGCTTAACTTATAAAATATACATTTCACGTTAGCTCGTTGATGTCTTTTACAAGTAACGTTATCCAAATATTTTCTTTTTAACTGAACTCAATATTAGAACGCACTTAATAAAAATAAATATCGCAAAAATCTATATACAATAAGGGATAGGAGGTACAAATAGAACTTGTTATTCCTCAATTTTTTTGTAAAACATTTCAATTATTCTTTTTGTATTTCATGTGGTTGGAATAACATCAACGAAGTCGTATTGGTACAATTAAAACCTTCTTTTGCATTATGCAGAAAGTTTATGGTTTGAAACCTAATTATAAGTTGCGATGCCTAATTATAAGTAATGCAATCACTTTTGGTAGCAGAAAAAGATGATCATTTTAATATAAAAATAATATATATATATATATATATATATATATATATATATATATATATAATATTTTTTTTTTCTTAGAAGTAATTTTTTGTAGTTCTGGTGATCTCCTTTTAACTATAACTTGCATAAGAAGATTGAGATAAAATAGATAGGGAGTGAATAAAGTATTTCAAGATAAAATCATATAGTTGTAAAAGGTGACCATAATGATATTTCAATACGTCCTTAACCTTTGCGGTAAACCTTACGAAACATCAGCTCGTGTGTAAGTTGTTTTTTTTATCGACGATTATTTTATTATATAACTTTTACAAATCAATTAATGTTATGTTTACAACCAAAAAGGAATAATTTGTTCTTTTTTCAGAAACAGTTTGACCGATTTTAACGGGGCCTTTTCTAGCAAATAGCTTTTGTATTTTAGGGTAAACATAGCAGATTTAAATCAGAATAAAAATTGACAGCCATAATTAACCAATGAAATAGTGAATTGTAATCGTAAATCTGGTACTTCATACCAATAAAACCCCTTTAAAATGCAGTCAGTAATCTACTAGAAGTAGACCTTTTACAAGGGTCATCTGCCTTAGTACCTCATTCTCATCTATTTATTGCCTCAAATAACAGTGTTCACATTGCTGTGTTCTGGTTTGAAGGGTGAAAGAGGCGGTGAACTTACTGGGTAAACGTGGCATAGTATTTTCATACCACAAGGTTAGCGACATGCCAGTGATATCTTTGTGATAGCATTAGTGTCTATACGCTGCAGTATACCATCAAGCGGACCGTATGCTTAATTGCCGACTTCATAATATAAAATATAACATTTAATTAATGTGGGAGTTTTGGCTCTTAGGTAGATGTCAATTCAATAGAAGATTGCTTAGATTACAGATTACAATGAAGCCATTACATAGTTTTCAAGAACAACGTTGCCCTTGTTTTGTTTTCGCAGGGTGGGACTTCTTGTTTCTGAACAGACAAATACATGTTTCTTTAACAAATTGGAAACATAATATACTATTATTACGTAAGTGTTCTCACATGCTTATTATCAAGATATAAAATAATAATATTACATTTTTGTAGCTTGTGTACCGTTTTAATGCAAAGGGCAGATTTTGTCTTGAGTCCAAATCTTTTTTGTACGCGTAAATTTTGTATTTATTTAATTCTAAAAAAGGTACGCATACAAATAACCAGCATTAACGCAACTAAAATATATGTATTGTTATAACCTTAACGTTTAAAGTTTATTTTCTTACCACAACTTAACACAAGTAGCACCAGATCATAATACATTAACAGCTCTTGTGGAAGACTGGAGTCTTGCCCTAGTCCGATCATAAGGTAGATCTCTCAGAAAGGTCGTCTGCATTGGTACCTGACTCTCACTTATTTCTACCGCCAAATAGCTGTGTTCATATTGCTGTGTTCCAGTTAAAAGGGTGAGAGAGGAAGTGAAATTACTGGGTGATGTGACAAAGGTTAACGACACGCTAGTGCTATTCTTATGATGACAGCGTCTATAGGCTGCAGTCATGTTTACCATCAAGCAGACCGTATTATAAAGTTCGTAATATAAAAAAGGTTGTCCACATAGGACTCTCAGGAAAGGGGAATTTGCTCATAAATGACCTCGCTAGACCATCGATGCAAATCCAATTAAAATTTTCTGGTACTGTAAGCATTTAGACATAATAACATAATCCTGCGTTAATAATATGTGTGTGCTAGCGTAAATTAATAGAACAGCGTTTGCTGTCCCAGCAAACGCTGTTCTGTTAATTTATATGATGAAAGGATATGAATTACTGATATAGCTATCAAATAAGAAGGTTAATGGTGGTAGAAGTGTGATAATTTAGGGTAAGTATTTGTAATGCCACATTGGAAAAAAATGTCCCAAAAATATATGATAGGGTCTGATTATCAGACCAACAGAATATGCATATAATATTTCATAAGGATTGGTCAGGCGGTTTCAGAGGACTACACGAGGCTGTAACACAAGAATTTTAAATACATCTTGTTACTAACACGGTTAGGTATCTAGAACACTGAATAAAAATCATAAATGTGAAAGTTTGCGAAACGGTATGAAAGTAATGAATTAATGTAGATAATGCAACAACATGCCAGCATATCTCGCAATACGCCAGCTAGAGTCTACATAAATGGAGTATGGATGCGTTAATATAAACTATAATACTTTCGTAGAGTGTATGATATACAAACACGTGCAAACATAAGTTGCATCGCCAATCTAATTAAGTACAAGGTTTTATATTATAAATGAGGAGCGTAATACTTTATCATTAACGTCAGCCATCTCCGAGTGTCCCCATTACATGGTCACTCAAATTTGTGCACATTGAGAAGCAGTTTCCTTATTACTAAAATCATGAGATAATCAAATATAGCAGATAATATTTTTATCTTTATAATTGTATTATTCATTTTGCTGCTACAAAAAACTATATACATATTATATAAGAGCTGTAGGATACAGGCAGAGAGCCATGAGGTATCGGCAGAGTAGAATAGTACCTCCCCCTTCACCTGGTGTCATAAGAAGCGACTAAGGCACGAGAGCCGGCATAATGCCGCGCCGAACGCAAAGCGTAGCTTCGAGACGGGAATGCTGCTACCCATTCCTATTGCATTTGAGCTACAGTGATTCGGGTGGATATACTGCCATCTTTCGGTTCTGGTACCGCAATACGCGATACCTGATACAAAGAAATGTACTATTCTACTCCGCCGGTGCCGGTACAAATATAATACTTAAATACAGATTTTCAACACTAAGACAAAAAAACACAAATATTATCATAAAACACTTGTCCCCACGACTGTAGATAATCCTTGAAAATGTAAATTATTGCATTTAGTTACAGTTTGGTTTTATACTTCATGATATCTTATGTTTTTATTAGAAAATAGGTAAATTAATGAGGGGCAAAGGCATCATACGTCACTTTAGCCACATCATAATCATAATCAATTACCTAATGTCAAAAGAGATATTAAACTGTAATTATTTTTCTTAATTTCTTCTTCTGGTATTTGTATACACATTATGGTTAATTATTTTATATTTACTGCTGTATTATCATCATATCAGCCAATCCACTGCTGGACATAGGCCTCCCCAAGCAAGGGGGAATATTGCCCATAATTGTCGCGCTGACATACCGCCATCTGTCCATTCTGGTACCTTAGTCGCCTCTTACGACACCAGATAAATGGGGAGGTACTATTCTACTGTGCCGGTACCTCATGGCTCTCTGCCCGTATTCTACGGCTCATATCAGTATTTAGAAAAAATTTAAGTAATTTTTATTAGGTTTAAAAATATTTAATTGCTTACCTAAAATATTACTTAATTGATAATAGTTTTTTTGTAGCAGCCAAATGAATAATACAATTATGAAGATATAAATATAATTCAAAGCGCAACAACACGGCTATATTTGATTCTCTCATCATTTTAGCCTTAAGGTCATCAAGGATCCTGCTCCTCAATGTGCTAAAATTCGAGTGCTCATATCATTCTAATGAGGACGCTTGGAGATGGCTGAAGTTGATGATAAAGGATTTTGCTCCTCATTTACCCATATGAAATTTGAGTGCATATGCAGTAGGGACACCCAGAGATAGCTGTAGTTAATCACAAAGAATACTGCTCCTCATATACCCATTTAAAATTCGAGTGAGACATTCAGAGATGGCCGAACTTAATGATAAAATAGTTAGTTGCGTTCTCTGCCAGGGTACGAGCGAAAGAATTACTACAGATACTTGGCTATTTACAAAGGATAGCGAGTCAGTGCGACACATATTTATTAACGATGCATATGGCCCGTAATGCAATAACAGTCTTGTATGTAAACCTGTCCCAATTTATGGAGTTATAAAAAAGGCCTTTAAGATGCCTAGTAAAACTTTATCTAAGTATAAAATCAAGGGATTGGGTGCATTTATAGAAAAGATTATAGGGCAGTTCTGGACATAAAATCTTTTATATGCGATTAAATTTCTGTAGCAAAAGTACTTAAAACTTAATCCATACATACATTAAAAAAAAATTATGTTTGTTTGTAACGCTTTATTAATTATATTATTAATTATACTTTATTAATAAATACTGCTTTACTTTATCCAGGCTTCAATCACACTTTACTCTTGGGCATGGTATTTTACAAAACAAAATATAATATACTGCTCTCCTATAATGCGTGTAGGAGTTGGCCCAGTAGTTAATTCATCTTATTGTAAAAACAAACAAACATATCATTTATATAATAATTAGCTAATCCGACAGACCATGTATTGTCTTAACTGCGATGCAAAATTGGATTGATATAATTAATAAGAAAAAAGCGACAGCAGCTTTAAACGGCAACAACACGCATTTTATCAATAAATAATATCAATTATGTATATTGCAAAAGGTATTTACTACTTTTTAATTTTCGCATAACTTTTTTCTCACTCATAAAATAATAGAATTCAGCTGTGAGGTACCGTCAGAGTAGAATAGTACCTCCCTCTGTACTAGGTGTCGTAAGAGGCGACTAAGGTACCAGAAGCGACAGATGGCGGTATATCCATCCGGAATAGTGCAGCTCAAACTCACAGGCCGGGGATGGGCAGAAGCAGCCCCGTCGCGAAAGCTGCGCCCTGCGATAGCCAACACTCTTGCCGAGCGAGGCAATTTCTTGGAATCCCCCTTTCTTGGATCCTAGACCTATGTTCAGCAGTAGACTTCCAATGGCTAAAATGATGCTGACGAAATAGAATTAGTAAATGACCAGCGCGCGCGTTTTTGTGATAAAGGGAAATTGATATTTCATTTTCATATAAATATAAATAGACGATTTGCAGCCTAGTAAACATCAATATTATTATAGTAAGTATGACGTAATTGGGTACTGCGCAGGTTGTACTGTCGATAGATCATGTCATCTGTCCGCCAACTGATAGAGGTGTAGGAATAACTTCGACAGAATGACAATAAGGACAGTCTATTAAATGTACAGTCGCATATAGCAATCGGATGATTCATTATTTAAAGCTGTTGTACAAGGCGACAACAAGAGATAGACTGAGGTACCGACAGAGTACCTTCACCTGTACCAGGTGTCGTAAGGTACCGGAACCGCCAGATGGCGCCACCCGAGGCAGAATAGTTCAAATGCAACAGGACGGGAATGGACTGCAGCATTCCCGTTGCGAAGCTACTCTTTGCGAGTGCCACCACGCTTGCCCGGCGCGGCAATTATGGGCAAAATCCCCCTTTCTTTGGGAGGCCCATGTCCAGCAGTGGACGTTATATGGCTGCTATGATGATGATGATGAATTATACAAAATGTAACAACCAATATTTAAACTTAATTTTCCTTATTTAAAGTTTTTTAATAGTTTGCTTTTTTGTCAAATTTGTGTAAATAGATTTGTTGCTTTGTATTTCAACAGCTATTCCGGGGGAATATTCAGTTTTTATAACATTATAAAGAGGTAATATAATTCGATTTATTGTTTGTAGACCTAGAATTTAAATATTCTTATACCATTAGAAAAATATATCTACTATTTTACATAAAAATCATATTATAAAAAATAGAGATCCCTCAATGTATATTTGTGTATGTACTTGTGTTACGGAAATTAATACAACAGAGGAATCACAAGAATTACCTAGTCACAGAACGAAAACAAATATCATTATGTAAATGTTTGTTTTGTGTGGCCCGTCGAAAGTACTGCCTCTTTACAGTTAAGAATGAACTGATTTTATATACAAATAATGTTTCATACTATCGGCAATCAATATATCTTATTTACTACTTAGTTTAGGTTTATATACTTTTTATATTTTAAATTATCTGTTTTAGAACTCCACGTTCTTGGTTTTATATTCTGCTTTATGCTCACGATAACTAGGTCAGCCTAAGTTGCGTGGGCTATTGTCTGCTGTTATATCATCGATCATCTTATTATTTTGTGACTACCTTGGAACCAGTATATCCCTAATATATCAATATTATAAATGCGAAAGTTACTCTATCTGTCTGTCTGTCTGTTAAGCTTTCCCGCTTAAACCTCTGAACCGATTTTGATGAAATTTGGCACAGACAATCTTTAAACCCTGAGAAAGGACATAGGCTATTTTTTAATTCGAAAAAAGGGTTGTGAGGGGTCGAAAGGGGGGATAAAAAGTTGTATAGAAGTATCGCTATTTTTGGAACTAGTAACTTGAAACTTATTTTTCAAGCCATTGATTCGATATAAATAAACATGACATTCAAAGTTTATATAAGTTAAGGTAAAGAGGTATGGTACCCAAAAAAATCTATTCCACGCGGACGAAGTCGCGGGCACAGCTAGTAATATATATATGTACATTATAAACACTTTGAACGTATTATGACTAAACCGATGTTCTAAAAAAAGACTGTTTTCAATTTATTTTAAACTAACATCGCGTCCTGATTTCGTTGCAATTTTTATTCTGTTGATCCCGCTACTGAAGTTTTAATCTTAGGTCTCTAACCTAAGCACAATCTATAAACATTGTTATTTTAATTACGCTCTAAATTTATTCCGTCTATACGTGGCCCTTATAAACGCAAAAAAAATATTTTTATGATGTTGGTATGTTAAAAAAAATTGTAGTTAGTATATTTTATGAGAAATTTGTATCTGAAATTAAAACATACCATTGTTCCCCAACTGTAGGTTGGACTTGGCGGGGCTGGGCGCCGCCAAGCTCGCGGCGATGCAGAGGGCCAGTATCACACAAACACGCATTGTCGCCGCGCTGCCAACGTTGACACTGCGCAAGCGCAGGCGCGTGCGTTTTATGCGCCCTTCACTCTGGTAGGGATATTCTGCGGGTTACTTTAGCCAAGACAACAAAAGTGGAATACTTGGTGCATTCGTATCACCTTCACACTCATCATCCAGGTGAATGAACTCGGTGTGCACTTTATCTAAGAACAGGTCATATTTTTTAATTATACGGATCGTAATTACTTAATACGATAAAACCTATCAAATGGAAAAAAAAACGTTCTAACATTTTTCAATGTCAATTATAGACGAAAATTAAAAGTCCCCTCGGTCGAAATACTCGCAAAGCATACATTTTGTACAATCAGTTCAACAAAATCTATCGGCGAGTGTCGTAGCAGCTCGTATATAATAGATAATTCACGCTATTAAAAAAAGCTGCTTTTTAAAATACCTAGAGCTAAACAAGTATACATTTACTCATAAATATATATAAATGGGAAGTATTCTCATTTATATATATATTTATTCAATATATTACTCATATACTTTATCTGCAGGGAATAGTATCTTATAAGGCTAAAAAAACCTTTCTTTATTTAAAGGACTATCCAACACAGAAAGAATTTTTAAACGAACTAGCGGTTCTTGAGATTATCGCGTTCAAACAAACTTTTCAGTTTATGATATTGTTATAAATGTATGATAATTTCATGTCTACTTACTACTAATGTAAGTTTCTATTAGTGAAAGAATATATGAAATCGTTCCAGTGATTTTTAAGATTATTAGAAGTGAAAATATAACCAAAGTATGTACATTTATGTGCAAAGGATTTTTCAACTACTAGTTCAAAAATACTTTTCTACTTTAAGCTGTTTTTAAATGAGATAAATTTAGCCTAATATGGCGCCTAATGGCCTGCTATACCGCAGTTAACATTTGTAATCTTAATTACATGAACGAACAGAATAACTCTTTAAGTTTGTTGCATAATGTGTGGTGGTGTGGTGTGGGTACCAGTCCCAACGCAAACAACGGTCATGACACATTGCGCATCGAATAGCGATTACTTATTGTGTCAACAGAATGTAACATTTTCTGCGCAGTACATTTAAAAGGAAAATGTTGATTCATACAAATCATGCTACTGCAATGTACTCGTAAATATAGGCTCATACAAAGGTCGTCTGCATTGATCACTCTCATATATTCCTATCGCCAAATCGCAGTCTTCGCATTGCCGTGTTCCGGTTTGAATGGTGGCAGAGGCAGTGAAATTACTGGGTAATTTATCACAAGTCACAAGGTTGGCATAGCGTGATAATACGAGCGTTTATAGGCCGATCTGACGTTTACGTTTTGATGTTTTATACACTATTCTCTGACGATCTGACGTTGTATACATAAACTATTATAAATAAAAATATAAGAGTCCACGCCAAATACCTCGACGTCACTCGCGACCGACGCATGAGGTTTGGGCCTCATATAAAGGTGGTTAGAAATAGGGCCTCCTTCATTTGAGGTAGGTTAAATTACTATATCGGCCATTAAGGTAAGATGTTTCTTCAACATAAGAAGACTATCTACAAGGCCTGCATCCGCCCCGTTATGACGTACGTCACGTACTTGAAGATCCACCCGATAAGATCACTGCAAAAATCGCAGCCCCTCCCCTCCCTCTCACTGGCACTATTTAATCACTAACACTCCACAAGCATTATTTTCTTAGAGTGAGTGAGTGAGTAAGAGAGTACACCGCGTTCACCGGCGAACGCGTGCAATCCCTGCCCCAGCGAGCGATAACCAGCAGCCCTAGAGCGGCCGGGCTCACTCTGCCCGACCTCTTTTGCTATATTAAAATAAAATTCACTCCCCAACGACGGCCGCCAGAGCCGAGGTCAAGCCTTTAAAGGCGCCCTCGGGCGATCGCCGTCGAACCTGCTAAGATCTCATGAGCCTTGCAGGCGCGACCGTAGCTAAACTCGCGTAGCCACGGGGTACGCAAGCCAAAAAAGGGCGTCGGGCCTTTAGTAATGAGAGGCCCCGCCCTCTTTTTTCGGTGGCGCTGAAATTGACGTTTGAGTAGTCCAGCAATAGGTTCGCCTGAAAAAAATAATTACAAAAAAGTATAATCTATACTAATTTTATAAAGCGGAAGAGTTTGTTTGTTTTTTTAAACGCGCTAATCTTATATTGGATAGTCAATTTATAGAGAAAGGCTTTACCAATAGGAGCGAAGCGTCAGTGAGAAATGTTGCAAAAACGGGTTAAGTTAATCAAGAACTATGTATGAAATAATTATTCCTTTTTAATAATAAAAAAAGTCCGCGCCAGTATATGTCTTTCTCTCAAGATTTACTCATAATAACATTATTTGTCGAAGAAGGCTTGCTACCATTATAATGTGCAAGCAGGCCGCGCGGCGGCGGGTGAGTCCTCGCCCCCCGCCGTGCTTGCCACTACCACTCGCGAGTGTATCTTTGCCATGCACGGTTAAATACAGCGTGATTTATTTTAAACAAAAGTAAAAATATAATTTATGCCGAAGTACTTTGACCCATTATATTAAAAAAATTATTTTTTTACATATTATTTAAAAAATCTTATTCACGATTATACAATAACATAAACCAACGTGAGCAATCAAAAAATAATCTCCATAGAGTTTCCGACAACCACGCGAACGCGGGCACAGCTAGTTTTAATATATAGCTCGATTTTGTACTTAAAATAACTTTACTACTATTCCGCTTTCCATCCTTCAATGTGATTATACCCATGTCAAAGGCTGCAGCGTTGCAAAATGTCAGTGTCCGGCCGACGCGCCGACTACCGACGTAATGCTGGTGGGATGTTCGGACTCCATACAACCAACTCGTGACGTAACCATAGTTAAGTTATCTGTGCCATGATTTGTTTTGCTAATATCCTTCTTTCTTGGTATCACTAGTGATTTACTCGGTCAGTTAATTAGATCAAATAACTTTGAGTGAACTTTTTCTAGTTTCGTTATTTTTGTTGATGTTAAATTATGCTGACTTTCAGCATCAAGCATACGGTCCACTTGATGGTAAACTTAACCGAAGTCAATAGACTTTTTTGGCAATACATTCATGACAGACAAATACGAGTATATCACTAGCGTGTCGGTAACCTTGTAAACGTAGACATAATGTCACATTTACCCAGTAATATCAGCCTCTCTCACTTTTCAAACCGGAATACAGATCGCTGTATTCCGGACACTGCTATACAGTGGCAATTACATAGTATAGTTTTTCCTAATTGCCAATTTATCTAAGACGTATGTCTTTAATTATATAATAATAATATTTTCTCAGAACATCTCATACATTGACCAGACTTCGTGGTAAGTTGCTTAAAGTACTTTTGTTAGGGACGCCGCACAGCAGAGGTATCAAAAATTTCACCATCATACTAGCTATTGAAAGTCCACTGCTGGACATAGAAGTCCCCAAGAAAGGAAGAATTATGCCAATAATGCCCGCACTGGGCAAGCGTGTTGGCAATGGCAGAGCGCAGATTTCGCAACGGGGATGCTGCTGCTCATCCTCGACATGTGCGTTTGCTGCTGGTGCTGCATTGTTTCCGATAGATATACCGCCATCTGTCGGTTCTGGCACCCAAGTTGCCCTTTACGACACCTGGTATAGGGGGAGGTAGGTATTTGCCCTAGGTGAGCATCGAACCCACGATCCTTGGCGTACAAGATAGGATCACTACCATCTGCGCCATCGGGCCAGTCAAATTCCACTTTCTTATTTTTTTTATATGACTTAGGCGACAAATAAGCTTACGGTCCGCGTATTAGCGCGGGTCACCGCAGCTTATAAACGCTTGTATTATCACAAAGATATCACTATCACGTTATTAACTTTGTGAATAAAAGATGTTCTGTCAAATCACCTAGTAAATTCACTTTTTCTGTCACACAAACCGGCACACAGCTATTTGGCGGTAGAGATAGGTGGGAGTGAGGTACCAATGTAGGCGACCTTTGTTACACGAAGATGTTTGCAGACAAGGATTAAAAGTTTATAAAATTTGCTATACCACTTCGCCAGGCTTTCTGCCGAAATTGGATATGGACTTAGATTAAATAAAAAAACTTCCAACAACAAGTAATGCAATAAAATATTTCATAATTACAAGATAGGTACTAGAGGTAGAACTCATACACAGGTCGTCTGCTTTGGTGCCTCACTTTCACCTATTTCTACCGCTAAATAGCAGTGTTTGCATTGTCAAAGTTAAATATATATTTATTTAAATAGGCCTATCATAGAAACTTTAAAAATCATCAAAAAATCTATGAATAAAGATTTGCTAATTACAATTTTACACAAATAACCGATAACCCTGACAGCTAGTGATATTAATATTGTAATTTAAACAAATAGGTCCTCTAGTGCTTTACTTTCGTTCTAGTCTACCCGCACTAGACAAGTCTTATATGTCAGTTTATTGCTGGTTCATAAGGCGAGCCACTAGAAAAGAACCTGCAAGAAAAACCGACGGTGATAACTGTGTTCTTGTGAGAGAGGCAGTGAAATTATTGGGCAATGCGACATAATATCTTTAAGTCAAAAGGTTGGCAGCACGCTAGTGTTATCCTTGTAATTGCTGTTGTATCAGGCTGGTTTGTCGACCTGGTCAAATAAATTAAACTATTTTTGGCATTACATCACCTCAAAGGTGAAACAATAACAAATTACTGAATGTAACAAAAGTAATAAAATCACGATTCTTATCTTAGAAGGTCTTGACCTCTAGAAAAACAAACAAACACTACATCAATTAAATCATGCCAGGTACACATTGATGCCATTATATGTTTTTGGTCATAATGTTTATTATTTTATGATATATATCTAAACCGATGCACTATGGAGTCGTAAGGTTCTCGAATGGAGACCACGAGCCGTTTCTTTTGCTGATATTTGTCATTCTAATCGAGCTTCATTTTTAACTAAATTTAATAAAGGAGTAGGCTCTCAATTTGACTTAACTTATTTTAATGGCTATAGTAGGTATATATACTATTTCTTTTTGAATGATTATCTGGTAGTTCACAGTTGTGTTATTAAATTTTATATAAAGATGATAGTTCTATAGCTGCACTACCAAACTGTATCCCCAGATATAAACGCAATTTTTAAGAGGTATCCACATCAAAAAAGTTAATAATAATAATATATTAATTCACACAACGTCTCATATAAAGACCTGAATCTGATATAAGTTGCTTAAAGCACTTGTGTTATGGACATCCGAAAACATAGAAATCACAAATATAATACTTAAATACATATATTTAACACACACACATACAGACCAAACACAAATATTATCATATAAATAATCATTCTGGGTGGGGATCGAACCCACGACCTTTGGCGCACCAGACAGGATCACTACCATCAGCGCTATCTGGCCCGAATTCTGTGCCATAACACATAAATAACCCTCGTGCCGTCACAACGACTTCAAACATATAATTACAATACCTCTATCGCGTACTCATAAAGCATTAATTTTTTTGCAGCCGCTGCAGCGAGGATCAACGTTCGCTTTATGGAGGCAAACATCCGAATCCCATCACTAGGGTTAGAACAACCGTTACGAGACGCGAACTGGTGCAAAAAACGCCCCCGTGCCATCGCGATTGATGGACCCATAGATTTTGAATATCGATTTTATCAGCATAACTGTTATTCGTTTTCTATTTAACAAATCGGTATATTTTATAGCGCAAATGGTAGTGTCTGCACTAAAGGGTTCGATTCCCACCTAGGACAGATATGTTCATTATAAGTATGTTTGTTGACTCTGTTACTGGGTGATAAATATGTATTTAAGTGTAATATTTGTGATTCCTCTGCTGCCTGATGTCCATAACATAAGTGCTTTAAGTGACTTATCGTCCAGACAGATCATGATGAGATGTGTAAATTTATTATATTTTTTTGGCTAGTGACGTGAGGTACCGGCCGAATAGAATAGTAATTCGCACTGCACCAGGTGTCGTAGGCGACCGAGGTTCCAGCACCGACAGATGGCGGTATATGCATCCGAAATAGTGCAAACCAAATGAATAGAGCGGGAATAGGCAGTAAAATCTCCGTCGTGATAGCTGCGCTCTACGATTGCCAACACGCTTGCCCAGCGCGGAAATTATGGGCAAAAAACCTCCTTTCTTAGAGAGGCTTATGTCCGGCCGTGGACTTTCAATAGCTGGTATGATAATGATGAATAAACTGCCTAAGTAGCTACAAGTGCAGACTTGTTTGAACGGTCTGAATGAAATAGTATAGTTATTAGTATGGCAAACAAGAACGCGATCTTTGTGACGGTGAACCAACAAGTAATCTATATACGATAATGTTATCGCAAGGAGATCAAACGCTTTGCCAGCGCATTCACCTGATGTTATAGTATAAGCTTACCTAATCAGTGAACTTACTGCACGCTGGAATCCATTTTGAAAGGTGACTTCAAAATAAAACTTAGCATCACAAACAAGAATAGATGAGGTCGGGGTTCGCTGTAAATGTCTGTAAAATCTACCACAAATAATATTTACGAGTTGACATGTAACATTTATTATATAAATATAAAAAGGGATACATAGTATGTATAAATATGGCTATGGAAAATCATCTATGAATGCCATTTGGTAACTAAATAAAGAATTGGTATCAAAATCCAGAATTTCTCTTAAATAAATTAAATTAAACTTTAATTTAGTAATATTTATTTATTTTACTATAGACATTTCTTTAGTTCTTAATATTTATATATGTTTTGACCTCAGACTCTAGCGCTTGTCAGTTGTCAATGTCATTCAATGTCGTTCAAAAATTAAAGAAATATTATTTCTTTACATTTATATAGATTTTATGTAGCCTATACTGGCTGAAGGGTGAAGTCAATTAAACAAATAAGTTATTAACATAATTTATTCATCTCCAAAAGTTTAGGAACGGATTGAAATTAGGATACAGCCAAGCATTGTTTATTCCCTCAGGTTTCTGAGGAGTAAACGCAAGCATATTTCTTAAAAACCAGGGATCCATGGAGTCAAAGTTTCGTGCCCGTTCAAGCAATTCTGGTATAGGCTGGAAGAAAAATTCTCTTGGTTTGTTGTTAATATTCAAAGGTACTGCTTTTATATCCGGAGCGAAACCTGACCTTGATGTGGAGGAGACTATGACAGATCCTGGAAGCAACTCAATCGAGCCTGTTGCGTATTTGTTTTCTGTATCTTTTGTTTTTGGGATAGTGTAGAAAAAGTTTGCTCCGTCATTTGTCAAGGCTATAGGAGCCGAGTCAAAGTTAGGATAGATCTGGATGCCGCCAAGTGAAGAGACACGTCCATTCCTAGACGTAATTCCAGCAATGCTTGCGACGCCAAAAATATTGTTAGATTCAGACGACTCCAAGCTTTCTTGACTAGGGCTTAGAGTTGATTCTTCTATGAAATCTGAAATAAAAATATAAGAAATAACTTAATTGTCACATCTCAAATCCTACACTATAAATTATTGTTAAGATAGAAATATGCAGCTTGAATTCACTGTGTAGTAAGTACCTGAATCAAAAAAAAAAAAAATAAAACAGATCGACTTCTAAAAAACATCAAACCCGGCACATACCAGACTTCTGGTAAGCTTCTCAACATATCACAATGTATTCTGACAGACCCGATAGCGCAGATGGTAGAGATCCTATCTTGTGCGCCAGGGGTCGTGGGCTCGATTCTTACCCAGAGCAAATATTTATATGATTATATTTGTGTTTCTTTGTGTCTGGGTGTTAAATATAGGTATATAAGTAGTATATTTGTGATTCCTCTGCTATCTGGCGTTCTTAACACAACTGCTTTAAGCGACTTACCACGGAGCCAGTATGAGATGTGGGAATTTATTATATACTAGCTGTGCCCGCGACTACCTCCGCGCGGAATAGTTTTTTTGGGTACCATACCTCTTTACCTCAACTTGTATAAACTTTGAATGTGTTTCAAGTTTTTACCCTAAAAATAGCGATACTTCCATACAACTTTTCATCCCCCCTATCGACTCCTTAAAACCCTTATTTAAATACCCTTATGAAAAAATAGCCTATGTCCTTTCTCAAGGTCTAAAAATAGTCTATGCCTAATTTCATCAAATCGGTTGAGAGGTTTAAGCGGGAAAGCGTAACAGACAGACAGACAGAGTTACTTTCGGATTTATAATATTAGTAGGGATTATGTTATTATTATACTTCTATACTTATATAATAGCAAATCAGCCCCCAATATATTTTATCCTTGTATTCGTAAAACCGCGGCGCGATGCTATACTTTTTCGAAGAACAATCAAAGACAATCTTCCTATTCTAAAGTGTTTTGTTTCCGAAGTAGCCAGATAAAACTTTGTGGATAGATACCTGATGCCAGACAACTGACGAAGGCCGAGCTCAGCACAAGTACAAGAAGACAACGCGACATGATGCAGGTTCTTTTCGGAATACTGACACCAGACAAAAACACCACCTTATATCGACTCCCAAGTTTACTAATCCCCGCTAAATAGTCATTCGAACGGTTCTTAATAAATATTTATAGATCCAAGACGACATACCAATTTTCCACGCGCTCTATCAACGCCATGATTTCTCTATCATTACCATTTTAACACCTGGAATTATCATCAAGTATTCGCGATTGGTTTTCGTGTAAGCAACGTAATAACATACCGGCACCAGCGCTAAAGCAATTATTTGACTTTTTGTTTGGTGATTAGATCTTTAAGTTAACTGTAGTCAATAAATGGGAAGATGGTGTTTAAAGATAATCGAGAGTTAAATACTAGATAGAACAGATTCGATTACAAGTGCTGTGTCCGGTTGCCTGAGCAAGAGTTTATGTTCACGGACCGTGTTTCTAATAAATACTTCCAGTTTATTTCTAGAAATTCCCAGGGATTAATATTTGAAATTAAATTGGATATCCTGTAAGGCAGTGATGAAGGCGGTCAGTTGCATTAGCAATTACTGGACTTGTCGTGAAATCCATAATTTGGGAACAGAAGATGATATGCAGAAAGTTTAACTGACGGTGATTGTCAAAGAGGACTTAAAATAATAATAATAAATTTTCACAACATCTCATACATTGACGTGGCTCCATGAAAAGTCAGTTTAAGCACTTGTATAATGGATATCAGATAACAGAGGAATCACTCTCAAATACACATATTTAATACTTAGACACAGAACAAATATAAAAATCGCCATATAACTATTTGTCCTATATGGAGATCAAACCCGCGAACTTTGGCGTACGAGGTAGGATCACTACTGTCTGCGTCATCGGGGCCGTCAAATGTATATATCTAAACGGTATATCTGCCAGTATATATTTTCGTTACACAATCAAATAAAATGTTTTAAACGTTCAAAACATGGCATAAAATGGTTCGCGTCAACGCCTGTCAGTAAGCGACAAGCAAATTATAAGATATATGTGCGTGGTACTGAAATTTTCAATATGAATTAGTTCGATTAGTAGCCCTGTTCGTATTACTGGTTTCAAAAACAGACTATATGCTTTCTAGGAGCGTTTAGGTTATAATTGCCTTAAAACTGTCTCCTTAAAAATCAAAATTTTCTTGGACTTTGTTATTTGTCCTAGACTTAAATGATATTTTATTAAATTTAAAAACAAGAAAACACCAAACTGCCAAACAAACACTCTTGAAGTTTTTTTATATATGATTATTGAAACCACGTGAGAACTATACTTGTGCTTATTGATTTTTATTATGCATGTATAATTAATTTATGCTTAAATGAGTTTTTACAAATTATATGTTCAGAGTTAACATGTGCTTGATGTATGGTGCTTTATAGATTTCTAAGTACATATTAAACACATTTACATATTTATTTAACTTTTTGCACATAAAGGAATACAATGTTTATAAAAATGAAGAACTATCAAAACATAAAATGGACAAAATTTTGTATAGAAATTTTAAGAACATTACCTAATTGTATGGATGAATTATAACATTGTATTTAAAAATTGAAATCTAGTATTCGCTTTGAAATGTCTTGTTTTCTTTTCATCACGTCTACTGTTTCTTTTCTGAAATTGTGCCAAATAATACTTATTAAACAATAAAAAGATTTATTGAATATTTATTTAAAAAATCTGATAAACTTAACCGGAATTTTTGCCATAAATAAAGTGCAATCTTATAATTTTGTTACTGAGGCGCATTCTTGGCTCCGTGATTCCTTACAATTTCTTTTATAAATAGAGTAAATAAGCACTTCTCACTTTTTGGGTAAAATTTTGAATTTGTGACAGCAGGTGAGTCGTGCCTTCCCCACCATGGTAATGCTCTATAAAACACGTTCTATTATTATAGTTTCTGTTCAAGAGTAAAAATTGATAAAATAAGTCAAGTATGAGTAAAAAGCTAATATCATTTTTTATGAACTACATATTTTCACAGAAAAGAAGTGGGTAATAAGTGGATAAATAGACCTGTTAAAATTAACCAGGTCACCTTTTGACTTGGAGCACTGCATATACCTTTTAGGGTTAGGACATAAAATGTATGTCTTTAGATAAAGAAATTAACGCCTTTTATTCACGAGGGGGTGACGGCTGTTCCAAACATTCTTTAATCTATAAATTTGCACCAAATTACTTATCACTTCACATTAATTTGGTGAAAATAGTTGTAAATAGCGTATACACTTTTCCAGTTTATTTGTTTAAGCTATACTAATAAGCTGAAAATATACTGTCAGTGTGTTCATTAGCAGGTCGCTAGTATTATATATCAAATCATATCAAAACAAAATATTCTTTAATCATGTAGGCCCGTTAAAAGCATTTTCGATTGGTCAAAAATAATTAATAGAACAACTTTAATTCAGAAATATGAATTACTAAATTGTATTCATTATATTGAGACGCTGTAGACCCCGTGGGATCATAAGAATCATCTAACATATAAATCTGGCCTACCTTATACTAGTCTGCCGACACGTAGGTAGAAAAGTTGGTAAGTTTAATGTTGGTTCATTACACGTGCCACCAGAAAAAAACCTACAAGAAAAACTGGTGGTGATATTAGTTCCCTCAATTCTGAATAGTTAGGGTTAATGGAACCCCTACCGGCGTCGCTGATAATAAGCCGTTGTCTTAAAACTAGGTTAGAGCAATTCAACTCCAGGCGGTTTTATCATTAATATAATCTTTACGTATTTTTTTAAATTTATATATCGGAAAGCCCGATATGCTGACTGGTAAGTATGAACTGATTCTTTATTTATAATAGAAATAAGAGTATATGAAATTATGGCTATATTTTCATATAATTTGAACAGAGAAGTACCAATAATTCCAACAGGACGGGTGAAAAATAAAAATCTTTAAAAAGTCTTGTTCGACAACAACGCTGGCCTTCAGCTGTCAAAACATTACACAACTAAGTGCTCCAATGTACATTCGTTACATTATTTTCCTCTATCCTAAACTGCCATAGAAAAAATCGGCGCCTCAACAGTGAGCCAAGCAATCATCCATCAGTAGTAAAACGTTGCTAATGACTACATACACATTTTTAAATGATATATCTGGGGTTCAGCGAACTCTGGAGCACGCACTGAAATTATATGGCTACCATACCATACCACCTATATAAACGCGCGAATAAAAGATCACAGCCTCATTTCTCTACTATTACTCTCATAGAGACTAAAAAGGCATACTCCAGTAATATGAATGGTTTGATCAAGTTATTTTTTGCGCTCTGGTCGCTCTGCTGTGCGGCGAAGGCGAATCCAATTGTCTTGAAAGGTACGTATTAAATGATCTATTACGATGAAGTTTCATTGTGATTTAAACAAAGACATCATGTACCGCTACCTTTGAGTGATCGGTGGTAATTTATTTTTGTTTTTATTTCAGAGTCATCGCCGTCCGGGGAGGCGATAATTGCGATATCATCGTCCGATCCTGATGATGTCAAGAATTATATTAACTTCGCGTTTCCAAGTGAAGTGACGACACAAGAGAGTATTGTATCCAGAGATGGTTTGCAAGACGGCGTCGGAAGGAGTTTTAGTTTTGTAACACCAGGTGGCGCGGCTGCTGGCACTGGAAGAAGTTTCGTGTCTACATCGGCGTTCAACCCATTTTTCCTACCATTATTCTTTAATCCCATAAATTTTGAAGGTCTCGGTTTAAACCATTTTGGATCTATAAATGAGCTTTTTAAAGGTGTAGATGGTGTATATGAGCCGGGATTCGGAGGTAACGGTGAGGTTAAAACTGTGTCTGCAGTTAATGACAATGGTCATATTTATGGAAATGTAAAAACTATTACATTCGACAATAGGTCTTAAATAATTAAGTCAAGTTAAAATTGTTTGTGAAATACATGCTAGTTGTAAATAAAATAACTTAAATGAGCGAAAACAGTCTTTTATTGTTTTTTCATTTTAACATAAAATACATTACTCCTTAAATGGCTTTTTATTTGAAGACAATGTGACAAGTGAAGATCAGTCGTCTCAATGTCTTCTTTTACATTGTTTGTTGACTTGGTCACTAATTTAGTAATATCCGGTGTTGACGGCGTGGGACTGCGCAGCCTGGATGCCGGGGCCGTTGATACTGCTGGCACCGCTGTGCTGAAGGGCGGCGCCATGTTGTTGGACAGTTTGCGCAGTGCTGGCGCGGTATCCACCTACATTCTGAGCGGCTGACACAGCTGAACCGAAGTTACCACCGCCATTGCGGGATTGGGCTGAGGAAATAGCAGAGTTGTAATCTCCACCGTTCTCAGCAGCTGACACGGCTGATCCATAGTCAAGGTCACCGTTCGTGTTGGCGGAAGCTACCGAAGTTTCGTAACCCAATCCGCGCATATTCTGAGCTGAAGACAAGGCTGATTGATAGCGGGCTGGTCCATTATTTTGGACAGCGGATACAGCAGATCCGTATTGAGCGCCGTTATGGGTTTGAGCCGAAGAGATGGCTGAGCCGAAGTTACCACCGAAGTTTTGGGCGGAAGATATAGCTGAACCATACGGGGAACGGCCAAGACCATTAAAAGCCGAGGCGGCGGATTGTTGGTAGCCGAGAGGTTGGTACGGGGCTGCGTTTGCGACTCCGACGCCGCGAGCGAACGTGTTGCCACCAGCGCTGCCGACGCCAGCGCCGTAGGCTTCAGCATCACCGCTGGAGAATGAGGAACCGATGCCAGTGGAGTGTGCGATTCCCCCGATGTTGCTGCTGAAACCGCTGCCAAATCCGAATGCTACGTTTGGCGAGCGACCGATTCTGAAGATGGGCAGGAATCCATTGGAGCCTTGAATAAAGAAACAAATACTCAATAAAAAATACTAAAAATGTAATGAAAAATCAAAATGTTCTACAGTAGTACTTCTGTACTCTCATAATACAATACGTTAGAACAATCAACGAGAAAAAATCTTCTATTGTATTAGATTCCCATGTCATCTATATAGAAAGGAACAATACGAATATCGACAAAAAAATTTACAATTAGCATAGTTAGCACTGTTAATTAATGTTCAATGCCACAAATGCAACTCACCAGTGAACCAAATAGGCACAGCATGGCTCACGGCTAAGACTGCGAACACAACAACCAACTTGGAAACCATCTTGGACTAGGATGCACTTGGCTGGACAAGGGAGCTTACACCTTTCGCCGATGGTTATGGATACCAGTGAATCATTTCTCCGAGCTTATATACTAGACACATGCTCCCCCCCACCAGATTCTGAGTGGGTCACAATTATTGTACCTACATTAAAAAAAGCCATTGACACTAATAAATAAAATTTATAACAAGACTTACGGTACAATAATTTGATGTTCAACAGATTCGATCCCATAAATTTCGCGCATCCTCTAAGTGGACATTTAATTGACGTGCCGGCTAGCTTGTAAAATAGATTTTTCACATTCTCCACGATTTGTGGTGCCATAAAACGCTTTAGTATTTTATATAAAAAAATACATGAGAATTTAAAACGCTCGATTTAACAGTAAAGCAATCGATAATATTATAGATAAAATTGTCATGTCGATTGCCTTTTGGTTATATTTAACGTACTAATCTTTGGATACAGAATAAAATTCGGTTTGCTGCGTATCGGTAAATTTATCGAAATTTAAACTAGTATTACCAATAGAAAAGGTAGAAGTATTAATAAATAAAGTAAAGCATTAACTAATAGTTTAAATGTCACCTATATAATGCAATTTTCAGCAAATGACATATAATATAAATTCTTGCATTTACATCTCAATAATTTCCACAGAAACTAGGTCTCGCTGGCTAAACTTCAATGTTATACTTCTTACTGTATTGTCAATTTCACTCGTAGTTTCCGGTAATACTTCAAGTTTTCATGCGTGTTAAGTCGAACAATAATCTGAACATATGCGCATATATTTACTATTTTTAAATAGGTTTCTCAAAATACATAATGAACATTAGATATATATTATATATATAATGGATACGATGTTATTGATTGTGATAGCTAGAACAAAAAAGGCACATGTAATCTTTTTAATAAACCTCACCAATGCAGTATTTACAGGCAAATTGGTGCACATGATATGTGTTCTATTTAAACACAATTTAAAACTGAATATTTTAAATGATGTCTAGATATAGTTTGATCGGTAATAACCACTTAATACGCTGACGATATTAGACAAAAAAATAAATTTCCGATTCATATCAACCAGTGAAATAAAGCACATTCTTTTGTTCAGTGTTAAGCTCGTCAACGTACTATCGATCGAAATTTATGGCCAATACTATCAATATGTATCTAATTTGATATCTATTTAATTGGGTCGAAGACCTCAAATTAAAAAAAGGCCACACTTTGTTTTATAGAGGAAGTTGTATTCAAATCATTTGAGTATCATGCAATATAAATACAAATGATGTAATTAATTTAGGCGGTTTTTTGTTTCACCTTATAAATGAAATTACTAAATTCATTTGCGCTCACTTGCTATCAGTTATATATAGTAAATTAAAAGTCATAATACATTTTCTATTATTTTTATTTGTCAGCATTTAGGTTTTAATAAATGTATTGATCGACATGACTGAAAATAAATAATATTTGGCGAATGGAAATTAAATGATCTAGACCTATTCTTAGTTAATTCTTGCGGCCGGCAACCGCAAAAGCTCCAGCCACTGCGAAGTTCTTTCCACCATGGTTGTTGTAACCTTGGTTGTAGTCACCGTATCCTTCGCCTTCACTTTGAGCGTCCGCTCCCTCAGGCCCACCCTCTTCTTTGTGCCCTTCATCCTCAGGATTCTCATCGTAGAAAGGTCCGTTTGGCCGCTGGAAGCCGTAACCGCCACCATTCGGTCCGGCACCCAAGGGACCATAGTAGTTCCCGTTAAACTGATTGTTGTAAGCTCCTTGGCCGTTGCCGAAGTATCCTTGGTTTGGATAAGCAGGGTTTCCAGGTCCGTACCCGCCTGGTGCCGGGTTACCGCCGTACCCACCTGGTGCCGGGTTACCGCCGTACCCACCTCTGTTAGGGAAGCCCCCGTTGTACTGGTGGTTGTTAGGGTAATAACCATTGGCGTCGCCTCCTCCGGCACCGTTTGCTGACGACTGTGACTGACTGATGGCGATATTTATCGGAGGATATTGTCCAGGATACCCTCCTTGGTAACCTCCCTGATAGCCACCCTGGTAGCCCTGGTAACCGCCTTGTAAACCACCTCCGAATCCTCCACCGTTGCAGATACCGTACTTGTAACATAGTCTTTTTTGTGACAAGTGACGTCGCTCACGTACCGTCGCCTCTCCACTCAGCGTCGATGAGTCTGCAAGTTAAAAAAAATTAAACAAAGGGTTCCATTACGGTCAATTATCTAACGGTGCCGGCATTGGCGATATCGCAGATTTCGGTCGTGATAGTAGATTACAGGTTAGCAGTAAAAAATTATAACCTTCGGCTATAGATGGGCTCCATGCCATGGAGACGAAAGCAAAAAAGAACATTAATCTAAAACCGGCCATGTTTCACAGTTTGTTTCGTTGCTAGGTGTGTTGGTATTTTTTGCAGGTCATAGCAGTTTTATAGGTCGTCGCGAGGTCACCCCCCACACGGCTCATTCATAATTAATCCCACGGAAGTTGTAAACAATGAGAAAATGTAAACAATAAATGAGCTATTTCGGAAGTGGTCTTCCAATTTTGGCGGGATTGATAAGAGTTTTTTAATTATTTTGTCGAAGCGAAGTCATTTATTACGCCTGGCTTAGTCTAATTGCTATGTAGCAAGTTATCCCCAGGCAAAAACTAGTTGAGACGTGAACCCGTACGAAACCAATTATATTGGCGACTGTATGCTCGTAAAATAGTAGTAGAAAGTTTGATCTATAGATAAAACGACTTATTTCAGTTTGCATATTTTTCTCGAGTTGTGATCCCAAAAAACGCATTAGAAAATGTTATAAAAACAACTTGAAAATTAAAAACGTTTGATCTGTCAGTAAAGCGATCGATAATATTATAGATACAATTGTCATTTGATCGCCTTTTGGTTATATTTTTATATACTTTACGAAGCATGCTTTTGAAAATACAGTATGGAATCGTCACCTCAATCTTTTAAAGCCAATATTGTTTTTATCAGAAAAAATCTTAGGTTTGCTGCGTATCGGTAAATTAATCGCAACAAAAACTACTATTGTTAATAGGAATGGTATAAC
This sequence comes from Heortia vitessoides, assembly GCA_020976665.1. Taxonomy (NCBI): domain Eukaryota; kingdom Metazoa; phylum Arthropoda; class Insecta; order Lepidoptera; family Crambidae; genus Heortia; species Heortia vitessoides. The sequence continues at coordinate 18,419,827 of JACJUM010000202.1, forward strand.
GTATAAATAAAATTTAATTAAGTTAATAAAAAAAGTTTGATCCATAGATAAAATGACTTATTTCAGTTTGAATATAATTTGGAGTATCGGTACTTACAAATAGATAAAAGTACAGCGTCACATGTCGGTGTTTTATATGCCACTAATTAAAAATTGAAATTATTAAGTTTCTATATGTGTTACGTTTTTCTACTTCTGAATCTATCAGTGTTAATCATTCATTAGCGATTAGGAAATTCATTAGCGATATATTAGCAATCATTCTATCAGTCATCCGTTTGATCTATTTACTAATTATATATTTTAAAAAATATACAAAAAGTCAATGATTTTTTTTCTGACATTATTTGAACTAAATTATTAAGTGCTTGAATCTGTGTGTGATGTTTTCGTTGTTTAATGTTTCTTTAATCTGAAGAAACCCCTTTATTTGAGTGAAGTTTACGATATTGTTTTAATCTATACTAATATTTTAAATCTAAAGAGTGTGTTTGTTTGTTTAAACGAGCTAATATCAGGAACCGCTGGTCCGATTTGAAAAATACGTTCATCGTTGGATAGTCCATTTATCGAAGAAGGCTACTCTACTCCTCAAACTCACATTGTACTTTGTAATTAGAGCCCCGCGGTTCCGCCTGCGTTATGTTGTAGTACTTACTAACTATGCCTTTTACCACTTAAATTGTGATTCTCAAAAAAAAAATATGTTTTTCATGACCTTCATTGATGAACCTTTATACTGAATTTCTTCCGAATAACTTCAAAAATAGCAAAGTCTCATACTGACTTTCGTTTTACCCTTTTATAAGTGAATTTTCAAAAATCCTTTTCTTAATGTTCCCCTACGTTATTAAAGGAGACCATGAGCAAAATTTAAAGTTTCTAATCATTATAGTTAAGGTCCTGCCTGGATATTTGAGTAAGTAATTTTTTTGCCATAATTATTTTTATTCCATAGTTAGCTAGCTGTTTTATGCCCATATCTAAAAATATATAATTAATAAAGAAATACAAAATTCTGACATACATCTGTTTTAAAAGAAGTTTGTAACGGAATCCCTTTTTAGTTCGTATTTGTTCCTAAAATAGTTTAGCATAATGTATTTGGTATATGCATTTTCGCATAATATTATTTTGTAATGAGGTGGTTTAAGGTCATCTTTAAAACATTGACCGAACTAAATCTTGTACCAAGAATATTAGACCTGAGGTCAAATGTTAGTCTTCCATAACAATGCTATCACATTCGCAATCAACAACGGAAGTGCAAACTCAGCTTTATTACTTCCTTGGAATCAGTTATTTTGCATAAATACCGCGGATTTTACCTAAACTAGAGGCGACAAGGTAATGCGTGGGCGATGGTTACCGGAATTGTATATATTTATATTTATAGATATTAATTTGGCGATATGTCATTAGAATGTGAACTCATGGTCTGTTTATAAAACCATTTCTGTAGTTTTAATACAGTTATGTTCACATTTAAACACTGGATGTAAAATATATATATATATATATATATGTATATACTAGACTAAAATCTTTATAAAGTCATCTTTCATAAAATCTCTCCCAATCTAATACTATAACAAATCCTAACTTCGAAAAATGTATCTCAAAGCATTTGTTTTGCGAGTTACAACTAACAAGATACTTACAATTACGAGTATATAATATACATTGTAATATATTTCATGTAAATTGACACTGGTTTACGTAGGAAGAGCGAGCGAGAGAAGAAGACATTCCACACAAGTGTCTTTTGACTACTTTTTCGATAGCCCCGGAAACTAAATTGCAAAAGATTTACCTGAAATAAAGACATTTTTATTATTTTTTATATAATTCTCAAATACATATGTATTTGCATATCATCATTTTTGTATTATGCATATGCATATCACAGAACAAAAATATATATTTATTACATAAATAATTGTCTTGGGTAGGGATCAAACCCACCCCTTGGCGAACAAGACAGATACATTACTGTGTGTAATGGGGTCCATTTATTACAATAACTGTGATATTCGTCTACAGCTATACTTTGATAGTATATATTTTGGGTTTCTTGAAATTCTCGATTCTGCGAGATCTATTTATACACTGTTACTATAGATCTTTTGTATGTTCGCGCAAAACTGTACTGCTTGCAATTCATCATCATATCAGCCATATTGGAGGTCCACTGCTGGACATAGACCCCCACAAGATTAGGGGAATTTCGCACATAATTGCCGTGAAAGCGGGTTGACAATCGCAGAGCGTAGCTTTCGCGACAGGGATGCTGATTATCATTATCATCAACCATTGGAATCCACTGTTGGATATAGACCTACCTAAGAAAGGGGCAATTTTGCCCACAATTGCCGCGCTGGGCAAGCGTGTTGGCAATCGCTGAGCGGAGCTTCGGGGATGCTAATATGTCCAGTGCATTTGAGCTACCCTGTTACAGATGGATATACCGCCATTAGTTGGTCCGGTACCTGAGTCGCCTCTTACGATGCCTACTACAAGGGGAGGTACTATTCTACTCTGCCTTGTACTACACGGATGAATAAATATGTATTATATTATTATTATAATTAATACAACAAATAAAAGATTTTTCCAATTTAGTGCAGTCGTAATAAAGTAAATTATGTATTATATACATTTCCGTTTTTTTTTTAATTATATGGTATACTGTTGTGAATTAAAGTGGCCGTCTGCCGACATGCATACAAATTGTGATAATGACAAATGCTCGCCAGCACTGCCGTTATGCGTCTTCGGTGTCGGCCATTACATCTCTACTTTTTGTCTATCGTCTGGTGCTTGTCTATGATATATTGAAATCGATTTATATATATTGAAATATAGATATATTGAAATTGTAATTAAGATCGCAGCAAAAACTCCTTCACACCTTTTATGTTCTGCAGTTAGTCTTTAGAGGTGCAGCTTATAAATTCATACAAAAAACCGCGCCATTACAAATCCGAGTCTCACACGTTTCTATAGAGAAAGTTGCAATATCCTTTTATTATATGCTACACATATTAACAAAATTAAAACCATTATAATTTTTAATTTGGCATTACAAAGGATTAGGTAATGACAGGGGAAACGATAAGAAATTGTACTGGTACGCACTGGAGGTAGACGACAAACGTCGTCTGCTTTGTATTTAGTCTCCTATCTCTCTTACACACATATTTCTACCACCAAACAGCAGTTTGCATTACTGTTTTCCGTTTTGAAATGGGGCATGTGATTTTGAGAATATTCTAGTGATAATGCGGTAACGCTTACTATCAAGACCAGCGTATGGTTTTTGTTGGAAAAAACTTTTAAATGTCTATTGATACTCAAGAAAATTGTAAAAAAGCTTTTACAAAATCTTATAAATGATGGTCGATTTTTTTTATGAAAAAATACTTATTTAATAATAAAAAGTCAATTACAGTCTTATAAAACTTTTGGCAGACTTCGACGGCGTGTAATAGTAACTTTGTAGGGTATATTCCTCGATAAATGGACTATCCAACACTGAAAGTATTTTTCATATCGGACCAGCGGTTCCTGCGATAAGCGCATTTAAACAAACAAATAAACTCTTCAGCTTTATAATGTTAGTATACTTAGATAACTGTTTATCTGCTTTGATACCTTGTCATATTTGAGTCGCTTTCTGACGATTATGGGTACGGGATAGCTTGAGAAAGAATATGTAATAGATTTTCTTAGATTATTTCATAATAAAACCTGTTTTAACGCTTTATAACTCATATCCAACGTTCTTACACGACGCTTCGATTACGTTACGGCAAGCATTCTCAATACTCACAAATGTAATGTCAAAATGTGTGACGTAAATAAAATAATCGATATTTTAATTTTGAATATTCGAATTTCCATCCATACAGATGCTAATTGTGTTTTATGCTCTGGCAATGCTGTTGTTGACTTTTTTGTTCGAAGGTTCTCAATTCGACTGTTTTTTATAAAAGTACCTTTAATGAGATACCAGACAGGTGGTACTTTCCAACCATCGTTTCTATTTATATTGAAGTGTTTTTTTCATTTTAATAGCCTTGCGAGGCGTCCTTGATATAAAACGGATAACCCCTTCTAAGTGTTAGCGGTTGTCAAACTGAATGTAATGGTTGAATTTTTTAGTGAATGCTCACTACGAGAGAAAGCTAGATCTCAAAATGTATGCTTCCTATAATTGAGATATCGATCCTATATAAATAAAAGTCTAAGCTATTAAAGTAATAAATTTATATATATAACAACATCACAATAAACTATACAAAAACAAATCATCGGTTGTTCTTCCCGGCAATGGCGACTGCTATGGCTGATCCGGTCTGGCTTTGGGCGTTGCTGATTGCTGAGCTCTGGCCTTTTCCGCACGCATCACATGGCGGATTCGGAATAGTTGGGGCGGCGCCATCTTGTAGTCCGCCTCTTTGATTTGCACCATTTTGAATACCACCACCTTGGTTCCCGTTATTTTGTGAGGCGCTGTTCGCCACGGCTTGCGCTGCGCTGTATGCTTGACTTTGACCTACGTCACCCTGATCGTATTGGTCATCGTTGTCATAGTGTCCGGAGTATTGTGGTGGTGGTGGTGGTGGGGGTGGGGGTGGTGGTGGTGGTGGTGGTGGCCAATATCTATGGGGTGGGGGTGGTGGCCAGAATGGAGGGGGTGGAGGAGGCGGCGGATAGAATGGCGGACAGTAGGGGGATCGTTTCAAGCGATGCAAGTCTTTTCCATCTGAGCGACAAAAGTAATGGATTATTAACATACAATGAAAATATTATATATCTGAGGCTTCACACGGGACTAAGGTACACTAGGTAGTTAGAGAAAGGTGCAGGTTCGAGTCCCACCTAATGACAAATCGAACTGTTTCTAGTAAAGTTATCTTTAATTTAAAATGTAGCTTTTTTCAATACATAATACTTCTAAAGTAATTAAAGATACAAATCAAACTTGTTGCACTAGACTTCTAAAATTATTAAAAATGTCACAACATTGAATAACTTATTAATAGATAAGAGACGAAAGAAAAGCAAAACACCATCACCATCACACCAGCCATCGTGAGTCCACTGCTGGACTGGCTGCAAAAAGGGGGGATTTACCCATAATTGCCGCGCTGGGCAATGTTGACAATCGCAGAGCGTAGCTTTTCCGATAGGGATGCTGCTGCCCATCCCGCTCTGTGCATTTGAGCTAGACTGTTTCGAATGGAAATACCGCCATCTGTCGGTTCCGGTACCTCAGTCGCCTCCTACGACACCTGGTTCAGGGGAGGTACGATTGCACTCTGCCAGTACTAAAGCAAACATAGCGAGAGAGTACAACTTTTTCAAATAATTAGAAACAACAACAAACTCACGGGAAATATCAGCCGAAGTAGCGATGTTCGCTATGACAGAGATCACAACCAAAACGCCTAGCTGCCACATTTTGTGATCTGCTCCGAATATCCGATGATTGTAACATATATATGACTACTGAATAAACAAGTGAAGTCTCAAAAATACCGGGAATCCACTCTTACACGACTTGGCGATAATTGCTTGTGCATATTGGAATCGGAACGCGCAAATCAGTACTTATTTGAGGTGTTTGTTTATGAATACACGTTGTGATGTTTACAAAAATATCCGCAATGTACAATTTACAAGGATACAATTAGGCTTTCATTATTTGACGGGTCCGATGATACAGATGGTAGTGATCTTGTGCGCCAGATTTTGGTTCGATCGTCACCCAGGACAAGTATCAGGACCAGTATCAGTACCAGGACAAGTATTTATATGACAGTATTTATGTTTTTCTGTGCCTGGGTGTTGAGTACATGTATTTGAGTATTACAATTGTGATTCCTCTGTTGTCTGATGTCCGTATTGCTTTAAACGACTTATCTTGAAGTCAGGTAAGTATATCAATGTATACGATGTTGCGTGCGCATGCGTTACATAATTTTCAATACACGAATGAGCTCAAACACATTGTTTTTTCTTAACTAATTGTAGGATTAAGCACTAACTAAAATTTAAACTTAATTAGGCTTTGATCATTAAAAATATAAAAAACTCCCTTATAATATTATAAACGCGGATTTTTGTAAAGAATGTATATAAGCATGTTTGCACTCTCGCAAAATCTACTGAACAAATTTTGATAAAACTTAACAATAATATAGACTTGTTTAAAATATAGGGATAATTAGTTGTTTGTGCTCCAAAAGCCTACCAAGTTCCATCTGCAAAATTGCCAATCATTATGTTGCATTGGAGTTATAGACAGTAGCAAAATTGTTTCCACATCTACATATAAACAAAGTTGAAGCGTCTGTTACTAATACCAAAATAATAATAGCTTTTTAAATAGGCGTAAATAATTATGTACGGTACTTATAAAATAAGATTTTAATGTTTTGTCTCTCTGCTTTAGTTCAACTCCGAAACAGCTTGACCGATTTTAACGGAATGTTCACTGGTCAATGGCTGATGTCCTCAAGCAACTTAGTTTTTTTTTTTATTATTTAGTAACAGGAACGGGAACAACGCGGGTGTAACCGCGCGGCGCTGCTAGCTATTATTATGTGGAAGTAGTAGTAGTTAAATTCATACTTATAATACATAGGACCCTGATAACCGAGGGATCATAGCAGCCAACTAACGCATAAGTCATTTTATTAGGCCTGCCTTAAACTAGTCTTATAACTTAGTTTATTACAGATTCAGGATGCGATCTACCAGAAAACACCTGCAAACCTGGTGGTAGGAAAAATCTCGTTGCCATCACCTAGTGGTTATCACGCGTTAATCAAATCCCTATCGGCGTCGGCGCTGGCAAATGATTAGGAAAGCAAATAAATCCTATGCAGTTTTATCATTAGACCAGCAGTTATCACATTGAATTCGTATTTCTCTAAGATAAATATATTCGTCTATAAATCGTACACTAACAAAAAATAGAAGCTCGTAATATTACAAGGATATTACTACAGCGCCAACCTTGTGAATTGAAGATATAATGTCACATTACCCAGTAATTTCACTGCGTATCTCACCCTTCAAACCGGAACACAGCAATGCCAACAGTACACTTTATAGAACCTATGTATGAGGTCTCATTTTATTAACATGAGGTAGACGATGTAAATTATAATTAGTTGATACAATATAAGAAAATATTTACTTTAAACAATTTAACTTATCTCGGGCTTCAGGCGGGATTAGAGCGTAAAAGAAGCACTAGGATACAATTCGACATCACTGCTAAGATCTCGGTAGCACAAAGGTAGTGCAGTCCCCATTCGAAATATGCAGGTTCGAGTCTCATCCGAAGCCTAAAGCAAGTGGTTCTTTTTTTCTAGTAAATATTATCTAAAATATTATTTGGAATTTTTCTATACATAAAACCTCAAATGTAGTCGATTACAAGTTTTATTTCAAAGTGTTTTATTTTATTTCCAAAAAAATAATACATAACAAATAAATAAAAACGATTTCATACTTTAACCGCAAATTTCAAAATATTCTTTGCTTTACTTAAATTAAAGAAGAACGATCTTCATTTCTGAATAAATTTACGGAAATTCTTCATCAACGTGTATTCTCCGCCTTACCTTGTTTGTTTACATGCCACTTTGAACATGTTTGGTCATAGATTAAAGGCACTCCGCGTTTTATAAAGTCTTTCCTTTTCATAATGTCACTACATATATTGCCAAAGTCAATCTTTCTAGTTTCTTTAGACAATTTTAGTAAATGCATTTCTTTTTAGGTTTCTGAGAGCTTGCGTATGGAGATTTAAAGAAAAAAATTATATTCTAACAAAAAAATATGTTTCTAATAGAACCCTAGAAATGAGAGGCAAGACCTTAGTTTTGGTACATAAATGGATTTTCAGAATGGCTATTATTAATTGTGTAAACATTACGATGCTGTATACCATCGAGCGGTATTTCTGGAAATACCATGTATTAATCAGTTTACTTTTTAAACTATCCATCTGAATGGTTTTTCTTCAAAACATAGAAGCATGAAAAAACCAGTTGAATAAAACAACATATCCTTAAAATATTTGCCATCATCGTTCTACCAACCGAAGGACGTCTACTGCTGTGGCTCCCCATGAAGGGGGGAAATGTCGGCAATAATTGCCGTACTTTGCACACTTTACCATCTAGCTACTACCCATTCCTGTACTGTTGCATTCCATATTTAGGGTGGGGTGGTATACCGGTACTTCAGTCGTTTCTTACGATAGTTGGAACAGGGAAATTTTTTGTTTTATTCTACAGGTACCGCACAATATAACATATATATATATATATTATTACTCAATGTTACAACAATGTAGATATCGACGGTCAGCATTTTAATTGGCGTAAGGGACACACGGGTAAACATTTTTGAATTTATTTATTTCTGACTTTTGTTATAGTGTCTAGTCTAGTAAAGCAGAATTGCATTTCAATTATATTTATTATAAATAGTTTAAATATAATTAATAATAGATTTTTAAATAATATAATTATAATATATTTTTTCTTTTTTGTTCTTCTTTCTGTAAACCTGGATTTACCATTTTCCCTTACGACAATTAAATTTATGACCTTCGATATGTCATTAGCGTGATAACGTGACGTAACGTTGACTTGAGGAAGTCAGCAAATATCCTCAGCAATATATTGGCACCTTAGTTGTATTTAGAGATCCTAGTTGGCATCAAATAGCTGACAGTGAGCATATATGGAAGGTCTTTAAAGAGGTCATTTTAATATTGTAGGTACTATTCTAGTTAGTGAGTTTTTTTTAATTATAGATGGTCTTATGTATATTAAATGTGACTTCAAGGGCTTGAAATTAGAAAAAATTAAATAAAGTACATTTTTAAAACAGTATCGTGTGATATTAATAATAGAAACAAAACCTAAATGAATAAAAATAAACTCAATTATGTAATACTATATACGAGCGTTAAAAATAACAAGTCCGCCATCTTAGTGATTCCGCCATGTTGGATTTAAAATGACATCACTTACAATCGCTGGATATCGTTTTCAAAATTGAGTCACAAGATCCATGAAACTTTCTTAGCTAGTTCATTAAAACCTTGTAAAAATAGTTATGATCAACACGTGATTTTCTTTGCTATTTGATTTTACGTCAATTATTTTTTAAATAATATGAAATTATTACCAATCAAATTGTTTACCGTGAGGTACCGGCAAAGTAGAATAGTACCTCCCTCTGCACCAGGTGTCGTAAGAGGTGACCATGGTACCAGAACTGATAGATGGCGGTATATCCATCCGAAACATTGCAGCTCAAATGCACAGGGCGAGGACGGGCAGCAGCATCCCTGTCACGAAAGATGCGCTCTGCTAATGCCAACACGCTTGCCCAGCGTAATTTATTATACCAGCCATTTATAGTCCACTGCTCGACATAGGCCTTCCCAAGAAAGGGGAATTTGCCCATAATTATGGGCAAATTCCACTTTCGGACTTTTAAATGCTGGTATGATGACCAATCGAATTGCGAACACTATAAAGAGAAGACGTTGCATAGTGTTTCACAATGTCCTAGTGACGCGATGACGTCAAAAACGACGTCACTTATCCAGCTTTAGAGGTTGAATCAATAATACTTAGAGAAAACAAGTTCCAAACTTGTTTGGAATATATATGATGAATATAAATAATATATATACTTATACGTTTTATCATCAAGGACCTTTTCCGTAAAATATTACTTTACTTGAATTATGTTTTGACACTAGGTGTGCCTGTGACTTCCGCGTGAAAAAGTGACTTCGGGCAGCATATTTTCTTTCTAACGACCAACTTACATTTTCGCCCGTTATTGCCAAGTTTTTAATTGATGCTTCGCTTCTATTAGTTGTAGCGTGATGCTATATAGCCTAAGTTACAACTTATTATATTGATAAATCTGCTAGTAAATGTCCCATCAAAATCAATTTAGCCGTTTTAGACCTCAAACAAACAGACAGGCAAATACTAAAAAATATATATTTTCTTATACGTACCGTGTATATAATATATCCATATAAATTTAGTAAAAAGCAGTTCTTTCAATAGAACAAACATACACCCCAATTTTATTTATTTATTAACGAGATCAACTTTTTATGTTGATCTCGTTATGTAATGTATGTAATGTTAATTAAAGGTCGTGAGTTCGGTTGCTTTTTAAGCTTTGATTAAAAAATAAACTATTTGATGTTGCAAGTACAAATAGCAATAGTAGAAAATAAAATAATAGAAATATTGATTAATTTGTACGTTTACAGGGCAATACAAATACGATCGAAAAACTGATAAAATATTACCTTTGATACTGTTGACTAATATAACCAAGTTTATATATATATATATGTATATAAACTCGGTATATACTATGTATATATTTCTAATCATAAACATACACAAAGTGGCTTTTTACTATCGCTATTTTTATTCAAGAAGAATATTTATTGACCGTTTTTTAGAATATTCAAAGAACTTATATTTTTCAATATTCCAATTTTTAATATAGATTTGAGGTGTAAGCTTTTATTTTCCGTTCGTTGGTGGATTCTTTACTAAGTACCAAAATATCGTTGATCAATATTTGGCAACAAATATTTTGGGACATCTGGTAAAGTAATAAAAACTATAGAAATAACTGTAACAAAATTTATTCATACAAACAAAAAATCTGAAGTCATTATAAACACATTCAAGTTTTACATATCATAATCGTAAGCTTATCCACCGATGGACACTGCGATCGCTGATCCACTATTGCTCTTCGCATTACTGAGAGCGTAACTGCTTTTACCGCACGTGCTGCAAGCTGACTGGCTTGCTGTCTGCAGACCCTGCGATGCCAAATTCAATGCTCCGCTGAGAGCAGACTGACTATCAGCAGAACTTCCAAATTGTAAAGAGCCTCCAGCTTGGGATCCATACTGTGAGTATTGCTCTCCACCGGAATTTGCACTATAGTCACCAGATTGTTCCTGGTTGTTTGATGCTGCAAGGGATCCTGACTGTGAATCTGCTGACCTTCTAGCGTTGCTTTGAGCTCCTGCAGAGGCCGCAAACCCATTAGACTGTGACTGTTGAATGTCTGACTCATGATGACTTTCAAAACGCTCGCTTTTATGACTTCCAGAAGAGGAGTGTCCACCACCAAAGCCTCCATGGGTAGCTCCAACGCCATTGTTACCACTGTTACCGCTGAAGGATGAGGCGGATGATGATGAGGATCCGGATCCAAAACCACCAGATTGAACCTGTTGTAAGCCTGAACCGCCGTATGTCCCTTGGCCTTCGAATCTGTTACTCTCATGACTTCCAGATGCGGAATAACCACCACCAAATCCACTTTGACCGTTACTACCCACACCGTTACCTCCTCCACTTTGGCTTAACGACAATGATGACCCTAAACCCCCAGATTTAATTTGATGGTGGGTTGACTGTTGGCTTTCAAAATTGTCGCTATTTTTATATTCAGAACCTCCACGTCCAGTACCGAAACCGGCACCATTATTGGCACCAGATCCACTCTGAGCTGATGATGATGCAGAATTAAAATCTGCCTGGCTATTCTCTTCTTGTTTCCCAAATCTACCACCACTATGATAGGAGTAGTGGGATTCCTTGAAACTTCCACCAGCATACTTGCCTGCTGCACCAGCAGATAAGCCGCCTTTTATACCTCCATTAGAGTATCCCGGTCTAGGGCCATTTACTGCAGAAGATGCCAGTGAGAATGCCTCTCCAGCCGATTGTGCTCCTTGATTAGCAGCAGCTGCGGCACCACTGAAGACAGCGTTTTGAAAGCCATCGGCACTGCTAAGTCGTCCGCTCCAATTTTGCGTGCGTAAGAACGGTGGTGGCGGCGGTGGCGGAGGTGGGGGGGGTCCTGGTGGTGGTGGTGGAGGCACATGAGAAAAGTCGCCGCAAACACTGCATCTTGTAACCCTCTTCAGAGATGGATCTGCAAGACATGAACATAAACTCTTTATAATAATACCCAAGGAAAGCTAGAATTATGTTATTTTAAATATATAAAAAAATACACGTAATCTCATATGTTGAAGCGGGGCCAAGAAAAGTAGCTTAAAGAAAACTTGTTTCGGATATCAAACAGCAAAGAAATTACAAATTAAATACTTAAGTATATCTAAATAACACGCAGACAGGATAAATACAAATAAATATTTCTTTATATAAATGTGTCCCGGGTGGGGATAGACTTTTGGCGCAAAAAATGGAATCACTACCATCTGAATGAACCATTGGGTCCGACAATCTTATTGCTTATTATTTCAAGGGCATTATCTTTTATCATCAATAACAAAAGAAATATCAGAAAATAAATACGTATTTACCTTTGGGAAGAACAGCGCTTTGTGCAACTGCTACCAAAGCCAAAGAGACTATTGTTAATTTCAACATCTTGCTAAAGAACCGGGATCGTTGTGATTCTGAAATTTGCAGTACTAGAATTTATAGGTAAAGCGATCTGTTATAAAAACTCAACTTCCAAGAATAGAAGCATAATGTAATGAGTGTTTTCAAATTGGTTGTATCAATATAAACGGAATTCTGTAGGAAATTCACACTATCATATCAGTTCACGCGAAGTGTCAAATATTGGTCCTTTGGTAAATCCAGAGAAATGGATGATGTCATTAGTTCTTATGTAACAATATCGTTTAGTATGTGCAACGTCTGTGTAATTCAGTTTCAATTCTGAAGTGGGTATTAATATTTTAATTTTGGTATTTTAGTTTTAGTATGCGGATTCAGTGTCAACATCTAGATGAGTATTGACTTATAAACTGTGCTTCATAACCTCTCTAAACGCGTCCCTCTCACTGACATAATAGTTTTTTGGAATAGTGGACCCACGGAATTTGTTATAAAATAATTTAACTTTCAATTAATTATTCGTATAGCATACACTAACAACACGTGGACTAGGGAGCGCGTTTATTAGTTTCAAATGTTGATGAAATACTTTAGAGTACAAAGTTATCTAAAATATTTTATTAACAGAAACACCGCGTCTAAAACAGCCCGCAAGATCAAAGCCGTCGTTAATTTGTAATCTTCATTTCGTGAACGGACATTCCCTAAATGATCATTCATGAAATATCTCTATTTCTTTCCCAAATTGTTAAAATATTATAAATATTTTTCAGACATAGCAATATAGCAAAACCCAAAGAACTGTAAAAAGATCGCGATTTACGCCAAAGTCTTTGTTAATTTATAAAAAAAATACTTTTAGATAAAAAAATCGAATTGAAATCAAAATGACTTCAGACGGGAAATATTTATAAAAAAAATTGTGAATAAAATTGCGTACTTGCCCGAATTGGGAAAATGGAGAACATAGATAGGAGGCATTAGTGAACATAATCAGTAAAATACCGCCAGAGTATAATGTTGAGTCAGCGCAATCGGTGAGTAATCAAATAGAAAAAAAGAGGTTCCAAAAAAATTCGAATAAGGTACAATAAGGGTCCTGCTCAGAAAAATTGATGCTTTAATTAGGAAATTCATGAATCTCCTGAAATACTCACAAGCCTTTTTATATAAATAAGTATTAAATACGCATTTTAAAAAAAGTTTTGGTAAAAAATTTAAATAAAAGGGAAAGTATTTAGTATTATTAAAAATTCCTCGTGGAAATCTTATTGTTTTATATGGCAAATTGGATATGGAAAATTTATCGAAAGAGAGTAACAATAAATAGCTTTTAAAATCGAATGGCGAAAATCGCGAAATTTCATTTTAACCTTAAGATACGTATATGATTATAGGAGTTATATTTCAATCTGGATAATATAATAATTGTTAAAACTAAGTAAAGATAGTTATAGGTGTTTTAAGTTCAAACCTACGAATAAATAACTTTCTGAATAGTATGAAGAAGAGACCTTACAATATTTATTTCGTCCCTATAGTTTTCGCGAATATCTTTATGCTTCCTGGGTTGCCTGACCATTTACAAAAACGGTATTAAAAAAAATAAAGTCCGCCTTTATAAATTCAGTTATTTCTACAAAAAAAACAAGTATGAATATATACAAAATCTTTATTCTATGTATGTTTTCTACAATTACTACATAGTATAAACTGTTTTCGTCGCTTACCGCTGTTTGTCCCTATGTTCACTACATTTTATACTATGCAACGGATTATGATGCGGTTTTTTTTATTAAGGGATTTAGAGTGATTCAAGAGGGAGGTTTATATGTATAATACATGCATAATAAAATAGAAAAACACAGAAAACGCTGGCTGAACTCGACGAGAACGATCAAAAAAATTTAAAAAAATCAAAAATACACTAAAATACGTGAACTGGAGAGCGCGTTTTTTATTTTATGTGGTAGCATATGTCTAAATCTACGGGATAACCAACAACAACAATTTGTTATCTTCATTGCACCCGAACGAGGTCGGGGCGGGTCCCTTGTTAACTTAAATCCTACATGGTATTTTTTTTAATTCATATGCATGAATATATTGATTGGATTTCCTTTCTTATTGTACCTTGTTTTAATAACCTTTAGTATGCATTGTTTTAATTATATTTTTATTTTATCATCATCATAATTACATCCATTGAAAGTCCACTGCTGGACATAGGACTCCCCGAGAAATGGGGACTTTTGCCAATAATTACCGCGCTGCACAAGCGTGTTGGCAATCGCAGAGCGCAGCTTTCTCGTTGGGGATGCTGCTGTCCATCCCCACCCTATGCATTTGATCTACACTGTCTCGGATGGATATATCTCGTATGGTTCCAGCACCTCAGTTGCCTTTTATGGCACCTAGAGCAAGGAGAGGTATTATTTTACTCTGCCAGTACCACACAGCAATGACGGTACCACACATCAACTCTATTATTCTGAATAAATGTTTTAATTATTATCTGTATCTGTGAAATTATTTTTTATTAAATACAATAAATCGCATATTTATTTTTATAGTTTGTTTTTATTTTAAGAAAGTAAATCGATTACACTGTTGGAGCTGACTATGGTTGACAAAGAGTATCCCTGAGGTTCTGTTTCTTCTGAAGAAAATTGTGACGAAATGATTTTATTGAGAGTTACAGGATTTTTTTATAATAGTTGAAAAATTATTTTAAAGCTTAAAAATTATACTTATATTTCTTTTCGTATTTGTATGTGCATTATTATATTAATTTATACGTATGTTTTGGTGATACATTAGCGAAATCATCGTGCGGATATGTAGATCACAAAAACAGAATTTGTTTTCGACCATCATTTTAACTACTCTACTAGGTAATATCAGGTACTCAATATTAGGATATGCCTTTAAATATGCAAGAAAGATGCATTCATTTTGTTCACAAGAAGCAAAATACACCAAGGTAATCTTGGTGTATTTTGGTTGGTTAAAATATTGTAGCATTGGTATGCTTCTAAGCCTTTTTACATCTTACTTTGTCTAAGGCATCAATTAGATTCATATTATAGAGATATAATTAAAATTAGAGAGGAACTTTTTAAACTTAACTTTTAGAGTGGATTAAACCAATGGATTAACTAAAACGGTCTTCGCAAACTTTACTATCACTTTATTTCAACGGGGTAAAGTCCATAATTTAATGAAATTAATCTATTAAGTCTTAATATTATTTTCCAGCTTGCGCATTCGAGCTCGATTGAGCACCTCCAGGACCCCCGCCTATGCTGATACTCTTCGAGATGCTTATAGAAGCACCGCCTAAACCGGGAGCGCCACCAAATCCGGGACCGCCTCCGTAGCCCCCTCCGAAGCCACCACCACCACCGAATCGGTGCCCGGCGCCACCACCGAATCCTCCACCTTCATAACCACCTCCGAAGTGCGGGCGATGATGAAAACCTGGGCCGTACCCGCCCCCGAAGCCAGGGCCATAACCACCGCCGAAACCACCAGCAGACGCTTGAGCGTTCGCGTTAGCGAAACCGCCTCCGTATTGTGGAGCTGGAATAAATAGGTTTGTTACCCATAGATTCTGGAAATGGCATTTACTAAGATTGAAGAAAAAAATTCCTAAAGGTTTAGTATGTTTCTATTAATAAAATGGTACAAAAGCTGCGATAAATATATTTTAATAAAATGTGTATAGAGAAGTTCTATACTCCAGAAAACAATGAATATAATTTTTGAAAGATACATGAATGTTTTTAAAAGATATTTAATATTATGAAACTTAGTTTTGTCTCGATTTTGCTATTCTTTCCAATGCGTATTGTTTAATACCCAAAAACGGTTATCTACATAATTTAATTGAAATCTGTAAAATCTTTACAATTGATATTTAACTTTTTGACTGGAAATGCAGTCCAACACTAGTTAATATATTGGCAGGTTGATATGAAACTGTGTCTACTGCAACGGGTTCGTAAACGCTATACAATTCTTTTTTTTATTATAAAGTCAGCAAACAAGTTTACGGTCCGCTTGATAGTAAACGTGGTCGCAGCCTATAGTCGCTCGTGTTATCAGAAAGATATATCACTAGTGCGAATTCAACCTTGTGAACTGTAGATACTATATCACATTTACCCAAAAATTTCAATGCCTGTCTCACCTTTTAAACCGGGAAACAGCATTGCGAACACTGCCGTTTGCCGGTAGTCCAGTATTCCAAAAGAACGAAGCCGCGGGTATAAAATATTATTTTAAAATTATTAATTATATGTGAATCGTTGTGACATGACCGTGATGTATTTACCGTGACTTCGAAATGATAACAAATAATTTTAATATCAAAAATATATGTACCTGATTCAATCCCTCCAATAGCCAAGAAAGCTAGACCAAGAAATAGCAAAGCACGAGTCATTTTTATTGATTGTCTATCGCACTACTGGTATGATAACCGCAAAGCGAACCCTATTTTATACTAGTACACGGTGATTCCCACCTCGCGATCACACGACAATTTTCACACAAATCAATAACTCGGAAATGAGCAAACAAATAAACATTATTTGATAACAACCTGCATTAGCTTTTGGACGCAAATAAAATATATGTATGTGTCATTGCATCATCAACCATTTAAATGTCCCTTCTGTAAGGGCTATGACCTTACTCGTGGGTTAATTATTATCCTATGAGTTAGACCTTAGACTAGATACCATCTCCCGTCAGCATCATCATCATCACCATAGCAGCCGTAGATCGTCCACTGCTGGACGAAGGCTTCTCCAGGAAATGGGGGAAGTACTATTCTACTCTGTCGGTACCTAGCTCTATCACTCACGGGGACTCAATGCGGATTGTTAGTTTTCAGAAGTTCTAGCTACACTACACCAACTACAGGTGGAGGATGGGCAGCAGCATCGTCTTCGCGAGGTTGTGCCCTCCGATAGCCACCATGCCTGCCCAGGTGTCAATTATATATTATTTATAAACGCCCCTACAAAGGGGAGACATATGTCCAACAGTGGGTGGGACATGATAATATCTAAACAAACAATATCAGTTTTATATCAGTACAAGAAAATACCATGTATATCTAGTGAATGTGTATCATCAGAAATAGATAGACGTAGGCCTCCCTAAGGAAAGGGGAACTTAGATTATAATTGCCGCACTGGGCAAGCGTGTTGGCAATCGAAAAGCGCAGCTTTTACAACGGAGATTCTGCTGCCTATCCCCACCCTATGCGTTTGAGCTACTCTGCCTGAGATGGATATTCCGCCATCTGTCGTAACTGGTACCTTAGTCGCTCCTTACGACACCTGCGACAGTGGGAGGTATTAATCTATTCTGCCGGTACCTCACAGGAGGAAGTTCTAAATTCGACTGATTTGTTTTTTTCTTTTGGTGTGTATATTACTTAATATCTCCGAGAATTGTAAACCGATTTTGAAAATGATGTATATATTTTGTAAATTTTTATGGCTAGGCTCCTAGGAAATATAATATAAATAGCAGTGTTCATTCAGTCGTTCATCATTGCGGTCTGGTTTGAAGGATGAGAAGCAGCAATATAACTTGGTAATGTGACGTAATATCTTCAAATCACAATGTTTTCAATGCAATTGAGATATTACGAGTGTTTAAAGAGTACAGTGACGCTTACTAACAAGTGGTCTGTATGCTTGTTTGGTCTAATTAAAAAAAATTAACAACAAATTGGATACCTTCACCTGTCGATCAAAAAACGTATTCGCGACAATATGATTGAAGTATATTGGATCGTGATATAATAATTAAATAATAAAATAACATGTATTTCTCACCATAAATAACAAAATTTACGATTAATGATTGAAGCGTTGTGATAAAACAGTTTAAAATGTTAATTGTGGGAGACTGGTGCCTGTGTAGGTTCGCAGATCCGTACTACAGGTCATTCCCCCACGTCCTAAACTTCTCTATCTGTACTGTGTTTATTCTAATATATAATTACAAAATTGGATTTAAAATAATAATTACGCCCGAAATAAAATTAATGTTTTACAAAAAGCAAAATAATAATAATATGTGTGTGTGTGTGTAAATTAGATATCTTCGTTGTATCTGCTTCCTAAAACAAAAGGATGCTTAATTTTTTTTTTTTTAATAAAATCATTTCAAGAAATTCAAAGATGTCAGATTCTATAACAAATGTTGGTAAAGTGAATTGCTACCAAACGTAGATATAGGTCATTGTTATATTATATACTTGAGGTAGACCTCTTACAAAAGTCGTCTCGATTGGTACCTCACACTCACCAATTTCTACCGACAAATAGCAGTGTTTGGCATTGCTGTATGTGAAGGTTGAGAGAGGCAGTGAAATTACTGGATAAATGGGACATAGTATTTGCAGTTCACAATTTTAGTGACACGCTAGTAATATCTTTAAAAAGACTGTAGTGTTTATAGTCAAACTAACAAACAAGCGTATGTTTGTTTTAATTTTAGAATATAAAATTATAATTATTTTCATTCTCATATATTGACCTGACTGCCACTTGTGATATGGATATCAAACAATAGTGGAATCACAAACATAATACTTTAATGCTCAGACGTTGAAGAAATCCAAATTTTTATCACAGAAATGTTTGTCCGAGTGAGGAACGAACCCACGACTTGCCTAAACTTGACTTGACTAATACGCAGTTGGGCACCTTCCAACTGGGCCCTTAAATCTTATTATTTATACCATCGTCATTCCGTGTCCCATATTATTATTAGTAGTAGTAATAGTATAAGTAAATGTGACAGTACGGGGATGGGCAGCAACACGCCTGCCCAGCGCGGCAGTTATGGACAGATGGACCCCTTTTTAGGGAGGCCCATCTCCAGCAGTGAACATTTTACGGCTGTTGTGATGATAACGATGATCATGATTGTTAAATTTTTAGCATCAAAAAGCCAAACAGACAACATGTTTTTAGTAACTTTGGAGAAATTCCGTGTTTATTTTATGTATTATAAAACTACTTTTTAAACGGTTTTAAAATGCGGTTTATTTTACTTTTAATTTTTTTTGTCAGACGTTTCGGTTACGTTACGGCAACCGTTGTCACGATTGACAAATTGTATCAACATATTGACAACATCTTTTGTTGGAGTTTTATTATGAATAAAGGACGCGTAAATGTTAGAAAATATTATAGCTAATTTATATGTGGTGTCATAAGTAAGAGTGTATTTTCGTATTAAAAACTTTCTATGAACTAACTTATTATAATGTCTATTTAATTTTAGTATTAATAACAATGAACAAATGAACAGCTGCCGTGAGGTACCGGCACAGTAGAATCAACACCTCCCTTTGTACCAGGTATTGTAGGAGGCGACAAAGGTACCAGCACTGACAGATGGTGTATATCCATCCAAGACAGTGTAGCTCATATACGCAGGGTGAGGATAGGCAGCAGCATCTTCATTCAGAAACCTGCGCTCTGCAATTACTAAAACGCTTATTATGGGCAAAATACCCCCTTTCTTGGGGAGGTTAATATCCAGCAGTGGACTTCTTATGGCTGTATGACGATGATTAAACAACCTGCCGTTTAAGGAACTTCAAATGAAAAATCATGACAATATTAAAAAAACTTATTTATTAATTACAAATCATAATTTCAATATACGGAACAGGTTTTTGAAGGGTTACAAAATTCGGACAGAATCAATCACTTTCCGCCCCTAGCGTTCGCACTGCTACTCGCCTGGCTCCCTGATCCCCTGCTGATGCTTATACTCTTTGAGATACTTATGGAACCCCCGCCCAGGCCGCGCCCACCCAGGCCGTGCCCGCCCAATCCCAAGGGTCGAGGTGGTGGTGGCGGTGGAGGTCTGTGGATCCGGGGTCCGCCGTTGCCGAAGCCTCGGGCACCAGCAGACGCTTGAGCACTCGCTTGGCTGAATTGTGGTGACCGTTCTATACGGACAGCTGAAAATTAGGAATTAATCGTTTGATATTGATTTTTTGATTGATCACGTTAAAAGTTACTATTGGTAGTTGGTTGTGATAGGTGTTGATGTGCTGTTTTGGTGCATCACTTAATAATTTGGTGTTAATTATGACGAGCCCAAGGGTCGTTGGTTCCCCGACCAGGACAAATATTATATTTACATAATGAATATTTGTATTTGTCCTGTACCTGCGAGTGACATATGTGCGTAAGTTTTGTATTTGTGATTCCGCTGTTATTGAATATCCGTAAAACAAGTTCAAAAAGCTAATTATTTCTGAGTCAGGATAATGTAGAAGATGTTGTGTTAATTTATTTTTAATTTAAAGCTTGCAGCTAGCGGTTTAGACTCTTCGCAGCTTTTTTAGTATCTATTATTACAGTGAATTTATGTAAAATTGGTGACTTCTTTATACAGATAATTAAAAAGCAAACAAAATATGATAATAATTGATTATAGTTGTATACCAAAACCTCATTAAAACATTGAAAAGCATTTAAAATAGGGTAATCAATATATTTTGTAAATTTAAATATATAGAATGTATGTATCACTTTGGCGCAATACATATTGTTTTGATTTTATATGGTTTAAGATATTACTGTTCATACATGAAAATAAAACGTGACTATATTTTGTGAGTTACCGACGAAGTAGAATAGTACCGCTGTACCATTAGGGTCCCGAAATCGATAACGGTATCCCCATCCTAAACAGCGCAGCTTAAATACTACAAGGTCAGGATGGGTTGCGCTCTGCCAATGCAATTATGACCAAAAGTCCCCCTGTCTTGGGGAGGCCTATGCCAAACATATATGACTTTCTATGGCAGAAATGATGATATTTTGTGTAAAGATAAATAGATTTACCTGCATCACTCAAACTCAAAAAGACAAGCACTGTCAAAGACACCAGTAGTAAAGCGCGAAACATCTTGACACTTATAAATCCTTCTGTCCATGAAATCAATTCTCATGTATCTTATATATGCTCCAGTGTACATACGCGTATATACCCATTTTGCGTCCGAGTGAGAATTTTCACACAAGCGTTTATGTACTAGATAAAATCATCAACATCTAAGCGCGACTTTTATTTGTCAATATTTTTTACGTCTAATTTCAGCTACATTCTGTTTGTTGTGAACATCACGGTTCAGACTTTACAAATGATGATCGCCATCTTTGTTTATATTATCTGATTGGGTTTAGGGACATTACCGGGTGAAGGACTGTTTTGGCATATATTTGTGTTCAATTTTAACGTAAAAGTCGATAACATGTCATTTGAATCTTTAAGTGTTTCGATACAACATGATTAATGATGATTAATCAATACTGTCAATTGTTAGGGTATTTTAGTTGTAATCAATTAGTTGTAATTGTAACCTCAGATAACTTTAACGTCGCAGTATTAACTACGACGTTGAAGTTATCTGAGGTTCATTGATGACTGATACTTGTGTTAAAAGCAGGCAACGAAATGCAAATCATGGTAGAAACTCTACAATAAACACTAGTTTGTTGTAGTCGTACTAACGAAGGAAGTATTGGAAATTAATCTAACAATGACCAAAACAATTACTAATAAACGAAGAAAAAATATTATTACGAACGGTTACCCTTTACAATATGTGATAACTCTACTAATATTATAAATTCGAAAGTAACTCTGTCTGTCTGTCTGTCAGTTACGCTTTCCCGCTTAAACCTCTCAACCGATTTTGATGAAATTTGGCACAGACAATCTTTAAGCCTTGAGAAAGGACATAGGCTATTTTTTAATTCGAAGAAAGGGCTATGAGGAGTCGAAAGGGGGAATAAAAAGTTGTATGGAAGTATCACTATTTTTAGAGCTAGAAACTTAAAACTTATTTTTCAAGCCATTGATTTGATATAAATAAACATGACGTTCAAAGTTTATATAAGTCAAGGTTAAGAGGTATGGTACCCAAAAAAAACTTTCCACGCGGACGAAGTCACGGGCACAGCTAGTATGTGATAAAGTGTATTTACTACGTATAAGTATATGTAGGTTTTGAGAACAACAGCACCTTTACAGATAAAAAAAGGATAGGTCACTTAACCGGGAACAAATATTGGAGTCCAAAAGAAATATTTAAAAAAACTTACCACTAGCTTTCAGAACTAAAATTAACTAATGAATTCACATCTACTAACAACCTTGACTTACTGAAGCCAAACCTGAATTTTCTCTACACAAGCAATTAATAGGATTAATACATTTCAATGCGGAATTAAACGAAGTATAATAAGTATTAAGAAAAATAGTCCCAAAATATAAGAAACATTACCACGATTTCGCGAGAGGTAGATCACAATAAACTTCACTGATGTCAATATCAGCGACACTGAGGGTGTCTTTTGTAGCCACATCCTATAGTCTAGAATACGTATACAAAATAAATATTTAAAAGTAAGTGAATATAGAGTTTTGCCGTTTACTGGCGGAGTAGAATAGTACCTCCCTCTGTATCAGGTGTCCTAAATAGCGACCGAGGTACCTGAACCGACAGAGAGTCGCCAGAGCGTCTATAGGCTACAGTGACGCTTTCCATCACGGAGATCGTGTGCTTGTTTACCAACTTAGTTACTTATTTAAAAAGCCCTGAACCGATTTCAATTATGCATACTTTAGGTATTTTCATCAGTCAAAAAGTAAACAAACCTCCTTTAATGTATCTCGTAACTAAAATGTCTTTTAGTGTTTGTTACGACACGTCAAAATATCTTGTCAAATAAAATAAGTAAGAAATATATTACAAAATTCCTTCGAATTCCTTTAACCGAGAATGAATCGTTTATTTAATTTAGAAGAAGAAACTAAGAGACCCGTCCGAAACAAATTCCAGAGACATGCAAGCGTTCTTATATGGAAGTGTTATTTGCAAAGGCAGTAGGTCTTTTTTAATAATTTTTTGCATCTTTTATTTTATAGTAAATTAACTTTTACTTACGTTAAAGGTTTTACACATAGAAAAATGCTGAGAAAATCAATTTGTCAGGCTTTAGGTCCAGGTATCGGTAGCATAACCGTAATGCAGTCTCCCGGTATGAGAAAGATCCAGGTTCGAGTCCCGCCTGAATCCTGAGACACGCTATATTTTCTAGGAAACAGAAAATCAATACGCATTTTTTAAGAACTCATGTGTCAGATTACTAATTATATATCTACCATAATATTATCAGATCCATCCATCGTAAATGTCCAGCAACATCCATTCAAAACATCTCTTAGTTTCAAAGAAGGTTAATTCAAATTATCATTGTTTAGGAGAAAATGGCGCATTTTAGTGATGGATACGGTGTTCGCATTCCTGCTGTTCCTGATCGCCGTGTTCATAGCCAAGCCGGTCTTCTTAACACCGCTGCAGACGCTCCCTGAACCGCCGCTGAGTACTGTTGATCTCCTCGCCTCATTGCCGGAGAGGAACTTGGTCGGCTACGCGCCCGATAAGGAGCCGTTCGTCTCGATTATGACCCGTGTGGCTGAACTATTGCAAATTGGTATATATATATATATATATATACTAGCTGACCCGACAGACGTGTCCTGTCTTATTATACTTAAAGATTTATCCTGTGTTTCAAGCTAGATCAAACTGTACGCAGTAACCAAATACTAAAATCGATTCATTGGATTAAATGTTCATCCCGGACAAACGCTGTGACACGTAAATTTTATATAAAATAACAAGATATAACTGAACTGTCTGTTTGTAATCCCTACTAATATTATAAATGCGAAAGTAACTCTGTCTGTCTGTCTGTCTGTCTGTCTGTCTGTCTGTTACGCTTTCCCGGTTAAACCTCTCAACCGATTTTGATGAAATCTGGCATAGACAATCTTTAGACCTTAAGAAAGGACATAGGCTATTTTTGAACTCGAAATAAGGGTTGTAAGGGGTTGCAAGGGGGGATGAAAAGTTGTTTGCATGGATCGCTATTTTTAGAGCTAGAAACTTAAAACTTATTTTTCAGGCCATTGATTCGATATAAATAAACGTGACATTCAAAGTTTATATAATTTGAAGTAAATAGGTATGGTACCCAAAAAACTATTCCACGCGGACGAAGTCGCGGGCACAGCTAGTTTTATAATAAATTAGAAATCTTTTCGGATGTTTCAAATACGACAAATAAAACCTATCGTTTGAAAAATGAACAAAGAAAAGTTAAAAAGGGAAAAACAAATTCCTGGGCTATGACGTCACAGGATGAAACTTACATTTATCATATGCGTATAAGTAAAATGAAGTGCCTACTCGTAATTCTAAATTATCAGCTTTTCACTTAACGTATGTGAAAGTATGTACATATATAAAAAAAAAATTTTTTCGCGCCATCGGTTGTCATAATAATTTAAAAATAATATTATGAAAAAATCTATGTCGTATTAAAGATGGTGTTATAAAAGCAATAGAGAAAGGATTGTTAAGATGGTTTAGTCATGTATAAAAGCTGAATGAAAGTAGATTGACTGCACATATATGTATATAGAATGGTAGTGAATGAAAGAGTTGATATAGGACGACCTAGACGAATATACCATAACCAGGTACATGAGGTTTTAAAAACGGGCCAGGTCAGAAGTACCAAGGAAGGACTAATGCGAGTAAGGAAAGCAAGAGAGGTATGCCAAGATCATAGCATGTGTAGATCCATAGTCTCTGCCTACCACGATAGCACATAGGCGTGATGTATGTATGTATATATTTATTAATCGTAACGATTATCGAGTTGCAATTTTTAAAACGCCAATTTTTTTTAGAAATACTATCCGGAGCGACGGAAGATGTCTTCAATGATATATTGTACGATCGGTCGAAAGGCACGCCTCTTAATAACTCGATCATTTGGATCATTTGGAAACCCAAGGTAAGCGTGTTTCTGACGTAAACTATTTATTGAATAATGCCAAATGTCTTATGTCACCTTCGGTAGTAAAAAGCTAAATATGCTGATGAATCCAGGCCTGGGTCTTGTGACAATATTAAATACAACTCACTATGTATAGATAAACACATTTATTAAGAATAGGACCTCTGTACCTGAACAGACAGATGGAAATAAAGTCATCTGAAATAGCGTAGATCAAAAGCAATGAGACTGGAATAAACAGTAGCATCTATCAAAAATCTCAAAAAAAAATCCTGGTGTGTTCCCTATGTAACAGTACTACGGCTTATATTAAAACATGTGAACAACCTCCCCGGTTCTATTTATCTATATACATTATTCGTTTTACAGAAAATATTTGTATGTATATAAAGAATTATCTCAAAAATTACTAGACCGATTTAAAAATTCCTTTCACCATTAACAACCCTCATCTTCACCAAGTAACATGAACTATATTTTATTTTGAAAATTGAGAATTAAGAAAAAGAAAATGATAAAGAAGAAAAGAAAAAAGATAAAACTAAATTTGTGATCAACATAAAATGGAACAATGTAAACAATATTTACGAGAGTTGCATTATCAACAAATCATATAAGATGTATGTTTGTAAGAAACTACGTGGGTGTCAAAGTCAATTATAATTTATCCATGTAGGCACATTACAAGCACTTTTAATAATAATAATTCCCGCAACAACATCTCATACATTGACCTGACTCCGTGGTAAGTCGCTTAAAGCACTTGTGTTACGAATGCCAGATAACAGAGGAATCACAAATATACTACTTAAATACATATATTTTACACCCATACACAGAGAAACACAAATATCATCATATAAATATTTGCTCTGGGTGGGAATCGAACCCACGACCCCTGGTGCACAAGACAGGATCACTACCATCTGCGCCATCGGGCCCGTTAAATCGTTAATAAAATAAGTAATAATAAAAACATTAATATTTCCAATAAGAAAGTGAGTATATGCATATACTATATATAATACAGACGACCCTGATGACCCAACGGATCCTAAAAGTCATCGAACACAAATAATTTCATGAGGCCCACCTTAAACTAGCCGGCACCAAACGAGTCTTAAAACTAAGATTACTGCAGGTTGTTTACGTGACCAACCAGAAAGAAACCAGAAAGAAAAATTGGTGGTGATAAAGATTTTACCAGTACCACCTGTAGCAGCTGGTGCTAATAAAACCCCTACCGACGTTGTCACTGCAACCTATAGACACTCGTCATATCAAAAGGATATCACTAACTATTTGCCAACCTTGTGATTTGAAGATATTATATCACATTATCCAGGAATTTTACTGCCTCTCTCACCGTTCAAACTGTAACACGGCAATACGCACACTGCTATTTGGTGGTAGAAATAGGTGAGAATGAGGTATCAATGCAGACGATGAATTGTATGAGGCCTACATCTTGTCAGTCATTAAATTCAAGTTGTATGTGTTTATGACTTTATTTTTAGTTTTGTTATTCTCTACTAAAATTAAGAGGTTAAAAATTAATTATAAAGGTAAACAGTTTGTTTGTTGGATAATCCATTTATCGAGAAAGGCTTCTATACCCTCTAAAGTCACTATTCCACGCGGACGAAGTCGCGGTCACTGCTTTTCTGATATATAAGGATGGCTGTTTAGAATGTCCAAGACAAATCAAGCTAGGATTTTTGCCTACAAGCTATGCCTTGCTGTCACTAGTAATGTGGATGATAGATGTACCAACTTAAAGTACGCGGTTTTGAAGATCTCAAACTTTTATGGTTCGACATTGGAGACACACGTGAAGGTTGCTCACTCTGTGTGCTCACTCAAGCTGTGTTATTTAGAAATGTAATCTACACCACACAAGAGCTACACAGGATCACTATCATCGGGCCCATATTCACGTTCCATTGATATCTCGTGGAACATAATAATAAATATTTAACGTTATAAAGACAGTCATTGGGACGCATGTATGGGTGGTCCGCAGCGTTACGGACACGTGCTTATAGAGACGGGTTAGAAGCAAATTTTCCAACTGGTTGGATCGTCAACGAACTTACTCGTCAGTTTAAACACACACGTTATGAAGGTGACATACCAGCGGAAGAGGTCGCCGAGCCACAAGCTACTGAATGTTCCGTAAATAGCATTTCAAAAGCCTTATTGAAAAAACAAACTTTTATTTATACGCGCTAAAAAGAAAAAAATAATATTACTGTTAACTTACAACGTCATTTTACATTTGAATATTTTTTATGATATAAAAGATTGCCGCGAGATTTACTAGTGTAGATAAACATGTAAATCAAATAATTATAATAATAAGAACTAATGTAACAAAAATATCTCCATCCTAAATCAGCAGAACAAGAACGTTCAATAACTTGAGATAAAGGTGGAAGAGGATTAATTGATTTAAAACTTGTGGAAAGAACAAGTTCAGGGACTGAGGATGTTTTTCTATGAAAAGTCGCTACCAGTTTTATTTATTTGGTAGCTATAGATTCAGACGATAACTACACTCCATTAAATGTTAAAATTAGGCAACATGAATTTAGCAACATAAAACAGCAAAAAAGTGAGAAGATAAATACTTTGCATAGAAAAGAACTGTATGACCGACACTTCCATGACCTTCAACAACGACATATTGATATGGAGGCATCAAATAAATAACTTAGGTTTAGTGCACTATTTCCAGAAACAGAAGGTTTTCTGATACCAAGCACCAAGTTATTCATACAAGAAATTATAAAAAATATATCCTTAAAGACTCAAAACTCACCACTGACAAATGTAGAAAATGTAATAGACAATCCGTAACTATCTAGTACAAAACAAGTGCCTGCCCCATTCTCACCCAAACAGATTATACTCTCCGCCATAGCCAAATGTGTATAATAAAATATAATTCATTAAAAATTAGCTATCAAATATAAACTCGTTACTACTAAACCATTGCTATACTTCCAATATACTCGTAGCCTAAAACCAATACTTTAAACCGCCAACTTTTAGATGTATTATGATCGAACAATTCCGAATGACCGAAATAAAAATAAAAGTACCAAACATAACTTTAAATAATAAGAGTAATAATACAGTGTATCTAATAGACATAGCTTGCCTTAACACCCACAACCTACATAAAACTATCACAGAAAAAATATATAAATACACAGAACTGAAGGAAGAAATAGTTAAAACATGGAATACGAATAAAGTGTACATTGCACCGCTGGTGCTTTCAAGCATCGGTGTCATTCCTAAGTTCCTAATTAATGCCTTACGAACCCTTGACTTACCAGAAATCATTTAGCGGCAATTCTTAACACCTGCCATTGTCCGAAAGTTCGTACAAGATCCTTACTCCCACCATCATCATCATCACAGGCCAAGTGACCTGAAGTTCACTTGGCCTGTGAATTTAATTATCACCGACCGAAACCGTACCGAAACACCCTCAGTGTTTTGAGAAATTTAAATACAAAAGAAATAGTAACAATACTTTATTTTTCTTTCACATATAATAACAATTTTGGTCTAAAACTTAGGCCTAATCTTATCTTTGAAATTTGATGTAAATAATGATCACTTATTTTTTACTTTTTAGTTATTTTTCGAATTATTCTTTGCAAACTCTTCTATTTGACACTCATATTGTAAGAGTTAAATAAAAATAATTTGTCCGCCATCTTGGGAATGCCGTCATGACGGATTTAGAATGATGTCACATACTTAACCATGCATTGTCATGCAAACTGAACGAGTATCCAGAATTTCAGCTCAATCGGTTGAAGATATCTGCTTCAAAATTAAGATAGAATTTTTCACACGATTTGGGCTTGAGCTACCGGCAAAGTAGATTAGTAAGAGGTGACTGAGGTACCAGAACCGACAAATGGCGGTATATCTATCCGGAACAGTGGAGTTCAAATGCACAAGGCGGGGGTGGGCAGCAGCGTCCCCTTCATAAAAGCTACGCTCTACGATTGCCAACACGATCGCCCGGTACGGTAATTATTGGCAAAACTCCGCTGTTTTCAGGGTGGCCTATGTCCAGCAGTGGTCTTCCAATGGTTGATATGATAATTTCTCCCAAACATACTTAAGACATTGCAAGTTAGATAAATGCTTTATAAATACTTCCATTTTATCCGCAAACATGCAATGACTAAAATTATATCACAAGTATTTTATTTCTGACAAACCTAAAGCTGGACTATTCAGACGTCAATTTCAGTGCCAACGATCAAGTAAAAAGAAAAAGTTCTTCTTTTTATATCACCAGGATGGCAACATGTGGAGGTTCAGTATCCGCAGCACGGACCGCGCGCGATTCAGCACTGAGAGCTCGTGGGAGCTGCACCACAACCCTCACCTGCGCACCGGCTGCTTGGCGGTCCAGGCCGCCGTCAGCCAAGCTATCATCGAATACTCCAGCCCCATCAACCCTAATTTCGAGGTAGGAGTTTTATATACTAGTGCAACCAACAAAGTCATAAACCTGAAATGTTAGTAAGGCACAAAGACAATCTACATAAATTAGCTTTGTCTTTATTTAACTAGTCGGACTGTTATACGAAAAAACTTAAGAGAACAAACAACGATAATATAGTGATAATACCTTTTTAAATACAAGTAAACATAACCTCATACAAAGGTCGTCTGTATGGTACCGCACTCTCACCTATTTCTACCGCCAAACAGCTCGCGTTGCTGAGTTCCGGTTTGAATGGTGAGAGGCAGTGAAATAACTAAATAATAGTTGCTGGTGATATCCTCGTGATAACACAAGCGACTAACGGCTGCGATGCCAGTTACTATCACGCGGACCGTAGGCTTGTTGGTTGACTTGGTCATATAAAAAAACGTAAACCAAATATAGATATACCTATTCCTGCTAATATTATAAATGCGAAAGTAACTCTATCTGACTGTCTGTCTGTTACGCTTTCCCGTTTAACCCTCTCAACCGATTTTGATGAAATTTGGCACAAACAACCGACAGTCTTTAGACCCTGAGAAAGGACATAGGCTATTTTTTCATTCGAAATAAGGGTTGTAAGGGGTCGAAAAGGGGGATGAAAAGTTGTATGAAAGTATCGCTAGTTTTAGAGCTAGAGGCCATTGATTCGATATAAATAAACATGACATTCAAAGTTTATATAAATTGAGGTAAAGAAGGTATAGTACCCAAAAAACTATACCACGCGGACGAAGTCGCGGGCACAGCTAATAATTAAATATATTATTTAGCTAACAAATTACATAAATCATACTTTAGAGTCACCCTTGTGTAACCGTCAGTCTCATTCTGACCTCGTGATCTCTGACAGGCCTCCATGATTGACGTGGTAGTCACACAGGGCGGTCGAGAAATATGTACCTATGACGCTAAAACTGACATCTGACTTTCTTAACAGTATTAGATTCATCCAAAAAAATATGATTCAGTGCTATACAGACGATAACGGCCTTGTGATATATATATTTTTTAATTGTAATTTTCAAGGCCTCTAATTGGCCTTAAAAAGATCAACTACTGCTTTGGTTTAATCATATTGCTTAGGGGCTTGCAGCTAACGTTTATTGCCTTAAATATTTTTTCCAATATAAACAAGCGAAGATTTTAGGAATAGGATAAAGTAAAATGTTTTTTTTTTGTATATCTGATCTTACGCCGTGTTTATTTTTTGTCAACACAATTGAAGTGCCGGTAACTCGATTAAGAACTTTTTATTGTTACGTAGATATTAATTATTTGCCGGATATACTCGCTTTATTAAAATGATTAGATAACAAAATTAAAAATTAACATGTTCCGGATAAATTTGTTTCTTGTAATAAAGTGTAACAAAAAAATAAAAAAATAAATCTGCCGAAACCCGGGATTGAACCGGGGACCTTTAGATCTTCAGTCTAACGCTCTCCCAACTGAGCTATTTCGGCGGTGTTGGCTAAGGCGAAATTATAAATCAAGCTTAGTACATAAGTATATTCATAAAGATTTATTTTATTTATAACATACCTACCACACTATTTTACAACGGTGTATCCATGAATACCTCAAACTTATCTTGCTTACGTATGTACATACGTATCTGCCAAATGACATTAGTATTCAAATGCTATTAATAGATTGAAGTAAATATTTTTACTTCGTTGATAGGAAATTCTACTTACCCTTACAACCATTTTATTTAATCTGTAATAAAAATAAAATTGTCTTTTTTTGTAATTACCAAACAGCTTTTTATAAATACATGTGAAAATTAAACGTTATACATTATTACGTATACGTAATTATACGTTAATAAAAATAAATAGCAGTATGTGTCTATTTGTTGGGGTTAATCTATGAAACGGCTGGACCGATTTTAACCGGACTTTAACTAGCATATGGCTTATGTTATAAGAAGTAACTAAGGCTACTTTCTTCCTCCAATTAAAGCAATTGAAACTGCATTGCGGCTAAATATTTTAATATGTAGTTATATCGGTACTGTTTAATTACAATTCAAAGAAATAATAAAAAATACAAATCCGTTCCCCAGTTGAGCTTGGTGTCGATGCCGGTGTCACCTCTGATGAAGGAGGATAAGGTTCGACGGGTCCTCTCACTAATCCTGCTATGCCTGATTTTGGCTCTTATTCCGCCAGTGCTGGAGACACAGGCCTTGGTCGTCAATGAAACGCAGAATCGATTCAAAGTATGCTCTTTATTTTGGTTGGTCCTTGTGAGATTGCAACGTACATTATTGTAAAATAGTCCTAACATGTGGGCTATATCATGTCTACAATATTGTAAGTAGGTGTATTAATATATGCAGGGTCGGACTGGGCCAGCAGGGCCCGGGTGGCTGATCACAATCCCGGGGCCCGAGAACTAGATCATGATGATGGGATACTTCTGTTGCAGAAGTTATAAGAAAAAAATTAAAAATCTGCAGCAACCGTAGCACAGGGGGCACGCTGCGCGGGCCCCATGTGCTGCGTTTGCCGCATGCTCCGCAACCCAGGCCCGGGGGGGGGGCCCGCGCAGGCTGGGGCCCGGCTGGCAAATGCCACCTCGACTGTATGGCCAGTCCGACGCTGAATATATGTTTCGAACGAAGTTAAAATCTAAGTAAGCAAGTAAGCGCCTTAAAAAATAAAGTAGCAATGTTACTTTATGTGAAATTAACATTTAGTAATAATTCAGGCTATGCCACGTTACAGTTTGTCCAGACCCTAATTTAACGTTCGCTACTCAAATCCGAACTGTTCTTTTGGGTATATATTTCTTTAATTAAAACGTGAAATGACGGACAACGTTTTTAAATTAGAAAAAGATAAATCAACCGTGTTTGAAAGGCGTTAAAAATATTTAGTGTTATAAAAACTAAACAATAACATCATTACTGCAAAAACTCTAATCCAACAGATCAAAGAGATCTGAGAGAGAAAGAGAGAGATATCATTGATCGTAAAAATGCTATGAGTTCCATAAAATATTAAAAATAGTCGTACTACGATAATTTACATCAAATAACTAATATAAATATGTTTAAATAAATTCAGGAGTAACAAATATCAAAAAACAAATTGCAGCGCGCGCTTCGCATCCGAGACGTAGACTTCTCGACAGTGTATATAGCTTGGCTGGTGTTCGCGTACATGACAGTACTGCCCATCTGCCTGCTCGCCTCCATCACTATGATACTCATCTTCCGGTGGATCCACCTGCTTACCGCGCTCATCATTATCTTTGCATACGTCTCTGTCATGATCATGCTGGCACTTATCTCCTCTATGTTCCATAAACGAGGTAAGATGTATTTTTTTGTTTCGTTCTTTCCTTTTTAATTTGTTCACTTTATCCTACTAATTGAAGCAGTTTTGTACTTTACGTTTTTATTAAAGAAGCACAAGTCGACCCGTCAAAGAATAATAATAAATATTTTTATAAAATTCACAAACACATTAGTGACGTAAAATTTTTAAAGTCTGTATCGGAGAAAAATTTTCGCTCTTTTGAAAGAATATAGATACAAAATAAAGGTGGGCATACACAATCCTTCCTATCGTCCAATCGGCATGACGCTACTGATTGGATCAGTTAGGATTTACCATATGTGCAAGTGGATTGGCATGACAGCAGTGACTGTTTGTAACAGTATTTTAGTTGACAAATAGCTATTTTTAAACGTATATCATTCAAAAAGCTTCCAATCAAGGTACATAAGCATAGACACCAATAGAGGAGGGCCCGGATGGTCCTAAGATGGTCTAGCGCCCACCCCAGGATATTTTTGTCATCATCATCATCTCAGCAATTGGAAGTCCACTGGTAATAGGCCTCCCTAGATTGGGGGAATTTTGCCCGTAATTGCCGCGTTGGGCTGACAGAGATGCTGCTGCCCACCCCTACCTTCGCCTTTTACAAACACCAAAGAGGTACTATTCTAATCTACCGGTACATCACAGATATTTTTCTACGGACTAGAAAAGTTGTACCTACATTGAGTTTTGACTGCGTGAGTCAAATCATCGGCCAAGACATTTCAGAGGCCAGGCCCTTCTTAAAAATTGATTCTAGATACAACTATACGAGGTTGTAATTTGCAGTTGCAATTTAATAAAGCTGTAAGGTACCGGCAGAGTAGATTAATACCTCCCCCTGTACCAGGTGTCGTAAAAGGCGATTAAGGTACCAGAACTGACTGATGGCGGTATATCTATTTGAACTAATGCAGCTCAAATGCACAGGGCAGCAGCATCCCCGTCGCCAAAACTGCGCTCTGCGATTGCCAACACGCTTGCCCAGCGCGGCAATTATGGGCAAAATTCCCCCTTTCTTGACCTATGTCGAGCAATGGACTTTCAATGGTTGGTATGATGATGATAATTCAATTATGTGTAATTTACTTAGTGGCTATCGCGTGCTTGTGGAGTACGCTGTTCACGTTGCTGCAGTCGTTTCTGGCGGAGCTGCTGGTGCACCACCAGTATGACGTCAAACACTACACACTCACGTTCATGCTCAACCTGCTGCTTCCACCCCTCGGGCTCGTGCACGCTCTCAACGAATTCGCGCTCTTGCAGACTGGCCGTAAGATTAAAAATATCTGTCTCTTATCAATACAAAAAGAGGGTCCTCACTATTTCTCCCTCTTTTAAATAAAAAATATACTTATTAGTCAAATTTTTATTGTTTAATGATACAAGATGAATAAATTAGACTCATTTCTGTACTATAAAATTTATACAAATTAATTATTATTCGTATAAGTTGGTATAAACAATACTTTATACAAGTTTATACAAATAATTTATACGAGCTAGCTCAGACTCAGGCCAGTGTTTGAGATGTGTGAATATTGTTATAATTAACATCTTAATATATATAAATCTCCTGTCACGATGTTTTTTCTCGATGGACTCCGAAACTACTGAACCGATTAGCATAAAATTTTCACACCATACGTAGTTCGCTCCAACTTGAGACATAGGACAGTTTATATTCCAATATATAGTCTTTGTTTATATCGCAGTTTTGTTTAATTGCAAATTATTTGTTTATAATTAATAACAATTATCTGTTAACTCCAAAAGATTCTAACAGATGTCGACACTTTTCGACTGGATTGAGTTAGTACTAGAATTAGTCAATAGATGGCACTGCTATGGTAAACGGGTAAAACGTGTCATATATAAGCTACAAAAAGATTTAAACAGATGTTAACACTTCGACTGGATTGAGTTAGCACTAGAATAACCACCATATTTTTTTACAAATACCATCTATATAAAAAGCATGGTGGTCCCCGTGACTGGTATTTTCCTACCGTTCCTCTTAAATTGTAAACTTCAGTGTAATATAACAATAACTTTAGCCACAGCAACACGTGGCCGGGTCTGCTATAATATTTCAACCGATTATTGCTTAAAAATATTTTGCTCAGATCTCTCTCTTTCATTTGTAATTGCACTATGTCTGCAGGTAATAACGAGGCTCAGTCCTCTATGGTCTACACGTTCCTGTCGTGGGCCATGATGAATTTGATATACTTTGGGATCTTGATGCTATTGCAAAGGACTTTGCGGAAACGGTCAATAGGCGGAGCCGTCTCTTGGAAGTCGATCGTTTTCAAAAAGGCTGAGGTATACTGGACTTAATTGATACAAAAGAAAATGTGTATTTACAAAGAAACATTTTTTTAAAGTTTAGAAATATTTTTTCTGTAATAATTTTTAATCTACAATGTTGTTTCCCATTCAAGGATACCAACAAATTACACCGTATACTCTCTCCTTCGAAACATAACCAGAGTAAACTGCAAGAAGTCGATGAATTGGTGGCTAAAGCTATTAGTTTCCGGAACGTGTCCAAGGTATTCTTTATCATGTCATCACATCAATCATAATTACAGTACAGTTACTGTCGGCTCTAGTACCTTATTCGCCTCTTACGACACCTGGTACAGAGGGAGGTACTATTCTACTCTGACGGTACCTCACGGCAAGTAAAGTAAAAATAAACCTTTTTATTTGGGATACTATTATCAGGTTACTATTAAAATGAACTACAGGATTTTTATAATAAGTAATTACTACATAATATAAAACAATGTCACTTTCCGCTGTCTCTCTATATGGATGCTTAGATCTTTAAAACTACCCAACGGATTTTGATGCGTTTGTTAGTAGGTAGAGTGATTTAAGAGGAAGGTTTATATGTACCTATAATACATGCATAATATAGTTAAGATTTACTGATAATTTTAGAGGTTTCCAATGTGATGTCGTAAAGAAACACAATTGTTTGCAAAATTACGCGGACTCTATGCTTGTTTGTAGAGCTGATCTAATAAAAATTAACCTTTTTAGAGTGAAATGAATGTACCTATATTAAGTGACATTACGTTTGACATCTACCGTGGAGAAGTTACCATGTTGTTCGCGGAACGTATTCAAGAGGAAATGCTAAGAACAATCGAAGATTTGTTGACAGGTATTGTGTCATTCATACAATTGGAAACATTCATTCAAGTTGAAAGTCCACTGCTGGACATAGGCCTCCCCAAAAAGGGGGAAATTTGCCCATAATCGCCGCTCTGGGCAAGCGTGTTGGCAATCGCAGAGCGTAGTATTCACGACGGGGATACTGCTGCCCATCCCCGCCCTGTGCATTTGAGCTGCATTGTTTCGGATGGATATACAGCCATCTGTCGGTTCTGGTACCTTAGTCGCCTTTTACGACACTTGGTACAGGGGGAGGTACTACTCTGCCGGTACCTTAAGACAAGAATAGTATTGGCTAATCCTAAATATTGAGTCGATTAACGGCTTTCTTGGATTATACAATAGTCAATACCAACACTTGATCTAGGGTCCATGAGTAGGACTCTCGTTTGTCGCAATATTAGCTATTCTTACTAATTTAATAAATGAGAATGTAACTCTGTCTCTCTGGCTATTACTCAATCACGCCTTAACTACAGAACCAATTTAAATGAATTTTGGTATAGATATAGTGTAGAGCCTGAGAAAGGACATAGGCTTATTAAGCCCCTAGAGCCCCTAAGGAGTTAAATAGGGGATATGAGCTGATATGAAGATAACATCATTTTGAATGTTAGTAGCTTGAAATTATTTGTTTATGCCATTGTTCAAATAAAAATAAATACAACATTCAAAGATTGTATAAATTGGGATGAATGTTTTTGTGTTATAATGGCTGCAAAATGGCTTAACGGACCATAAAATAAAAAATTGAAGGAACACAAAGTATTACGTTATCGTAAAAAATGTGTTTAGCAAACAAGAAAAGAAAGAATTCATTAACGTAAGTTAGAAACTTGCCAAGCGCCATTATTATACTCCCAAGAGCTCGCGGTGGCTTCTGGCAAAACCGTGGCAGAACTAAAAATGTACTTAAATAAGCTATTCACGGTAAATAGTATATTTTAATGTATTTATATGGTGCCCACGACTTCGTTGGAGTGGAATAGTGACTTTAGGTAACACACCACACAGCCAAAAAAGTGCAAGTGCAATTTTATTATATTTTGAAATGGATCGGTATAATGGACTATTTCTTATTTAGGGTGAGTCAAAATTACCGCTAATTTCCAGTAGCACTTAACAAAGTTCGTCTTATACAACTTCAGAATCTTTGGATTCTTATGTGTTGCTGATATATGTCGCGATTATTCAGTTACTTCATAAGCTCATAGGTATTGGTGGGCGTGAGGTACCGGCAGAGTATAATAGTACATCGCCCTGTACCAGGTGACTAAGGTACCAGAACTGACAGATGGCGGTATATCCATCCAAATCAATCCACAGGGCGGGGATGGGCTGCAGCATGCCCCGCGCGATAGCAGCGCTCTGCGATTGTGACACGCTTGTCCAGTGCTACGATTAATAGCAAAATTCCCCTTTTCTTGGGGAGGTCTATGTCCAACAGTGGTCTGCGAGGAATAGTGTGGGTATCATACTCCCACACGGCTGGACAACACTAATTTTGTTTCTTACTTCTTAAATTCAATCATTTTGTAATGACTCCGTTAAAGTTAGCCTTAATATTTTGTGTCTACTTTATTTCCGTTTCCTATTTTATAATCTATTTTTATTCCTATCTTATTAAAATTTAACAAGCTTTTAACTCTTGAATGTACCATACAATTTTCATCCCCCTTTTCAACCCACTTAGAACCCATTTTTCCCATTAAAAAGTGGGACAGACAGACAGAGTTATTTTCCCGTATATATAATTAATATTGCTACTCAGGTTTAACTCAACCTGACGAGGGCACCATACATGTACTTGGCCAACCTCTCACGCCGTCAACCCACTGGTTGTCAACTCCTCTCATGATGGGGTACTGCCATCGCATCAACGTCCTCATCGAAGACCTCACTGTGAAAGAACATCTCACTATGTTTACAGAGGTGACATTTAAAACTTAAATTTCATAATCTTGTTATTTCTGTCTTTTCAATTGCGCAGATTAGTTATCTGACATTCAGCACAGTATATACATTCCATTAGGTATGTATGGTATTTAAGTCACGGTATATCTTAATAAATAGATTTAGTTTCTGCGTCTGTAATAAACATTAATGATTATCAAATAAATATTTCATATTAGTCGGTGGGGATTTGAACCCTCTTGGTATACAGGGTGATAAGGAAATACCGAATGCGCATCAGGTTAAAGCGCTGAACAACATCTTTAGTCCGGGACAATATCGTTAATCAAGACACGCGGCAGCGTGTCAGCCAAGAAAAAAAAAGAACTGGCGACGCAGCAGCCATGTGTATCTTTACAACCGTTTGGAGTTACTTTTTACCCTTTAATAACTCAGAATTTATTTAAGATAAACAAATGAAATTTGATACAGTTAATAAAACTTATTAGTTTAACAAGTTTTCCATTTAGATATCGTCATTTTTATCACTGACTGACTGACTGATTGACTTATTCTAAGTTATAAGCTTTGTGTTTGAGCTTTATCTACAATGTTGTATGTTAGTATTATCTACAGAAATTGGCACCCGATAGTTAGATATCAATTCTTTTGTCGGAAAAGTCAACAATCACGCATTTGAATTTGGCTCCCTTTTTCACATGTAATTTAATGTTTTTGATGGTAATCAGCTATACCAACCTAGAAGAGAAGCAGTAAAATTACTGGGTAATATAGTTACACGAGGTTGGTTACACAATATATGAGGTAGTTCCAAGGCCAGTAGATTCTTTTGAAGTCTGTGTATAGTTTGTTTTATTAGACCAGGTCAACAAACAAGCAGTCCGGGTGGTAAGCACAAGGATATCACTGCCACGTTGCCTACCTTGTGAATTGGAGATATTTTGTTACATTACCCAGTAATTTAACTGCCTCTCTCACCCTTCAAACCGAAACACAGCTAACACTGCTAATTGGCAGTAGAAATAGGTAAGAACGAGGTGACAATGCAGATCTTTGTTTGAAGTATACCACGTGCTGGGCAGCAAAGCAAAAATGTTTCTCATCAAAAATACTCCTGCCCTATTGCTCGTTTCACACGCTGTTACGAAAAAATGTGTCAGTTCCATTACTTCAGCCGCCTGTTATGAGCTCTAGTACTGTGGGAGGTACCGTAGATCTAATAATTGTATTTGAATTTAACATTGTTTATAACAAATTGAGAATGTTACAGATATGCATGTGGAGTGAGCCGAAGCAATATATATCGGAGTACTTACAAATACGAATCGAGCGCCTGCGCCAGGAGTGTGACCTGGATTCTGTAATACATGATTTCGTCCGGGACCTGGACATTTACTACCGTGCGCAGCTCTGCTGGGCCATATCTCTGCTGCTTGAACCCCGGGTTCGTATAAGTTATAACGTATAAACATTGGATTATCTAGAGTTAATTTTTAGGTGTTACTGGCCAGTTACCATTGCCAGGCGACACTTTTCGAGTAGACAGCGTTACTCCCAGGGGTGGGCACTAGACCATCCTAAGGTGGATACGGCCCAAAACCCTCTATATACAACTATGCATATGAACAAGTATTGTTATGCATTAATGGACACTGATCATAATCTGCCCTGAGTAATATATACTAGCAATTAACGAGTTCATAATATGTATCATTATAAAATCTTGGTTGGTATTAATAGCCACCGACATTTACAGTTCCTATGAGACGCGACATGTAGTCAAGCTTTCACCAATATAGAGACGGACTGATTGTTAATGTTCTTGGAATCTTCAACTTGGTAATTGTTCTGTTGTAAGACAGATCAATCAAATCTATAAATACTAAATATATACAACTTATTACTATATACTAAATGGATAAAATTTGAATCTAATCACCAAGATACCTACAGTATAATTTGATTTCTCATTTTACTTTAATAAAATCAATTATATCAGCAGGATCAAACGTGGAGATTTCTGTGATACGTTCATTCACAATGGCGTTCGATTCTTACGTTGTTTTTTTTTATTTATAAACGAAGCATTGACCACTCCCAGGCGCCGTCAGAGACAATTGCCCTCACGTGATGTTTCACATTACAACGATTTCTCCACCTTGCCGTCATATATAATACGTAAATGTACGTACATATGTAAATGTTCTTAATTAAGTCAAGTTAGTGCTGTACAAGAACACATTTTTATTTGCAGATCATATTTATCCCTTACTTCACTGACCAGCCTAGAGCCGTCCGGACTTTAACAGATAGGATCGTGGTAACAGAATTTTCTATACTTATATCTGATGTGTACATTAAATCCTCTCCTACAGTATGCGTGATAATAAGCGTGACAGCAGCCTATAGACGCTTGTAATATCACAAGGTTATCACTAGCGCGTTGCTCTCTTTGTGACTTGAAGATGTTATGTCATATTACCCAGTAATTTTAAACCGTAGCACAGCAATGCCAAAACTACTATGTAGCAATAGCAATAGGCAAAAATAGGTAATAATGAGGTTCCATTGCTGACGACCTTTACAAGAGTTCTACATTCTGTAAAACCTCACAATATCCAATCCTCAGAATCTTTATGTACGTCAAGTGTCAATTTGTGACCTCCGTAGATCATAGTCGACATTCCCTGGAATTTAGTATGATTTTTCCAGCAATATCGGAAGTATTTGACCATAGTGCTGCTGTGTCACACAAGCTTACAACTCGAGTACGCGGATAGAGTGTTCATATTTGAAAATAAATTGCTCGCGTTTGGCGGCACTCCTGCCTACATGTTTTTCAAGTACGGTAAGACTTATATGAAATTTTCTTTCCGAGTAGATGCTTTTGAATGTAATCAGCTGCAATCTACGGCAGCCATATTGAAAAAAATATAAATCACATAGAGTATGTTTTTAAAATACTTCTTGGTTGAAGACAACAAGACGGTCAAGTGCAAGTTAAACACCTGCACCGCAAGTAAAGTATACAGAAAATATAATTGTCGTCATCTTGGGCGGCATATTTAACGCGTACCATAATCACTCGACTCCTTAAATATAGTTTGATTAAAATTACTGATGTCACTAACGTCGCATAACTTACTTATAATGGCTTTTTGGTAATGGACATCTTAATTTCAATTAAGTCTATTCAAGTTACAAAGGTTTCACAAATAAATCTTATTACATAAAATGCAGTTAAAATGAAGATATTATGACTATTAAAAAATGTAAAAACATTTTGGATATGATATGATGTGTCACAGGACGAGAGTACAGAGTCCGAATCACGCTCCGCCAATACTTCAGCGTAGAAGATACGGGGCTGATAGCGCGAGCCACGCAAGCGGGCGCGACCGTGCGCGCCCACCTCGGGTCGTTGCTAATCCTGCGGCTTCCAGCCAGGCCCACCGCGACCGTGGCTGCATTTATCAATGACCTTCATGTGAACTCTGACACATACGGCCTCACCTCTTTCAGCATTAGCTTGCCTGATACTGAAGAAGTTTGCCAAAGGTTAGCATTGTATTTTCTGATGTAAGCATCCCCAAATTCTACTCTTAGAATCATCATCATCATTATCATGGAAGCCACGGAACATACACTGCTGGCTATATTTGTCTCCCGAATTTTGCACATAATTGTTGCGCTGGACAGGTGTTTTGGTAAACGCAGAGCGAAATTCGCAACGGAAATGCTGTCGCCCATTCCCATTAAATATGCTGGTTAAGATAAACCGCGGTAAGTCGTTTCCGATAGCTCAGCCACTTACACCTTGTATAGGGGGAGTAAATATTCTACTCCGCAAGTAGCTATCATTAGACGTCGATGATCCACGCCTTAAATTATTTGGTCGGTCTCCTTTAACAATTCATAAATATCTCGCAATCAAGTCGTAGCATTTGTACTTGAAATGTTCGCCCAAAATATTGCACTAATATATTCATGTGCAATGCATAACAGACTATCTGTTCAGTCTTTACCTCCGTATATTTGCCACTAACTGATAGAAATTAATACATTATATACAACGTTTTGGAGCGTCTTTAAAGATATTTACACGAGTAAGTTCTTCTTCTCCTTTTTCTCTACTTACCATTAAGAATAAAATGTCAAAAGTCCAATTCGATCCATTCCTTGTATGCTAAGAAAGTTACTCGTGGTCAAAGTTAAAATTTCAGGATGTTAGATTTTTTTTTGGAAGCAGTATGTTTTATTAAACATATTTCAAAGCAAAGTTGTAGATCTCAAAATTATCTTTAAAACTCACAATTCCTGAGACATCACTATTGCAAGAGTTGGGTTATATAATCTGTTGTAATTTTTGTGATGTCTCAACTACTTCTTTATATTTTTTATGTCAATTTTTATTTTAGAGCCATGACTGATATTCGATCGGCAAGTTTTGAAACGCCATGCTCACCAATGCACAATAAAGTCGCATTAAAGAAAATTGCAGGTGTGTACTGCATTACTTACAATATGCCCATTATTTGTTTTTCAATAACTAGCAGGGCATCTCATTCACCATCAAAATGTAGGAATGACAAAATGCTTATATTATTTGTTGATTATGTAACTTTCTGTTAGTATAATAATTATTTAAATCAGTCAAGTTGTTTTACAGTTCATTCGTTACAAACGTACAATAGTAAAAATCCAGCTTCGTTACATTCCATTTTTAGTGTTAATTAGTTTAATCTAATGAAATATATCCTCTTTACAATATCAGTACAGATAAGCACAATGTACCAATGTTCTGAAACTGTATTTGTAGAGGCACGCCGCTGGGACAGGATTGAAACGTGCTGCATAACTGCATCGCAGATCAATACAAATATTTACAAGTTCGTTTCCTTCTACCTGTACCACAAGATCGTCTTTTTTCTAATGGCAAGCGATATTTTCTGTGATATATACGAACATAGACACTGATACGAACACCAGTGCAGCATTCACTTCCATAGCAAAGTTTGAATAGTTTTGGAAGCCAGTTTACAACTCCCCAGTGTTTTATTATAGTGTATTATAGTGGAACAAAAATGTTGAATACATAACGTAACGGACCCGATGACGTAGATGGTACTGTATCCTATCTTATGCGCCAGGGGTCGTAGATTCGGGCTCCACCCAGGACAAATATTTATATGATGATATTTGAGTTTGTCCTGTGTCTTGGTATTAAAATAATGTATTTAAGTATTATATTTGTGATTCTTCTATTGTCTAATGTCAGTAACACAAGTGCTTCAAGCTTTCACCATCTGTCGGTTTGTACAGAGGAAAGTATTATTCAACTCCGCCGATACCCCACGTCTTAATATGCCTCATGTTATACAGTGCCTCCAAAATTCAATAGAAATTATTGTTATTACCTCAAGTTAGGATAAAGAACGCGACTACCTTAATATGTTGCTTGATTGGCAGATGATAGCAGCGGTAGCAACTGGGATATGCATCGGTATCATACTGTCTGGCGTCCTGGTGCATTTAGCAAAACATGGGGAGACTAAGAAACTTTTGTTTGGAGAGGTTAATACTTTCAAACGATACCAGAAGATTTTTTTTTTGTATTATTATTATATACCAAGAACGGGTTAAGTAATCTTGCTATGATAATTGAGTTTGATCCATGTGTGGATGTCAAATATGTATTTTATGTATTTAAGTATTATATTTGTAATTCTTAGGTTGTGTAATGTCCGTGATTAGAGGACTTATCTCGGAGTCAGGTCATGATGTCATTCAAATGATTACTAATGATTTGTAAGAGTTAAAATCTTTCTTCGGATTTTGCATATATATATAAGTAAAATCAACCTTAGGGGTTGTGCATTAATCACGTGAGGCTTGAAAGGGGGGGAGGGGTTTGATAAAATTCATGAAAATAACACAAGGGTGGAGGGGGGGGGGTGTACTACGATATCTCGTGTATTTATTTTTTCGTCAAACACGTGATTTTTAAACAAATGTGAATGTAACACGTGATGTTGAGAAGGGGCGGGGGGGGGGTCTTAAACCTCACTACGTATC
Organism: Heortia vitessoides; assembly: GCA_020976665.1. Lineage (NCBI taxonomy): Eukaryota > Metazoa > Arthropoda > Insecta > Lepidoptera > Crambidae > Heortia > Heortia vitessoides. The sequence goes on from JACJUM010000202.1 coordinate 18,464,252, forward strand.
ACCAATGGGGGAGGAGGGGGTTAAAAAATGCTAAAAAACGATCACGTGATTAATGGACCACCCCTTATAAGTAACCAAAACAAAAAGAAGAGAAATAAAAAATGCTTTCAATTAAAAAAGCTTTTTTAACCGTTCTTTTTAAAATCAAGTGTATGTATTGCACTTGTTCATCTTTGCACATAATGTATTAAATATTTGATTTGTATTTATTTATTTATTAGATCTTGACAGTTGAGGCCCTGAAGCAAAAGACTACTCTCGTGCTCAGATTAGATGACTCGACCGAGGCGACATCTATCGCCACAGCGTATGTAGTTAATATTATGTTAATATTTTTCTACAAATATATTTTATTTTCAATGAAAATTAGAATTGCCTTGCTAAAAACTAAGTAGATATATATTAAAAATAAATATCTATTTAGTTTTTACTAATAAACTACTCTGTTTGCAAGGGATAGAAAATGTAATCGAGATTTAAAAAGATTAAAATTAGGAAGAAAATTTGATAAACCAAGTGTTTCGTAAAGATTGACTTAAACGGGCTGATCGAATTAAAAATGTCTTTAAAATGTGCCATTATAAATAAATAGTAAAAAATCATGTTTTTTTTACAAAGATACGTGATGTCGCATACGAAAGCTAAGAAAGAAGAAATCAAGAACATTGAATACATAGCATTATCTAATAGAGAGGTAAACAAATTGTAAAAATATAACATATCATGTATTTATACACTGATTACGTAACCTTTATATTTAAATTGCAACATGAACTTTATTTATATTTTTGAATATTAACGCGTTCACTGCACAAAATATAATTGAGCTTTATTTTTCTTGAACATAATTTACTTATACTTTATTTACTTGAACTTTATTTGCATGAACTTCATTTACTTAAACTTCAATTACTTAAACTTTATTCATTTAAAAGGAGTACTATAACTATGTTTATTAGGACTTTATTAACATTAACTTTGTTAACTTGAAAATATATCATTGTTTGTTTCCCAATATCTGGTATAGAGTTTAACGGAATACCTCGTGACACGAGCCATCGACGCTCCACAGAACTACGTGTATTTGTACGCCTATGGTATGGACGTGTCCAGCGATGAGCACGGCAAAATTTCGGTCAGTACGATTTTCACCTATCTTCAATTATATTAATTTGTCATTACAACGTCCGGGAATGAATAGTTTTGTGAATTAGTAAAAATTTAGGAGTAGAAAACTTATATGAAATATGAGGTAGATGTTTCATGTGTTTAGAAACACTAACATCATTACTAGAATTATTAGTATTATATAAATATACAAGGCACCGCATAGTCTTTGACATTCATTTTAGCACCCAAATAATCCTGCTAAAATATATAAATTGTCACGCTCACTATGTACAATAATTAAAACAATAAAAATTGCAACATTTTTTTTTTATTTTTATTAATAAATTTAATTTTCTCATTAAAATGCAACCTTGTAATTTATTATGATCTCCTTAATATGATCATGTTAAATTTATTATATATAATCTGTCTTACGTTTTATTGTTTTTAAAGCTTGTTTAATTCATAGTTGTTGTAAAATATGTTCATCTTTTCCAACACGGTGCTGTAACTTTTGCGGACATCATCGTTTTTCTGCATTTTTAGTGTTGTATGTTCTATTAAATTAATATTGTTATTTTTATACTAGCTGTGCCCGCGACTTCGTTCGCGTGGAATAGTTTTTTGGTTACCATACCTCTTTACCTCAACTTATATAAACTTTTAATATCATGTTTATTTATATCGAATCAATGGCCTGAAAAATAAGTTTCAAGTTTCTGGCTCTACAAATAGCGATACTTCTATACAAATTTTTCATTTCCCCTTTCGACACCTTACAACCCTTATTTCAAATTAAAAAATAGCCTATGTCCTTTCTCAAGGTCTAAAGATTGTCTATGCCAAATTTCATCAAAATCGGTTGAGAGGTTTAAGCGGGAAAGCGTAACAGACAGACAGAGTTACTTTCGCATATATAATACTAGCTGTGCCCGCGACTTCGTCCGCGTGGAATAGTTTTTTGGGTACCATACCTATTTACTTCAAATTATATAAACTTTGAATGTCACGTTTATTTATATCGAATCAATGGCCTGAAAAATAAGTTTTAAGTTTCTAGCTCTAAAAATAGCGATCCATGCAAACAACTTTTAATGCCCCCTTGCAACCCCTGACAACCCTTATTTCGAGTTCAAAAATAGCCTATGTCCTTTCTCAAGGTCTAAAGATTGTCTATGCCAGATTTCATCAAAATCGGTTGAGAGGTTTAACCGGGAAAGCGTAACAGACAGACAGACAGACAGACAGACAGAGTTACTTTCGCATTTATAATATTAGTAGGGATTAGTAGGGATTACACACTAAATAAGTGATTAATTACTTAGTTTTTCTTTAAATGATTAGGTGCAAGCTCTCTACAGTCCTATCCACCATGACCATGGTGCAGCGGCGCGGTCTCTCGGGCGGGTGTACACATCCCTGTTGCGGCACTACACAGTTCAGCTCGATGCCGCCATCGAGATTACTGACGACCCGCTCGAGTTGGATCTCACTCCGGTAACTTGATAATAATAATATCCTCTTTATTGTACACCAATAAACAACAACACAAGAACATCACAAAAACTTGGAATAGTAGGCACAAGAAGCGGCCTTATCGCTAAATGCAGTTTCTTACAGGCAACCTTTGAATATATATAATGTTAAAGCTGGTGGAAGTTTGAGGTGAATTTAGTACAACAAACATACATACATATAAACATATATATATATATATATATATATATTAGATATCAAATTCATATTCGGTTCACGCAAATATGATTATGTATCTAAATTTCGAGACTTCGCAGGAATGCTCATATTCTTTCTTTACTGTATAAAGTATTATTCATTTCTTCCTCCCCTAATTACTTGAAAAATCGTTTTGTGTTTTTAGGTGACAGCCACGAAAGATCTCTGCGACCCTCAAAGAATTTACTACTTAAGATGCCGGTTCAATCCATAATATGTTACAGAAAATCCTTCACAGTTCAAGCTGTTCAGTTGTGGAATGCGCTTCCTTTGTCGATCAGACGCGCGCAATCACTGTCGATTTTTCGGAGAATGGTAGAGGAGTACTACCTATCATATTAGTTGTTGCTTGCATATTATTCATTTTATATTCTTTCCTTTTTTTGTGTGTGTATGTATGTATTGTATGTATGAATTTGTGTGCGTGTGTGTGTGTGTGTGTGTGTGAGTGTGTGTGTGTGTGTGTGTGTGTGTGTGTTGGTATTGTTGTATTTCTTTTCTGTCCAAAGGTTGCCTGGAAGAGATCGCTCTATGCGATAAGGCCGCCTATTGTACTGCACCGTTGTATGTTTTTCTATGTTATTTGAATGTGTTGCGTATGGTGTGTACATATATTTACGTTTATATTTATGTATGTTTGTATTGTATTGTATACTAATTGTACAAACAATACATATAAAAGATAAACTACCAACTCTCTACCAATTTGGTAACGTATTCGTCTAATCGTCCCGTGCGCTGTGGGAGCTTCCACGCTTCACGAGGGGCGAAAGGCGAAGGTACCGGGAGGTTCCGTTCTGCCGCCTAATACTAGTTTAATGACAAGCCGTATGATGAGCCCGATTGCATATTTGGTAGTGTTCCTATCTTGTACACAATAGTTCGTTGTTTCTCCACCAACCAGGATAACCATTTGCATGATGTATTTGGGCTTAGAGTCATCTGCCAGCACTGATCAGCAGTAGCAAGGTTTGATGACAGTGGCAGCTTATGCAGCCATGTCTGTATAAAACTTGAATTGAATAATTACTGATGAAATCGCTTAATTTGTTCCAGTGGATGAAGTTAGGCAATACTCCAGTACTTTTATTGCAGTTTCTGTTAACACTGTCAATATCCCACATAACCATTATACCTTCGAAAGAAGCTGGACTTGTGAGACACTTACAGGTACAGGCATACACTACTTTTTATTTATATGACTAAATCGACAAACAAGTATATGGTCCGCAACCTACTGACGTCACTCCGCTTTGCCAAGCTTGGGCTTTTGAATGTATCATATCACATTACCTAGTAATTTCACTGCACTTTTCACCCTTCAAACCGAAACCAAAAAATGTGAACGATGATATTTGGTGGTGGTAATACTTGAGTGAGATACCAATGCATACGGCCTGTATGAGGTTTACCTCTAATATTCATAATCTCTTATCACTCTGTTTCTTGTCTAGGAAGTCTTAAAAAACAAATGAATGTTGAAATATGCTGTCACATGCAATTGTCATTGCTATCAAATATTTTATTTAAACCTTCGGGAATGAAAAATCCGTTTCAGAGCAAAGCAATGAATTTCTCGCCGATTCGGTATTGGATGTCCTTGTACTTGTGCGACCTGATGTTGTTTACGATAAAGGCGGCTCTAATGACTCTAGCCATGGTCGGAACTATCCACTTTATGCTGCCGCTAAGATATTTCTCTTACAGGGATCTTGGTAAGCCTAACAAATTATAATGTATTCTCCTCAAGCGTTTTGTGAAGTATATATATACGTAGGGTACTAGCAAACTTACTACCAGGTCTGATGTAACTCAAATGCTACAGTGAAACAATGCCCAGCAGTATTTATTATACGCGCTGCAATTCCTATGCCTGCCCAGAGTGGCATTATAGCCACAATTCCCCCTCTCTTAAGAAGCCTAAAGTAAAATTAAACTTTTTCATTCAACATTTTGTATTTACTTATGTATTTGTATCCATTAATTGTAAGATTACACAAATGAGAGGAAGCTTTTTTTCGCGAAGGCTTTCACTGCTCCGGCGTCTTTTCCATACATGTTTTTACTCATTCAATATTTTTTCAGAGGTGGTGCCCATATTGCTGGTAGTGTATGGTCTAGCGTGCATACCTCAGGCCTATCTCTTCAGTCTGGGAAGCGAAGCTGCGCTTAACTCGATGACTTTCTTTATTGTCAACATCATATTAGGTATTGTATCTTTTAAATATTTACGTAATTCAATACGCTTGTAGTTACAAACAAGCCTAACAAATGTTTGAATACATCAACGGGCCCGATGGCTCAGATGGTACTGATCCTATATCCCAGGACAAATATTTACTTACTGTGTCTGAGTGTTAAATATATGTAATATTATTACATATTTGTGAGTTGTATATTTGTGATTCCTCTGTTGTCTGATGTCTGTAACACAAGTGCATTAAGTGACTTATCCCGGAATCAGTTCAATGTATAATATGTTGTTGGAATTTTTATAAAAAAAAAACATACCTATCACTAATAGACGTTATAAGTAACTGGTATAGTTTCCCTTAGTTCTGCAATTCAAAAACTGACTTGAACTTGAATAAATCTGTCATAATTTTGCTCGATATTAAACACTATCCGCTAGTAATTGAGAAGGTACAAAATTGTTTAAGAAATGATGACTCTTTGTATAGGTTGATCTAATCTTGCTTAAATATTTAATTTGAGATCGGACTATGGTGTATCCATAGAATTTAGGTGCAATAAATACTTCTTTTCTAGGAGAGACAACAATAGTTGCAAAGTTATTCTATGGGAACGCATTGCATTACGCTTTGTTTCTTATGCGAATCTCGCCCCAATTCAACATGGCGTATGCGCTGGTCAAGATAAAGAAAATATTCTTATACAACAGCGAGTGTGTATTGTTTCGATCGAAACAGTTGTGTTCAGCGTACAGTCTTCATAAATGTTGCCGTAAGTCATTTCAGCCTTGGCAGTTTTACTTAGAAATGAAGAGTTTAAGTAATGGCCATGTTTAATAAAAAGTAATCAGCAAACAAATTTGTAAGTTTCATATGTTACTTTTTAAATCGTGAAATACCATATAGTACCTCCCCTTAAACCAATGTCGTAAGAGGCGAGTAACCAGAACAGACAGGTGACGGTATCCATTTCCGGCAATTAAAGGCAAAATTCCCTCTTTATTCGGGAGCTTATATCCAGCAGTGAACATTCTGCTGTTGCTCTCTGTTATGATGACTTTGTATGCAGGAAAAGAAGCAGATGCTATACTAAATAGGTCTTGAAAAAACTAAATATTTTCTAACATGCAGACATCTACTACTCAAACTGAAACGTTTTTTTTTTATTTTAACACGTTTATAAACATAAACCTTTTTTGACAAGGGGACCTTTCTATGTAGAACTCTTGTCATCAATTCTTATATTATAATACCCGGGTATATCTGTCTAACTGCATGTATCTTATTCTTTTCGTGTTCTTCGGATAAAGGATCAAAATCCTTCACAATTAAATAAAATTAAGACCTTGATCAGATTTTACATTTGGGCACCTTGAACCCATGGGATAAATAACGAGATAATAGGACTCAATGTTAAGTTAAGTGATAGGTATATTATAAAAATATTGACAAGGTTTCAAAATAAGTTTGTTGTTCGTAGAAAAATGTGGGGTACTTCAAGAATGTTTCAAGAGGAAATCTTGGTTCGCAATGGATGCAGGCATAATGGTGGATCTGATGGCTATGGCCTGCACAGCAATGCTGTTCTTTACTTTTCTCTTATTCTGGGAATACAGGGTAATTCAGAGGATTTTTCGGTAAGTCGAAGGTTCCTCATTCAATCCGGCAAATAGTGTCTTTTCACAGCAAGGATAATCCGTTCCATTTTAACTTAGCTTTAGATGCATAGCAAAATTTTATCTTGGGACTTTAAGGTCCTCGGTCTCCATGAGCGTACCCAGGCACAGTTGCCCAGGGGGGGGGGGGGGAATCGGATTTTTATAAGCTAAGAATTTTCGAGTCGTGTCGTGTAGTCGCGCGGGCGGGTATAAGGTATTGACGAACACGCCGAGTAACTTTTAGTTGTAAAAATATTGTATTGTAAACCAATTGCAAAAAAAACGTCTTCTTAATTTTTTTTTAACATTATCAAGGGCACCCCCCCCCCCCCCCCCCGCCTCCCTAGTTACGCCCATGTCGGTCTCTTAAAATAAAATAAATTGACTAAAGTTATTGGTGCGATACAAATATACACACATTAGTCGGTTACCATTACAGGTATGTAAGAAGCAGCAAGTCGCACTATCAAGTTAATCGGCATTTCTTGCTATCCGCTGGAGTCGAACGCGAGATTGCCGATGTCATGGACAAACAAGCTGACATCAACTCTAAGCGACGTATATGTTTATATATTTTGTTATTTATTTGACCAGGTATACATACAAACATACAGTCAGGGATAGTAAGCGTAACTGGCGAACTTTGTCTCATACAAGTCTACCTCATGTAGTTGTCATACCAAGATCGATCTCCACTCCACTGAATCAAATGTTTAAGACATATAATGATACATTCAATAACGTAGACATGTTCGCTGGAAATAAATCATCATTTAAGAAAGAAATTATTAAATCATTAACAGCATGAACACTGACAGCACACACACGCAATCAAACACATGCCTATACATAAACACACACAAATAGGCACACGCATATAAGTCGGTCTATATCTTGTTTACTTATTCGTGTATAGTGGATGCACACACTAATACTTATACTATTCTTATCTTACCTTACATTCCCAGTAATTGCGTATATAGGTGTTTTCTTGTTTTTATTGTTTTTTACATTGCTGCACAACTGTATTACACAGGTATTGCCATATGTAACTCCTAAATGTAACAGAACAGCTAAGTTGGGTTTACAATGATATATAGTCGTAAGTTTTAGATTAAGTTACTATAGTAAACTTGTTTGTGGTCACTATCTCTATAAATTAAAAAAAAATTGTATGCACTAATTATGGAATAGTGCTAACAAAAATATGATGAAATACTCGTCAATTCTACTTTCTTAATTACGCAAATCGGATTGTAAAGAATAAACTTGAGTAGTAATACTAGTATATATATATATACATACCATATACAGTATGACTTTAGATTCGATATCTAGCTAGAAATATATAAATGGATGTTTTTTTTTCAGACGGAAAAGTGGATACATTCGGCGAATATCTTTTAAGCGTTGATTTGTCGGTAAAGGAAGACGGGTACTACCTCCTCAGGAATATATACATGGGAATAGGCAAGGGTGAAGTGCTCGCGCTTTCCGGCTTGAAGCGGCACGGGCGGCTGAAGTTGTGTGAAATATTGGCTGGATACAGAATGCCGTCTTCTGGTGATGTTTGGAGCATGTCTAAGTGGTCGCTAAAGACTCGTCCACATTCGGTAATTTAACGTAATTATGTTCAAATCAATAATATTATATGCACAGAGCTGGGATTGGCAGCAGCATCCCTGTCGCGAACTCTGCGCTCTGCGCTTGCCCAGCGCGGCAATTATGGGAAAAATTTCTTCTATCTTGGGAAAGCGTATGTTCATCTGTAGACTTCTAATGAATGACTTCTAAAAAAAAAGAATTAAACGTAACGTAAACATCGAAGAGTCTCTAGTTCCAGACGTGCTTTGGTTTGAAATTTTGGTTATCCCTAATAATGTCGGAATGCATGCCTTCTAAATTTTTAAAAAATAAGTCGTAGTCTATTATGTTGCACAATGTGCGATATGTGTGGGCAAATCAATGGGCGAATTCGGATCGGCACATTTTTAAAATTATATTAGTTACGATTTACACCGTGTAACTACTGAATTTAGTGAAACGAAACGTAGATATTTTGTATCCAAAGGTTCCGCGAGGCTCGAAAGCCTGTGTCGCGGGCGCTAATGTAAAACTCGTAATGCTTATACTTATTTAGGTACATATAAAGACTTTTTTCCATAAAGTGCGCGGCTAAATTATTTGGATGTATTTCACTGGATCCTCGATCTGTCCAACTTGTGGATCTTTTTCACTACGCCTTGCTTTGCTAGAAACAGATTAGATACAATTAATCTTATTGGAAATTACGTCGTGAAGTGTGATGATGATGATATTTTGGTGGATTTCCAACCCTTTAGACATAGCACGCATGTACTGAGTGAACTGCCTGACTCACAATAACTATTTTCTTCCAGTACTCGCGTAATGTGTCGATCTGCTGCGACAGACGCCCGCTGCCTCACTGGATGACTGTTCACAAGTCTCTAGCTATGCTAGCGGTGCTACGCGGCGTGCCGCCACGCTATGTGGCGGAGGAACTGCAGAATTATCTTGAAGCTTTAGGTTAACTAACAAATGTTCTGCCACGTACCTTATATACGAGTAGAGAGATGTAGCTACAGCAATATAACAAGCTTTGGTCCCGAAAGAATTGATTTTATATTTCAAATTAACCGTAAAATTGTTACAGTCATGCATAGTGGAAATAATAAAACCTTTTTTTATGTAAACTTTTTATATCTTACGGTTAATGTAAATATGGCATATAGTGTTTAAAAGCTGTTATGTCTTGAATAATGGACGCATAAATATAAGAAAATATTACATAACAGAATATATGTTACATATTACATAACAATTTCACGCATTGAAAAAAGAAAAAAAGAAGCATTCGGTAAATTGTAGAAAACGTCCTCCTTTTTTAAAGTCTTTTAAAAAAAGAGTCCGAGGGCTCGGTGCACTGCTACAAAAAAGATATAGACTATGTAGACTTTTGAATACGTTCCATAGAAATTATTTATAAATTCCCTTTGTTTATTAAAAGATTGGAATATTGGAAGGATTTGTACCAAGTGTCGTAAAAGACGACTGGGTATCGGATTGACGGAAAGCTGTGTACCTATTTGAAACAACGTAAATCAAATGCGGCAAAGGGTGGCAGCGTCCCCGTGGATGTCCTACGACTGATGTGGTTAATAAATTGTGTATTTATTACGAGCTATTTCAGCATACATATAGTGCACTACATACTGCTATGCTAAGCTATATTAAGTCATCATCATTATCATACCAGCCATAAAAAGTCTACAGGCCTCCTCTCCTCCTCGATTGCCTCTTTTCTTGAAAAGAGGCAATCGCAGAGCGCAGCTTTCTGAACGGAGAAGCTGCTATCCCCGCCCTGTACATTTGAGCTGACTTTTTTGCATGGATATACCGCCATCTGTCGGTTCTGGTACCTTAATCGCCTCTTACGACACATGGTACAAGGAGAAGTACTCTTCTACTCGGCCGGTACCTCACGGCTATATAAATTGCTAATTTATAATACTTCAAATTTGTTGCTGAATACAATTATCCGATTTCAGAACTAAAAGAATACGCTAAAATGCGAGTTGGTGATCTGTTACCGAAGGATAGAACTCGGCTGCATTTTGCAGCAGCTGTGTTGGGAGCCCCCCCTATTGTCGTGCTGGACGAGTGCACAGCCCACCAGAAGTATTCTGTTAGACGATCCATGTATTTTATACTAACACATTTGAAGAAGCAAGGACGTGCTATCTTTATTAGTTCTAGCAGGTGCCTTTAACTAAGTGCTTATTTGTTAACTTTATTAATAGAATATCGTAGGTATTTAGAAATTGTAGGTCGTAGATCTACTGTTGCTTAAAAGCATTAGTAGGATGGCTGGGTTTGTATCTCTGCCAGTTATCATCTTTGCCAGGTGGCATATCATCGTTCATACTGCAATATGTCACATGTCTGCGAAGGTAAACTTTACAAGATAAATCGTTTTTTTATAATTACTCAACATTACTTGAATTTACCGTATTATCATTTTATAATACTAATATGGTGAAATCGAGGTAATATAGAGCTTCAATGAGCATAATCAACGGGAATTTTGCAGTATTAACACAACATTTTTTGCAACAACGAATGATTGTTCATTCACCATTTGAATTAAAAAAATATATATTTAGCAGAGTTATCTCGAGAGTTAACAGTACCATAGTATATTATATAATAGTTAGCATATAGTTAAATATTTTTCTACCTCCGACTTCATTCATATAGACTTTTCAAGCTATCAATACACGAATTTATTTAAAGATCTATTTTACTGAGTAATTACGAAAAGGTAAATGAAGAGATATATAAACGAGCGCACATTTATATAATAATATTAGCATACATTGTCACCTATATACCTAAGTAACTTGCTCATTGAGGGATCATTGCACCCATATTTTGCGCAATTTGTTTTGTTTTAGCGTCGAAAGCCACATGCCGATAACCAACAGGCTGGCGATCCTCCTCGATGGTCAGATGCATGATATCGACACGATCGACAACCTCGTGGAGCGGTACAGCACCAGAGGGTACACGGTCGTGGTGCACCTCAATGACGAGGTCGACGTTTCGGCCATATTTTATAAGCAGTTTAAGAAGTTCGCCATCAACGACACTTCAGAGGTCAGTGTTTACTTCGCTATTCTTATATACGTTACTATTATACACAGCCTTCTTTCATATACCCTGAAGACCATCTGTCATTAGAATACAGTACCTACAATAAAGCATTTTGTTGGGGCTGTCACAATATATTGGTCTAAGTTCAAACTGATTTCATTAGGAAGTTTGCCTTAGTTAGCCTACTTGATGCAAAACCATTACGGTATCAGCTTTTCATCTTTTTATTTCCGGACGTACTTGGACGTCACTGAATCTCAATTATATATTCTTAATGATTTTGGACCTTATTAGTTTCACCGCTTAAATTATCCGTTAATAGGACGATAATTTTTTTCTGCCCTTAAACAAAACTACTCTCTTAAGGCTTTTAAACGCGCATATTGAATACGGTAACCGCAAAATAAACGAAACGTCGAACAATATATGTAGTTAACCGCGTTTAAAGCCGTTAAAAAATAAGTTTTATTTTAAAGCGGTTCTTATACACTAATTTGAAAAAAACGGGCACCTAAGCAATGAACCATTTCAAATGTTACTATTGGTTTGTTTAATATTTTTAGGTAGTTTTACTTCCACAATTTTTTAAATTAATAAGCAAATAATAATCGTTTTCGTTAGCATTATCGTAAAATTTTAATAAAATTTATGGATTTTAATGCTAAATTTCAAATGTAGTGTATGCTCGCAAGTAGTGCATATGCTCGCTAGTAGTGCATATGCTCGTGAAGTAAATGTTAACAAAGATTTTTGTTTGTTTTTCATTAATACCTGTACTGTACTGAGTGTGACCCCCTCTAGCTTAAATCACAGCTTGAATTTCTCTGGGTATGCTAGCGAGGATATCCCGGATACTTGCTTGCGGAATACGTTCCCACTCCGCGGTAGTCACATTCTTCAGCTCTCTGATGGTATGCGGAGCCGGTTGTACTGATCTCACGCGTCGTTTAAGAATGTCCCAGACATGCTCTATAGGATTGATGTCGGGACTTCGAGCTGGCCAATCCAAACGACGTATGCCGACCTCTTGCACATACGCTTCCACATCGCCAGGCCGGTGGGCGCGAGCGTTATCGTCCATAAAAATTGAGTCTTCGCCTAAAGCGGCCAATGCGGGTTGTGCATGAGGAATTAGAACTTCCGTTATGTATCGATGTCCAGTCACTGAGCCGTTTTCAATAAAGACTAACTCTGTACGATCCATTGAATTTATTCCTGTCCAAAACATAACAGAGCCCCCACCATAAGGTGTGAGTTCTTTAAAACAGTCCTCTGTAAAACGTTCTCCTCGTCTTCGTAGCACTCGCCGACGTCGATCTTTACCAAACAGTGATATCCTGGCTTCATGGGAGAACAATACCCTATTCCAGTCATGAGTCCATGACTCACAATTTCGAGCAAGCCTAAGCCTGGCAACTCTGTGCTCACGGAGTAACTTAGGGCCGCGGGCCGGGCGATGACGGCGTATATTGGCCGCGAGAAGCCTTCTCCTGACTGTCCATAGACTGGCGACTCACAAGAAAACGATCATCCTGTGGTTGGGTACATGGTTTTCTTCCAGAACCAGGCCTTTTCTTGACGGAACCGGTGTCTTGATACCGCTACCAGGTCTTTTGAACCGTCGAGCGACTCACACTTAGTCTCTGAGCCACGAAACATTGGCTGCAACCCTCTTCGAGCAGCGCAATAATTTTGGTAGCTTTTACCCGATATTATCTTTTGGAACTTCGCACCAAAAATATAGGATAAAGTGGTTTTCTGTAAAAACGAGCATCAAACGAAAATTTAAATTTAGAAAGTACTGTTTTAAACACCACGGCATTTTTAAAACCAGCCACTAACATGTACAAATGATTGAAATCATTTTTGTACTGTATTTTTTTTAAGAAGAATAAAATCAAAGCCCGTATTTTTGCAAATGAGTGTACTATTTAAATGATTTTTCTTCTAGATGTTAGTAAACGTTCAAGTTTATGACAGCGATTTGAACTGGTCTACGGTTTTCGAGAAAATGGAGGCTCTGCAAGCTGAACATTCACAAATTTACTCATACATTGTGACCGCAATACCGATGGATTACATCTATAACTCCATTCTGAGTAACGAACAAGGCCTAAAACGTACAGGCGACTTTTTCTCAATTTTGGGTTTTAAAAAGAAAGTTTTGAGACCATTAAAATCTCCATCACTTAGTGTAATGGAGAATCTTAGGCCTTTCGAGAAGAAGTATGATATAATGAAGCTAAAAGAATTGCCCTGGACGGTTATCTTTCAAAGATAAAGATAAAGATTCTCTATGGAACCAAGCAAAGAAAGTCTCTTTAAGAGACCGAAGCAACTGGATACTATTACAAAGAAATATACTTTTTATATTGAAAATGATAGTAGGTACATAACAACAACAGATTAACCTACCCAAATCTGTCAAAACTTCGCAATCGATATTAATATATAAAAGCGAGCAATTGAGTTCGCGTTGTTAAAATTTGACATATTTGGGTGGGTTGATCTGTTGCTTACCATACATCCGACTGACAACTTCACTAATCTGCTAAAATATCGTAATCGATATGAAACTAATAGTGACTGATTGTGAATGGATAAGCATGAGGTACGATAAACTATAATAGTACCTCCCTCCCTTAATTTATAATTATCTTTGAAATGAGTATTGCCATAATACGCATAAATGGCCATTTTAGTAAGCGCAATTATTTTAAGGCAACATCAAATTTTATGAGAGGTATATTAAAAATATGTAGTATAAGGTCTAAGGTAATCTTATACTTTAGAGCAAGAAGGATATTATTAATTTTAATAAAATATATTTTTTTCTTAAAACTAGTTTTTGAATTGACTTCTACTCGATTATGTAAGCGTTGCTGTTCATGTCTTTGGCAGTTGACCGGAAACCTGAATAGTATTATATTTTCTAATAAAGATAATTTAACTTCACAAGCATATAATAATGGAAGAATATCTTTTATTAGGAGTTGATCTTTAGGATATTTGCACTTACGAAAAATACCTCACAGTGGGTACATAAAAAACTCTACAGCTTAACATATTTGTTCTAAAATATTACGTAAATGATGCCTTGTATAACCCATAATTTTCAACATTGAGCATCTATAAAAGAAAATAGATAATTTAAGCATTTTAATTATAAGCACAGGTTGTAAGAAAACACTGTGTTTAAACATTTAGAACTGCGTTAACGCACTTAGTAACTAATATAGAAGCTATTGTAAGATTTTTTTAACACTTTCATGATGCATATGAATCAGGCGATCATGATGAAATTACGTACACACATTACCATTAGTATGATCTATAGATAACGCCAGAGAAGCCACAAAGCTAGTAAGTTAGTAATTATGATAAAAGCACATATATAACAATTTAAAAAAATTGGTTAAACAAATGAGACTTTTATTTGTTAATATTAATGTATATTTTTGAATAATAGGCATTAGGCATTACAAAACCACACCATTAAAATACATGATAATAGCTGTTATGGTTAGTATAGCTATACAAATAGCATGATTAAATAAGAGTATCAGACAGTTTTAGATTAATCTGAGATACTAAATATTACAAATCCAAATTGAAAATGGGAGAGCATGCTTCTATTTTTTTATAGAGCGCCAAAATGTGACAACCACTATCACAATAACAAATACTTTTGCAAGTATAACAACATAACACAAAAACCAATCAAAATTGGAAAAGTAAATCTGTAATTACTAAATATTATTGTCTTTTTAGTACTTCATTACTTTAGTTGTGTTGATGTTCTTGCAAAAGAGTGATATACTATACAATTTATATTTCACAAAGAATTTCATCCCTTTAGTAACTTTACTGGTATATGGTATTAAGTCAGCATGTACACAAGGAAACAATTCAATTATTGCAAAACTGTCAAACTTTGCAACTAATATTACACTGTAATAACAAGCCATTAAGTTTAAAATTGGTTGTAAGATTTTGGCTAATTAACATGGGTTGATCTGTTACTCTGCATACATGATATTGAGGTGTGTCTATGAAATAAATACTATACATAAAACAACCCTTTATGATTAGCATAAAATACGTTAACTTTATTCATTCATGATGATTTAGGTTTAATCAAATTAAAAACAAATATGCGATTGAGGAAAAGCAATTGACTGGCAGAATAAAGCTGCAAATCATTAAAACAGAATAAATGTGCCAAAGTCAGAGATTCATTGGTCTCATATTGAAGATTTTAAAGCCTCCTATAATTAATTTTAAAGATAACAAAATGAAACCAAAGTATAAACTTTGGTTTTCCATCTAACCAATTTTTACCAATTCTTTTAGCTACTCAATATTTTCCCAACCCGTACCTGTTTTTCTTACATTAAATTTTAAATGAATACTCTTTCGCGCTCAAATAAATACTATTTACTAAACAACTACATACTGGAATGGTTAATCTATACCTACATATATTAAATTTGACAAGTTAAATTATTTTTTCATAAATACCTAGCAAGCATTTATGTAGGGTGAGATTAATCAATGTCAGCTAATGCAACGTTGTGTGAGATCTGTGCAGTTCAGCAGTGGAGCCTCTAGCATGTGCCATCATGTTCTCAATGCGGTTAGTGGTTTCCCTCACCATAGAGAATTCTGATAGGTCAGGTAAATCAAGCACAATATGAGCAGAGAGACGTTTATAGACTGAATTTGTATCTTTTTTATTTCTCCTAGCTTCCTCATATTTCAATTGTTGTTTTAGGAATATAGATTGCTTTAACATTTCTTGGATATTTTTGAAGCTTGTTGCTGCATTGTCCATAGATTTCACTGCACTGAAATAGGAACAAACACATCACTTAGTTCAAAAGAAAGCAATTAATATGTTTATTATAATGCTTAATTAATGTAGTGCATAACTATTTAATCCATCAAGAATCTGGAGGGATATAACAATTTTAGATTGTACCTTTAAATTCTAAGCTAAAAAACTAAATACTATGCAACAGAACACATTAAGACATATATCAATGAGGAGAATTAAGTTGCACACAGACACACACATTATTAACAAATTTATTGTGGAAGTACTCAATAAATAAATAATAAATATGTAAGAAAAAAAATAAAGGCAACTATTAAGAAAAAAAATTTATCAGTAAACCTGTCCAATAGTGCAAAAAGTAACTGGTTATTATGAACCTTAGGGCGTATTCCACATCATAGCATCTTCCTTGGAGCTCATGCTGAAGCTTAGTTACTTCTACCCGTCTTTCAACCATAGGCGGCAATGCTTTCCTTACATGTTCCTGTAGTCTGAACAGAGCCAATGAAGGCTCGTTAGCAACTATATGCATATTTTCTGATATCCGTTCAGCGGCTAAAACACGTATAAAGTAATTATTTGTTACAACTAGGATAACGCAATTAATTGTTGGTGATGCGTAGATGCGTGCGTAGTAAGGCCTATCTAACTTACCCTTTTTAGCTTTAGCCTCCAAGTCAGAATCACCCGGATACACAAATGCCATTGCTAAATAATTAATGATCCCAACGATAATTCTGTCAGTGTTTTACAAATAGTGGTATAAAATATGTATGTATTTATTGACATAGCCTAAATAATCTTTATTAAGACAGACAATCCAGTTGACATTTGAAAGCTTGACAAGTAGGACGAAAACTTCGGAGAATTTTGACCTTCAATATGCGTTCAAAATCCATGCATTGTATATGCAACTGTATAAAAAATTTCTGCTTATAAGCGTAGTAAAGAACAACATTTTTGAATTCTGAGCACACAAAGCTATTTAAACATTTGATAGTCAATTTTAAACTCAATACACATTTGAAGATTAATACTAGTAAGTATAGCACTAAAATATATGCTTATTTTTACTTGAATATTCATTGGAGAGTTTGAACATGTTATATATATAATATGATTTCATTAAAGTAGGTAATGGAATTATATGAAATTTGAGTCAGGATATTATAATATTTTTACTTTTTCAATTTACGAATACACTAAGTATAATAACATAAACATTTCATCATAGCAGCCGGTAAAGCGTCCACTGCTAAACATAGGCCCCCCAAGAAAGGAGAGATTTGCTCGTAATTGCCGCGCTGGGCAAATGTGATGGTGGCAATTGCAGGGCGAAGCTTCGCGACGGGAATGCTGCTGCTCATACCCACCCTGTTGTATTTGAGCTACACCGCTTTGGATCTACCACAATTTGTTGGTTTTGGTAATCACCTCTTACGACACCTGGTACACACAGCAACAGATCAATCTACCCAAATCTGTCAAACTTTCACAATCGATATTAAGCTATAACACCGAGAGAGAAAGTTGAGTTCAAAATTGACTGTCAAAATTAGACAGATTTGGGCAGGTTGATCTGATACCCACCGTACAGGTGGAGATACTTTTCTGCTCTGCCGATACCACACGGCCGCTTAAACATTTACTATTAAATATATCACAATAACACATAAATTTAAAATTTACTTTATTAAAGTTTATTTTTCTAATTTAGATTTAAATTATGTATTATCTTACAGTAATTATAATTTATATATTAAAATATAACCTATTACACAGTGTTATTTGGGCATAAAGGTTCAAAACTAATGATTACCGAAAGTCTTGACTTATTTTTATGACAAATAGGGTCTTAGGAAAATAGGTAAAAATCATGTTTGGTATATATTGATGCGTTTCAATGATTCGTTTCATTTTAAGATAATAGCTGCAAAGAATAAACCACAAATAAGACAAACCATAAAATATCTAATTGGTTAGTAAATATAGAAATTTCTTTATTCGTTTATATCTTCATTAACGTTATAAGTAGTATCAGTTATAACACAGTACTGAATTCCATTTAATCAGTCATGTCAAATTGACAGTGACAGTATATTTTAAAACTACCTTTTATTTAATTTGTTTTATCAGCTGTTTTTTTGTCTACATATAATCGGTGTTAATTATCTTGGACTTAAATTTAGGGGTCATCATTAGGTTAGTCACTAAGTAGATAATATTCATTGTAAGATATTTAAGATTGTGAACAATATTTTTTTATCGTCAGAATTGTCTAGACTTTGCATCCTAAAGTACAAAATTAATGTAAATTAAATGGTAAGTTCCTTAGTAGTCGTAAGAATTAGTCAAAAACGTATAAGAGCGATTTATTCATTTTTAAATTGATTTTTAGGAACCCCGGCTACTCGAGAACATACTGGGCCTGCTGCTACATTTTATGTTCCCCGTCAAAATGTTATTACGGACATACTCATTGAGTATTCTGATGATTGACATATCATGGGTGGTTGTAAATGCGGTCTGCGCAGTACTGCAGGCTACTTATGAACTGTTCAGACCGCCACCATTGAAATCTGTTAGGTTGGAGACTGCTCTGGTAAGTATATAATAACATGCAGCAATATTTTAGTGAAAACAAGATAACCTGACCAAAATTGTCATAACTATATATGTTTATTATGAAAAATATATTGCAACTATGAATTGAGATATAAAATATACTATCTTTAACTTTTAAGTAGGATCAAACTAACATCACAGTAAGCAAAAAATATATAAAAATAATGGGATACAAAATGTTATATATAATTATTTAATACCATAACACTTTATATTATGTTAGTAATCAATTGTAAATTTTGTAAATTGCTGTAATTTTTCGTAGAAATACCACTATAATACTTCCAATAATGTTATTAGAAATAAAACTGGTTGTTTGTATATTAACATTTTCAGGTTATTGGGTCTGGAAGAGGGGTTGGTAGGGAAATAGCTATCCAGCTGGCTGATCTTGGAGCTATTGTTATTTGTGTTGATAAAAATCATTCTACGAACCAGAATACTGTTGAGATAATCAAAAAGAAGAGAGGTTCCGCTGTTAGTTACATATGTGATATTACAAGGAAGGAAAATGTGGATGGTTTGGCTAAGCAGATTAAGAAAGACTTAGGGAATGTTAGCATGTTGTTTTACTGCTGTGGCATACCAAGCCCAAGGTCCTTGTTGACTCAACCACCTCAAGATATACATGATACCTTGGATCTAACATTGACATCATATTTTTGGGTAAGATTACAAATTTTTTTGTACATAAAGCTGTCATAATCAATATTAATAAAAGTTAATAACATAAGCTTGAAATTACAAAGATATTGATTATAAATGTTATAATTAATTGTTTAGTAGGGCACATTACTTTGTGTTAATGACTTTGACTTTCCTTGACTTTGAAATTGATATAAGCTAATGTAGATAAGTTAGACACTGTAACCCAGATTATCATATTATTTTCAGTTTATTGACCAGTTCATGCCAAACATGAAAATCAAAAATCATGGGCACATAGTGGCATTAACTTCCGTTGCTGGTCTCAGCTACATTAAAGACCAGATGCCACTGAGTGTAGCTCAGTTTGCTGTCCAGGGATTAGCTGAGTCACTGATGGAGGATCTACGGATCAACAAGATTGATGGTGTCCATGTTACTCTTATACATGTATATCCTTTCATAGTCAATAATGATTCTACGGATTTGAGATTAAGGTATTTAAAACTTACGTTTCAATAATGTTCCATCTGCACCATCAAGCCAATCAAAAAAAGAACAAATTAAGAAATTAATGCTAAAATATTGATATGTATATATTTGTTCTAGGGTCATTATTTGAAGGATTGCAGTGTTGCTTCCAATTTCCTTTAAATTGTTTGTGTTTATTGTGGCTGACTTTTATTTATAAAAAAATTAAGTAAATTCAGCATTATTCTAATTCATATTGAATGAAAATTATTGTTTTTAAAAATTCTATTAACATTGTATAAAAGTCTTGCTCTAAAATGCTTTGGAGTAACAGCACACCTTTATATTTGAATAAGGTTGTTAGGAAAATATTAAAAAAAAAAATCTTGTTAAATAAAATAGTAGTAGATTTCATATATTCTTTGCTGTCAAAAATTTCAAGTAATTTTAATTTGTTCCAGAATTCCCAGTTATTTCGGAACCATTACATCATCTCAAGCAGCCACGTCGATATTGGAGAGTGTTCGGCGCAATTACCCCGAGGCTTCAGTACCGAAGCACCTGCTGTACCTTGGCCACCTGCTGCGCGTCCTGCCGCGGAAGGCGACCGTACTTATCAGGGATCTGCTCGATACTGGCGTAGACTTCGCCTAACACTGCTACTTTTATACTAATAAGTTCAACTACAGCTAATCTAAGACGGATAGTTGTGTACATACAAATAAGTAAATTGATATGGAATTGAAAAGTAATGTGGTTCCTTTACGGGTCAAACCAAATTGAATTTAATATTGTCAATAAGTTATTGCTGGTAACAGAGCATTACAGCATAAATTGTTAAGAAATTATTGTTTTCCTTTATGACGTATAATGTCAAGAGGGTTTACTAGTGTTTGATCCAGTGCAGACTGATTTGAATAAGATTTTTTTAAGGTACATAAACTATCGAGTGGTCAGTAGGCTTAGATATATTTTTTTGTTTTGCTACGATGTTCGTCATGTGGAACCAGGATTATATACCTATGTAGAACAACAAAAATACATTCCATTTATTACTTAAATCTTTTTGAGCTTATTTTTATAAAATTATTCAAATGGTTTAATATTTAAAGTCCCTTCAATGTTAAGACTGAAGTTATTAATCGAACTTTATATATATCTACAGATATATATTATATAATTTTAATGTATGTCAATTGTTTATATTTTTATATAAAAAGTCAGGAACACGCCTAGTTCAATACAAAATAAAATTTAATTTTTGTAGCAAGTTTTTTATTAAAAGAAATATCCAAACTTCTTTAGTCCACGGTTAGAATTGATAGGAATTATCTTTATAAAAAATAAAGCTATTTGCGTCGTTTTCGTTGTACGCATACTGGGCATTAAAATTACCAGTTGCTTAAGTAACTTAAGTGGAAGTAGGTGTCGTCTAACGCATTTTATTTATAAATGGCAATAATATTCCAAATGTCATTTTAAGCTAGCAGCACTAGCGCCACCGCTGTTGTAACTTGTTTCGTTTTCGCGATTTGTTTCTGTGGTTTTGCTTTGAATAAAAACAAGAATTTACTGATATTGGGATTTGAAGTGTAATCGTATTACAGTGTTTTCTTGTTTATTTTACGGTGCAATCCATTTGTAGAAAGATTTGGCAACGAAGCAGTGAATTGTAAGTAGTTTGCTCCACATTTTTAATGCATAGCGACACGAATGTTGGCGATCGATATTAGAAATTTTATTTTAAATTCGTTTTTTTAATGAATTTACAGATAAATTAAGTAGCTCCATGATCCAGCAATAAAACTAAGTATTAATATCGTATGTCCTCATTTATGAAACCAATCTTAAGCCACTTTCTTCGTGCTCCGTTATTGGTTTTCTGGGTGACAAGTTTACGCAATTTCTTCAATATGTTTTATCTTAAGAGTACTTGTAAACACAAAATTTATGAGCAAAACTACCAGTTTTTTCTTTCGGCGCATACTATACTAGCTGTATATTCAAATTGTTGTTGTAATAATCTTCAACCATGTTGTTACCTGGAAGCTTTCAAAACGAACCATTATAAAGGCACCACTATCACTAACTATTGATTTAATTTAGTAAAATTTAAGTTTATTAATAATATAAATAAGAAAGATAAGTTAAAAACCATATATTTCTCTGGTATTAAAATTGGATTTGAGAGAATGTTATGTGCTTTGTTTTAAAATCTACCTATTTGACTTTTATTTCAATCATATTTTTGTCTGTCTCAACCCGAACCTCTGGCCAATTCTTTTAAGCATGTGCTCATAAAAATATGCTATAAAAAACTAATAAAAATATATTAATTTAAGAAAACTGCTGTCAACATATTTTTTTTTATTTACCTCAGGATTCCCTAATCACCTTGCTTAAACCTGACTTACCATTTTTTAAATAATTCTTAGATATTTTTAGAAACAGTCTTGTGTAGTCTTTTTTAACCAACTTGTTATGTATAATAGAAATTAATTTATCTAACTTCCCTTGATTCCTCAATATTTATTAATTAATAATTTGAACAGGCAGATCACATGTCCAATAATATAAAATTATAATGGCAATTATTTAAGTTAATTTATTATTAAATCCATGTTGATCAACAAAACAATATGGAATTCTTTTCTGCAGACTTTCTATAAAAACAGTAAAATTTATCATTTGTGATGCATGCTGATGCATAATGTTTCATATTAAACAAAAAGATTTACATATGAATTTTCATTCAAAACATTTTAGAGTAAACTAGAAAGTCAAATGAGTATGAAAGTAACTAAAATGTAATTGATTATATGCAGATTAAAATTGAATGCAAGTACAGTGGACCCCCCTGTAATCCGACATGGTCTACAAGTATGATTTGTACTTCAGAGTACATATATGTATATATAATATGTATAAAAAATCTAATCAGTGGATCTGTAATTTGTGGGATTACAAGGTACTCTTTTGTAAAAAATTCCGGACTATAGGGGGTCTTAGGCAGTACTCTCTAATCCGAAGAATTTGATAGTTGACACTACCCTGCAAAATGTTTGTCGTACTACTGGGGGTCCACTGTGAAATTGTTATAACATAAGTTAGTAAATAATTAGGTAATGAAATGTTGTATTTTTAATGTACAAACACTTTTGTCATTATAAGTTTCATGAGGAATTTTTCAAAAATATACTTTGAACAAAACTGATAACTTAAACTCTTCAATTCTCGGAAAACCAACTCACGGAATTTTTGAATTTAAGGTAAATAAAACATTGATAGAATAAGAGAATAAATATTTATTATATAATATTTTTGCGTCATTTTTTTTATTGCAATATTTGTGACTGATTTTTTTTATTGCAAAATTATTGAATGTTGTATATCTTTTTTTTAAGAAAATTACTGTATTTGTGGAGGTCCATCTCTAGCAGAAATGTCAATAAAGAAAATGCAAAAGATATAATATTCACAAACTATCTATTGAATGTGTCAGAGCAGTTACAATATTGTGAAACTTAGCATGCAGCATTATGGCAGCTTTATCACCTATATGCCTTCACAAGGTTTCACAACCATTTGTTTTGTAAATGTTGCCTTGCTGGTGTAACTTGACCCCTATTAGTGGCCATCTTTTAAAACACGCTCTAAATAATATTTAACAGTAACATATTTCTAAATACTCCCATTGTTGATATTCTGAGTTCGCTCATGAAATGATTTTATATGAGCATCATGTTTGAGGATTTCATTTCCCGCCTTTTTGATTAATTGCTTCCTAATGACAGAAGGCATTAGCGCGCCGTAATTCATTGTTAATTTGATGGGAAAGCCCACCGTTTGCTGATTTAATCTTATTTGTCAGATCAGAGATGTAGCCAAGCTTAAATAACCAATAATGAAAGCTTTTGTCTGTTTGTTTGTATTCTAGATCTTCGATCTTTGATCTTGACTGATTTTGAGAGTTATTTAAACGAGCTTAAACAAAAGTAAGATTTTTGTTTAGCTGCTATTATTAAACATTTAGAAGCATAACAATAAATGGTTACTTGTTGAAACTATAATGGTTGTTTGTTTGAAGATAAGCTTGGTTTATTAGTCTTTGAACTGTTTTTGTTTCTATGTAATAAGCAATTTATATTTTCTCCGAATTACGTTTACGTTACGTACATTACGAGGCTTTGATTATAATCGTTCGACCGACCATTTAAATCTCGCATGAGATCGCCCGCTTTTTAATCGGCCTGATATGTCATTTCAACTATGTTATATTGCCATTATTAAAGTGTCATTTAAACTATATTAAAGAAATCTATGCCAAATTAAATGGACCGCAATAACTGTCTTACTAGTTGGTCCATTTAACAGATTTTAATTGCGATTTATTTATGTTTGATTTTTTTATGTTCTATATTTTGGTTGCCTTATAGCAATATCCCTGTACCAGGTGTTATATGAGGACCAAGGTAAAAAATATCAATTGCAAATAAAGTTGAAAATTCAATTAGAAAAGATGAAAAATGGACCTTATTAACTTAAGCTACATATGAAGTATCATCGACGATATGTCAAATAGAATAAGGCGGGGATGGGCAGAAGCATTTTCGTTGTTATGATGAGTTGTGATTAAGTAAGAATTGAATTACGCTATTGAGAATATCTTATTAGGCCTATGTCCAGTAGTGTCCAGTCTTCAGCTGGTGTGATAAATGAATAATATCTAATATTTCATCAAGTCTTCAAAGTGCTTGGATTACATTTTAAAAACATACAAGAGTGTTATCGGAGTCTTTTAAAACTTAGTTTACATACTACGATCGGTTTCAATATCCTCTGAAAATCAAGTCAGCCCGAGAGCGCCGCCATAACTTTACATATTTTCCGAAGCCATCTCCGAAGGTAAATAGTCTCGAGTAAATCGAAGGGGGGATTGGGATGTTTTACGAGTTATTTCTGAGTGGTTGTAAAAGTTTCTCTAATAAAGATATTCTTCATCCTATGTAAATGCTAAGGAGTTCCGCTTAAAATGACATTAAAATTTACCGTGGCCGACGGTTTACTTTGTCGGTACGACTGGTGGTCGATATTGTATTTAAATTAACTTGTTGTTTCCGTGTTTTTGTTGGCTTCGTACTTCGTATCATGTCATATTGATATTTCCGATGGTTGTTATGACATTTTTACTTACACTATTAAAAGAAGATTGCTTGCTGAAAACATCTCCTATAAGAGTAATAGAGTACATTATATTTTATAGTACTACTTTTTTTTATTTTTCAGTCGTATTAAGTCCTCTGTAAGTACAGTTATATTCAGAAACGATTTTTGTCTTTATTTGCCGCACCGGGCAGGCGTGGTGGCATTCGTATTTGAGCTGTTTCGGATGGCACCATCTATCAGTTCCGATATCGTCGCTTCTTCCGACAGCAAGTATAAACGGAAGTACTATTCTTCTTCCGGCTGAACCCCATGGCTGTAAAGAAAGTAAGAAGATCTTTTATTGACCTTACTAAAGTAAAAAATGTACAATAAACATACAAGAGACTCTTACGTCTTAGCTTAAAACAAAACAAAAAAAAAACATGTAGCACAAGAAAGGATTTGTTATTTGACTAGTCGTGGAAGGTACAATACGGCAGAGTGAAATAGGCTCGACATATATTTTTCTGTTTATCTGTCCAAGTTGCGTATATATAGTTTACTACCGTCTTAGTAAGTATGGATTTCTATAGAAATGACTTAGGCAGTATTGGAATCTCGACTGTAGGGTATCTAATTTAAGAATGATAATTCAGCGGCCTATTTAAAAGCGGAAAGGTTCAGAGCCGCAGGTGTGTTGCGCCGATCGTTTTCCAAACTGCGGTTTTTCCGCCGTTAAATTTGAATAAGCTATTATTCGAGCGGCTGCTTACTATTGTGCGGTTGGTTCCTTCAGCTTAAATCCGGCCTTACAAGTTTTTCTTCACTTTTCTTTTTCATGGACTATTAAGTTTGAATTATATTGGGTTTAGTAAAGGTAATGTTTATGGATAGTTAGCTTTGTGATCTCGTTTGCTAATATATCAAAAAAGTTTTGACATAGTTCTAGGGTCGTTGACTTGATTTGGTCATACGAGTAGAAATGTTTATTCAGATTTATATGATTTTTGAATACATTTATTTTATTTTAATAATTTTTTTAGCCATGACGTTTTACCGGCCAGAACAAACATGTATGTGATGAACATTTCTTTTTGTTCTGTGTAGGTAGGTAGGTATTTAAAAACTCAACAGAGTAGTTTCTGTCTCTGTGAATATATAGAGAGATATATATAGTAAATAGATAATTTAGCTTCACATTTGTGAAAGAACTTTAGATGTCGCTTCTTGAAGAATTGTATTAATTTTTAAGTTTATGCGTTACAAACGTACTAAAATACAAATATTTTAAGAGCTAAAATACAAACAATAAGCTTTCTATCCAAAGAGGTAAGATTTGATTTTTAGTTTATTACAATTTAATTTAAATATGACTAACACGACTTATGTAAGTCTATATCTATATTAGTCGGTGGAGACGTACCTTTCTAGTGGTAAAAAATATTTTAGTCGATTGATATTAAGTGGTAATTTTTGAGTTAAATTGTATCAAACAAACTAATTAAAACTCAATTATGATCTTTTTATAATATCAGTTTAGATAGCTATTAACTATCGGCAATAGTTTAAAGCATACATAACTATTTGTTTAATAATAAAAAAATGTACTAAATGTATATTTTCTAACTATATTAATATTATAAAGCTGAAGAGTTTGTTTGGTTGTTTAAATGCATTAATCTCAGGAACCGCTGGTCCGATTTGAAAAATTCTTTTATCGAGGAAGACAACCCCCTAAGCCACAATTCCGCGCGGACGAAGTCACAGGCACTGCTACTATGTAATCTAATACTTCTGAATTCAAATTAAACATTCCACAAAACATCACATTAATGCCGGCTGACCCTATTTAGCGTATTTAGAGTGAATATTATGTGTCAAGAGTCAGTTTTGCTTTTATTTCACGTCAGCGAGACCGTATTCGCCGGACATTTAAAGTGGACCCAGTTAGCCTAGAGCCGGGTTGACCTAGATCTCTCAGGCGTTCTATCTCTTGGACGCACTATTTCTGTAATTAAAATCTTAACTAAAGCGGGTGATCGTTGGAAATTGCATTTACCTGTCCGGGGATTTGTTTAGAATTCATGTGTTTTATTTTAAAGATGTCGTTGTTTATTATTTAAATTGTTCGTTACTACATTTTTGGCTAAGGAGCTGCAATTGATTTTAATTCGGCTGTAACTTTGTGTAGAGATCTATAAAACAGATCTATGTAACAGAAATAATTAACAAATTGAAAAATATATTCATATACTATTTTTAGTACATAATGAATTACATAATATTACTTTTACAATCTTTAGTAGGTTCAATTGACGGCCTTATCGCCCAGAGCGATCTCTTACAAGTAATCCTTGAATGAATATAAACGAATAAATTGTGATAGGACAGTTGAATTTGTACTATGTAATTAATAAAAAAGAAAATAAAATAAAGCCATTATGTATATCTATATAACAATAATTTTACATATCAATAAGTACATTAATATAAATACATACATATATAAATTGACATACTGAAGATTTCTCTTTAATAAGTCGTTATAGCGACAGAAAATGCTCTCTCACCATCCGTTTACATTCACTGATATATATTCATAGAAAAATAGATCAAATGCGATTGTTTATTTTTCTAGGATTCACTTTTCTAATTTAAACGCCGCTCTTGCCAATTGAATATCAATGTAAAAGTTTGCGCGTTTTGAAAGCTTTCAAATGTAGTTTTATCTGAAAATAGTTACACGACCTTTTTTTTCGCAAGTCTGTAAAATTGTTAATGGCAATATTGCCATTCGCGAATTCGTCCGTGCAGATTACTGAATTTATTGTATATCGCATCTTTCGGGATGATTCCAATATCCAAAATAGAATACGGGATTCATAAAAATATCAGGTTAGGCCGTGAAAGGGTAACAAATAAACATTAGCTGTAGAGTATTTTTTGGACGAGTCTAAACCCAAATTCGTGCGCCACCGGAGGAGTAGGCGAGGTCGCTCATTGCCAGAAATATTTCAAATAAAATGAAGGATTTAGACATAAAAAGAGGCACGTCATGTCCAATAGATTAATTTTAATATAATGTTTTCTTTAGTTGCCTTCTCCACAAACACTTCACTCACATTTTTTTCATAGAGCTGTACACCGCGTTAGACTATCGCGTGCATACACTCCTCGAGCGAGCGATACCCGACCACACTTGTGCGGCTGGTGCATTTAACTGTTCCCAATAATGGCCACCCAAACCGGCTTTCGAGGAGCGCTCACGAGATTGCTGTCAGGGCACGCAGGTTCAATTGGGCATAGGGTCGCTGAATGATAAACGGCCTTGCCATTTGTTCTTCCGATGGCGTCGGAATTGATGTCTGAGTAGTCTAGCACTAGGATCTAAAAAAAAGGACTCAGGAAGTTTAAAAACGGGGCCGTAGAGGTAACTTCGGAGGACGTATGCTAGAGAGGATAAAGAGTTTATAATTACACAAATATAATCCTATGAAAACGTGGTGGGCTCACGAATGTAATCATAGAGCTGATGATAGGCTGCGAAAGCGAAAAAAAACATATTTTCATCTACATTTCTGACATAGGCGACATAATGGTTTGACGCGTATAGTTATTACTGCAATGGGGCCGTCTCTTTGAACATATCTTTGTAACAAGATACAAAGTGGGCCTAATTCAGGCGCCTCGATCTGGAAGACTGGTCGTTTGATTAACTCTGGAAGGCTGGGGAACGCCGTGCCGAATGGATATTATTTACTTACGATCGGGATGTGCTTTTTTGTAGATTTGTATTTAGGCGTTTACGCTTTTGTTTGTGTCCCTTTGTTTATCGAGTTACCTTTGTGGTTTCTAAAGGATGTTATCTGTGTGCCCTCTCTTTGGGGAACGATAATAATTATTGTGTAAATTAAATTACTTGGTTGTTTATTGTTTTTGTTATCTATGAAATTTGTTTTCGCTTTTGAATTTATTGGTTTTGCATAATTGTCACACTGTTCAGGGTTCATGTGCTGAAGTATAAAGTACTTCTGATTTCTACCGTCTCCGCCACGAGTATATACAATAATCTTATCAGCCATTAGAATTCCACTGTTCAATAGCAGAGCGTGATTTTCGCAACGGGAAATGTGCATTTGCACGACACTGTCTGTTTGACACTGGATATACCGCCATCTGTCGGTTCCGGTACCTTAATCGCCTCTTGTGACACCTGGTATTGGGGGAGGTACTATTCTACTCTGTTGATACCCCATAGCAATATACAATAAACGAAATATGTAATATAAATAAATTTATATTTCCAGTTCTAAAAATAGTATTTTTATCTTTATTTGTCTAAGTAGGTACGTTACAAACTACCTAAAGTCAGTTTACAGTTTTCCATCGAAAGGCTGCATGAAATAAACGCTATAATTGTTAAAGCTGGCAATTGTGCCATTTGATAGTGTTGTTAGGTTTCGTTTATTATTCTTGGTGTGACAGTATTATAAGAATATTATATATTGTATATACAAAATCCTCTGCCGCGTCTGCCTGAGCAAAACAAAAACTATTTAACGTATTTTAATGCGGCTTCCTTGTGGTTTATAAGGAAGGAAGGTTTACATATACTAATTGAGGTTTTGTGTATATTAATTAAAATATACCGACAGTTGTTAGAAATGCCGGTAAAGTCAAGTCAAGTGGGTGCTTTCATCGGCGCTGACCTGTAAATATAACAACACAGTGCATGATGTACGGAGAGATGGAGTTCCTTATATCTTTCTGCGAAACTATTCAGCTTGCTAAACCCATTCTATCCTATAAAATCTGTTAACATGCGGTAATCGGAAAGCAACTTATACAGTTATAGTAATAATCCTTATCGTTTAAGAACGTTGGTCACATTAAATATTTTATAATCTTTTTGTACCATATAATTAAAAGGAAAACCTTTGGCTTGAAGATATTACGTCACATTGCCCAGCAATTTCACTGCCTCTTCCTACGTTCACACCGGAACTCAGCAATGCGAATTATTTTTAGGTGGTGGTTGGTTCAAATTCCTGGCGCTTGTAATATCTGAGATTTCGTGATAAGTGAGTGAGTTAGTAACCTTTCGCTTTTATATACTAATTTTACAGAATATCAGCTGTGGGATACTGGTTGAGTAGAATAGTACCTCCCACTTTACCAGATATCGTAATAGGCGACTAAGGTACCGGAACCAACGGATGGCGTTATATCCAATAGAAATAGCGCAGCCTAAATACTACAGGGTAGGAATGGGCAGCAGCATCATCGTCGCGAAGTTGCGCTATGCGATTACCACAACGCCTGCCCAGCGATGCAATTATGGGTACAAACTCCCCTATAATGGGAAGGCCGTTGTCCAACAGTGGACTTTATATGGCTGATATGATAATAGTGACAGAATGTGAATTTGCTATTTTTAAAGTCCTATATTGTAAAACTGCTATTCTATCGAAAGCAATCATTTCAGAGAAAAGTTTATGCGATTGAAAATAAAAATGCCGCTGTTTCACACTCAGAATGAGTTTTAACTGAACTTGTTGCTTTCTGGCAATTAGCGGGGCCCGAAGCATCACTGAGTGGATGACGAAGTTTTGTTAACAAATACTGGTGCTCTTTGCGAAGGCAGAACACTGAAACAGCATACAACATTTCGCAGTTAGTTGTAACTGGATTTTGCTGCCTAGACTTCTGTATTTATATCGAATAGTAAGAATTTTCCCAGGATTAAAAGTAGCACATCTTTGTCTAGGGTACTAATTAGCCACATTTGTGATCTTAATGAATTCAATAGCTAAGCCGAGATCGTGTAACAAGCAAATATGAACACTTTCGTATCCTTACTAATATAACTGTTGATATTTAATGGAAATTAATAGTTTTGTAATGGAAATAACTTTAACTTTATTTAATTTGAGGAAATAATACAGTGGGTACTAGTAATGTTCACATAGTATATAGTTGGGCAAAGAAAACAGACTTGACATAGACAACTCAAGTCAATGGAGAAAAAGGCACGAAATTTAAATATGACAACAATAATAAACGCGAAAGCTTGTGCATATTTGTTACTTCTTAAACGCTGGAATGTTTGAGCAGATCTAGATTATATTTGGCACAGGGATTATTAATAACCCAGAGTGGCTACTATAAGCTTATTCTTTTTATCTCCTAAACGTGTACCCATGGATCTACCTTTTGTATTTTTTTGACATGACTTTTTGCAGAGTTCAGTTGTCAGGTTAGTCTATAGCATTGATAGCAAGTATGACATGAAAACGAAATGCAAATGTTATCATAGTAAATAAAAAATTATAAATCACGAGTGATATCAGGAAATGTTGTTACTTTTCATCATTAACAAAAAATGAAAATAGAATAAATTTGATGCCTAAATCTTTCCATAGTGTCATATTTTTTCCCTTGTTTTTAAACTTGTAATAATATGGAAAATACACGTTCATGTACTTTCACTATCTATCAGCCGTGAAATAAAGAAACCGCAACGCTGTCACGAAGTTTTTAAAAAATAAGTATTCAGTTAAATCGAAATCATTAATCTCATTTCGGGATGCAGTCATTTTGTTCGAAATACTATATGTATGCAGCAGTATGCATTGTTATGTTCCGGTCTAAACGGTGAAAGAAGTAGTGAAATTCGTAAGTAGTGTGGTGAATTCTCCTCAGGAGACAAGGCTGGTGATAAAATAAGTAATAGAAGGCAGTGAAATAATTAACAGTGTAATATAGTCGAGAGGTACCGGCAGAGTAGAATAGTAACCTACTCCTGTACCAGGTATCGTAAAAGATGACTGTGGTACCGGAACCGAGAGAAGGCGGTATATCCATCCGAAACAGTGTAGGTCAAATGCATAGGACGGGGATGGGCAGTAGCACCCCCGTCGCGAAAGCTGCGTTCTGCGTTTGCCAACACGGTTGCCCAGCGCGGCAATTATGGGCAAAATTCCTGGAGAGGCCTATCTCCAGCAGTGGATTTACAATAGCTGTTATGATGATGATGATGATGATATCCTTGTAAAAACACGGGCGTATATAGGCTATTGGAGCGCTTGCCATCACGCAGACCATGTGCTTGTTAATTTGCATATGTAATTCTAGTAGCATAAAGGAATACGGATTCTTGTCTCATTTCCTTCCGCGGAGTCTTAAGCCTAAAACTAACATTAATTACTAACTTGAACTCGAACTGACTTTTTAAGACAGTTGGGAATTGCGCGCCTCGAGCGGAGTTACCAACTTTGATTATACACAAGACTAGCAGAATGAATACCCTTCGGCAGTAAGTGATTTACTGCTTAAATCTTCACTAGAATGAGCGGCACATTTTGTCAGGTTCATAAAGTAGGCAGGGAGTAGTACCTCATTAGAAGAGAAGGTACGGTTACGTGTAGTATTCGAGGTACTAATCGAGTGACGATGAAAATAAGTTGATAAAGGTAGACATCGAAGGTTGCTCAAATTGAAGATACTATGAGGTTGCTTGTGTATGGGGGAATTAAACATGCTGAGGTAGCAATCGTTTATCAGGATTGAAGTAAAAGAATTTGTTGAACCTGTTGGAAAATAGTCGCCAGTTTTCTTATTTGTTATGATGTTTTTCAGTTGAACGAAATATTAGATACATGTAATATACTTCTGTCTCCTTTGTGATATTTTGCACTGTTTTTTCCTAAATCTTTGTATGTCTATCTCTTAGGGATTAACCACAATAACAATAACAAGTCGGGACGCGTCGCTAGTTAAGTATAAAAAACGAATAAACATTTTTCCTACCTACCTTCACAGAGTAATGACATTAGTAGGATTATGAAAATAAATGGAACCTTATATTCGTCAGGAAAAGGAACACGAGATTTTCAGGTGTTCAGGCGAACGTACGAAAGCTGAAGCTTCATCAGTTTTCGAGCGAGCACAAAGCGAACCTCAGCCAAACTTTAATTACGCACGCACGACGACACGACTAGCGAAATGACTGGCGCAATCTACCGCCCATGAGGTTCGAGAGTTCGGCCCATTCCGGTCTGCAATAGTTTGCTTATGAAATTCCGGGAAATCTCCGGGACTTTGAGAAGCTATACGAGCTTTATATCTTTTCATTTTTATTTGATATCTCTGTTTTTTATAATCCTGTTTCATTTCATTTATTAAACTTTGATTAGATCCGATCTTTTCTTACTAACATTTTACATATCAGCTTAAATAAGTTAAGCAAGTATTTTAAGTTTAACTTCATCTATCATCTATGTTCGAAGGTTCGCCACGGTACGAGCGTCGGCCAAACTTTAATTACCTACACACATGACGATACCATTAGAAGAAGGACTGTGCGCTATCTACCGCCGATAGGCATTGAAATTCGGTTCGTAATCCATGTTTTCTTAAGAAAATCTGAGTAAAGTTTGGAAGAAAATCTGAAAAATGTTCGGAAGAATATTTTGGAAGTGTTGCTAAGCTATATGTGGTACTCTTTCATATTTATTTGGCTATCTGTGTTGCAATACCGTTACCACAACCTAAAGACTAGAGCTATCTTGATCAAGTAATTTGAGGACTATGTCACATTGACCAGTAATTTCACCGCCTCCTACTATTCAAATCAGATTCCAGCAAAGTGCGCGCTGCAATTGCACTGTAGAAATAATTGAAAGACCCATACATACGACCTTGGTAAGAAATCTACATAGAATATTGTCTGTATTTGACAGGAGCAGGATCATAATGAAGATATGTATTAAATATAATTATGCCATGTGAAGAATTGCCACGTCAGTCACTGCAGCGTGGACAAAACTCGTTAATATTGACAATTTTTATATTAAAACAAGCATACGGTCCACTTGATGGTAAACGTGACCGCAGCCTATGGACAATCGTGTCATCACATAGATATCACTAGCATGTCGCTAAACTAGTGAACTGAAGATACTATGTCATTTACCCAATAATTTCATTGCCTCTAACCCTTTAAATCGGAAGCAATTCAAACACTGCTATTTGGCGGTAGAAATAGGTGAGAGTGAGTGAGTACCAATGCAGGCGACCTTTGTAATGGTTCTATCGCTAGTACTCTTTGTTGATATACAGTAGACACGTTGGATATATTGAAAGTACTTAGCATTATTATCTTTTTGGTAATTTTAAATTTGTTAATTGTAGAATTAGCTGAATAGTCTTGAACGTACACGTAGGTAAAATTTAGTGCCAGTTGTTTGGATTTTATTCTAGTTATATCGTAGCAATCATTAGATTTCAGTACAATTGACCTCGTTCCTAATTACTTTAACTTTTCTTTCCCACCATCTGGGCGGTAATAGCCTACCATAACATTACTGGAACCGACACTAGTTCACTTATTCATAGTCACAGTAAGGAAGGAATTGCGTTCGTATTTATATAGTTCTTTTAAATGAATTCCTACAACATCTGATACATTCACCTGACTTCGCGGTAAGTCGCTTAAAGCACTTGCGTTACGGATGCTAAACAACAGAGAAATCACACATATATTACTTAAATACATATATTTAACACTCAGACAAAGAATAAACATAAATATCATCATATAAATATATCCTCTGGTAATCGAACCCACGACCCCTGGCGCATAAGATAGGATTAAAGTTGCCCTGTCTTAACTATACTTAAATATTTCAACATTTTAAAGTCCACTGCTGTACATAGGCCTCCCCTAGAAAGGGGGAATTTTGCCCATAATTCGCGATGGGGATACTGCTGTCCACCTACGCCATGTGCATTTGAGCTACACTTTTTAGGATACATCGCACTCTGTCAGTCTTCTAGTACCTTAACTGCCTCTTAAGACATTTGGTACTGAGAAATTACTAATTTCATATCCTTATAATAATAAAGAACCTTTAAAATGTACCTTATGCACATGATTATTATCGTTACCTTGCCGTAACACAGTCTTGTACTAGAACGGAAGGTAAAGGATTTGTGTTTTCTGTACCTACATACTTACATGTTTAGTAACATTGGATTGCTACAAATTGGTATGAAGTTTAAATAAGAAATATACTGTAAGTTATTTAACCATTTTCCTTATGGACAAATTGTAAATTATGAACAATAAACTTTTAAGTATTAAAAATCTATTATTTTCACATAACACAAAGACTTCAGTTTTATTAATTTAATGGTGATGTGCAATCATGAATCATTTGTGTTCTTATTTAAATCATTCGGTGTGAATAATTAATTGTTTTTTTGTAATTTTAGGCTTTTACCAGCCTTTATCACAAAACGTGACTTTAGCTCCGAAATATGCCCATTATTATCCATCCATATACATTAAATTTTGGTTTACCACTAACTTCAATAATACTAATAAATTGCAACAACTCATTAATACCCCTAAATTTATTCTTCTTAATGGCGCTCCGCTGTTTCACCCGCATAATTCCTTTTTCCGTGAGAATAATAAGTAATAGCAAAAGTTACTACTTGTAACATCTGCCAATTAAAGTCTTGTTAAAATCATTCCTGCGATTTCGGAGTTTACCTCAAACGCAGATAGACAAATAGGCTGACACCAAATTAAAAAACTTTCTTTCAAGTATCGTATATAGGGCCCAATGACACAGGTGGTAGTGATCCTCTAATGCCCCAAGGGTCGTGAGTGACCAACAGGACAGACATTTATATGATGATATGTGTGTTTGTTTTGTGTCTGGATGTTAAAATTATATTTGTGATTCCTCAGTTGTCTTATGATTTATGCGACTTATTCCGGAGACAGGTCAAAGTATGACACCACGTATATACACACATATATATATCGGAAAAGGAATAAGGAAAAAGAAGAGATAAAGGAAGGATAAAGAATAATGATTATTGTGATATCTATTAATAACGGTGCTATTTTATTATTATTTTTTTCACCTTTCCGTCCTGTCTCGGTCTTTGACAATAATCAGTTTCCGTTCTAAATTGTACTTTTTTAAAAAATTTATATAGGTTTAAATAACTTGTTTTCTGTTATTTTAGATGACATAATTGTCAGAAATGTCTCTGCGTTCGTAATACCGCGTATCTTAAATTTCGCATAAAACCGGATAGCGTAACTCTGGGTATTACTGAATACACATGTATTCATCATTATCATCATACCAGCCAACGGGAGGCCAGTGCTGGACATAGGCCTCCATAAGAAAGAGGGAATCATGCCTATAATTAAAGCAAGGTACGGCAAAGCAATTAATAAGGGCAAGAGGAAGCTGCTGCAAATCCCAATCCTGTGCATTAAAGCTGCATTATTAGATATACAAATGGATCTTCCGCCATCTGTGGGTTTTAGTTTCTTAGTCGCCTCTTACGTCGGGGGAGGAACTGTTCTATTCTGCCAGAACCTTACGGCTGACTCTGCCGGTAGCTCACATATATACTGCTATAATTTTATATATGTATGTGTTGATTAGACAGGAGATTCGTAAGCAAAAGACTAATTTTCAGGATAGCTTCATCGGTGTTGGAACGTTTGCTACAAAGCGAGCTTCGGGCAAACTAATAATGCACATACATGATATTCGCTCCACTACACTACAAATGGCACTATCTACCTGCGTAGATGGTAGAGCTTTGCCGGTTGCAAATTACAAACGTTTGCATATAAAATTACGAGCAATGTTGTCAATGTTTTGCTCTATAATAATTATTTCTCTAATTGATAATAAGTCGCACAACATCTTATACTTTGACCATATTCCGAGATAAGTCGTTTAAAGCACTTATGTTACGGACATCAGATAACTGAGGAACCACAAGTACACATATATCTATATTTGTTCTGTGGGGGGTAGGGGACCCTTGACGCACTAGATAAGATAACTACCATCTGCGGCATCGGGTCCGTCAACCGTCGATGCCCAAAGGTACAACATAATTTCTATTGCATTAACCTTTAATGGAAAGTAGCCGCTCGCTTGTACCGCTCCCGTCCCACACTATAAATAAATAATAATAAATTCCCAAAACATCTCAAACATTGACCTGACTCCGTGGTAAGTCGCTTAAAGCACGCGTGTTACGAATGCCAGACAACAGAGGAATCACAAATATACTACTTAAATACATATATTTACTCAGAACAAACACAAATATCATCATATAAATATATGCTCTGGGTGGGAATTGAATCCAAAACCCCTGGTGCATAAGACAGGATCACTACCATCTGCGCCATCTGACTAAAACTGTAGGTTTGTGCAGGTCGCAAGACTCTTACGTCCGGTCATATTGAAAATCACTTGGAGAGTCTGCTGGACATGATGATGGTTGTTCTACGGCTAATGTGATGATGATGTTGAATAACAGGGGTTTATGGAAACAGGCATAGGAAATACTCCTTTAATAGTAAGTGGTACGGAACATGCCTCGGGGAACCACGATGACACACATTTCCCATCCAAACTTGTCCCAACTTGTCCATCAAGCATTGTACACTAAAGTGGGCCTTTGTTTACAACCTGCAAGACAATACGCAGCCCAATGCGCGCTCCGATCATTTGTTACCATACAAATATTACTTTGACCCACACCTAATCCCGCATTCCAATTTGCAAAGCCTGTTCATTCCTTTGTTATAAATTGTTTTCGGGGAACATCCGCAAGATTAATAGTTGTGAAGCCCTTGACATGTGCTAAGTGAAATCCTTTGGAGTGCTTCTGTAAATTAAACGGAGTCCTCGGCCCGAGTTTTTTGTGTAATATTTCTTTTTGGCTCCATCGCTTCAGCGAATTAACAACACCCATTGGGAGGATATCTCCTTAATGAGCCTACGTCATTGCTCAACATTCATTTTAATATTCGGTTGGAGTTACTGAGGGCACGACTATGACTCTAAAAGCTTTCATGTTTCCCAGACAGAGTTTCAAAGTCGCGTTATTTATGGTCGTTCATAATCTGGATAAGTTGCTGGTATCCGGTGTAATTAAGATCTTATTTCATTGAAAACGAAACGATTGTGAGTTCATTATTCTATCGATGAAAAAGACGGGCAATTAAATAAGTTTTAATTGCAGCTTAAGCTATAGAACGATGCCGGTGTTTATCGTAGCTTTAAGAGCAATTAGAATGGCACTAAGGGGTGGTTTGATATTAACACGGAATAAAAGATTTTATATGCGTTTTCTACTCAGGTGAATAAGTATTATGACTGGGAAATTTTGCAGGTTCTTTTCTGGTTGTTACTGCTATAAACATAGTTTTAAGACCAGTCTGGTGCCGGTAGACTAGTATTAAAGTAGGACACTCAATAACCTACTTGTTTAACTCTTATAAGACCATAAGGTTATCAAGGTCATCGTTCATTTGATTTCTATTGTAATAAGCAAATCAATACTTGTAGTTTTTGTTTTAACGATTTGACAGTACCTATTATAGGCCTATTTAAATAAACACATTGGATTTCACTTAAAAACTTTGCATGGATGTTTTTTACTTTAATCACATAAATTGGAATTCAGATGTCTGGAATAGTTAATTGATTTTATATCCTGGGCAATAATAATATCCTGTAGGATTTCGTAGGATAGATTTGCTTTTATTTTTAACATAATAATGGATAAACGTGAGTGTATAGGTAGATGTAGTTGGGAAGAAATTGTCCTGGATCTGCCCTTAATTGCAACCCTCACTGATCACATTTTGTACTGACCGTCTCAAACCTCATTCTTAACATTGCGAACACGAAGTCGCGGCCAACAGCTAGTACAATTTTATGCTGCAAATTTGACTATCCGGGTGGAATAATCGGTGGTGTCATAATCTTGTGGGTTATGGGTTCTATTCCCTTGTATATGTATGTAGTGAACATGTGTATTTGTTTTGTACCTATATATATATTTATTTAAGTGTTATAATTGTAATTTCTTTGTAGTCTGACGTCCGTAACACAAGTGATTTAATTTACGTATCTAGTAGTCAGTAGTAGTAGCCAATTATTATAAATAGAGAACCATGCGAAACATGAAGTGAAATAGACAAATAGCTGGAAAAAATGTTTCTTTGCGGACTGAAATTCGCAGCCAAAAATGTCTTAATGGTAGAACGTCACGTGCTTATCTCTAATGCATAACGTACGTTTCGTTACAATTATGCTAATCCATCTATATATATATATATATATATATATATATATATATATATATATATATTGTACATATTATTTACCGATCACCCATTTAGATAAGATTAAGCATGAAATGTATAAATAAAACTTAGCGAAAAGAAAACTAGTTACTAGTACTAGTACTTCGTGTCTTGTAGAAACAGTTTAAAATTAACATTGATATAAATATATAAAATGCAATAATATAAAATATGTTTTATTCTAGAATTAGATTTCACTTGTATATTTTAGAAGTTTTTGTATTGATAA
Source organism: Heortia vitessoides (assembly GCA_020976665.1). Taxonomy (NCBI): domain Eukaryota; kingdom Metazoa; phylum Arthropoda; class Insecta; order Lepidoptera; family Crambidae; genus Heortia; species Heortia vitessoides. The sequence goes on from JACJUM010000202.1 coordinate 18,503,778, forward strand.
AAATAAAATAGATGCGGTAATTGACTTCATCTGATATATATACAATAATAACTGGACCCGTTTCGTCCGTGCACGTGAGGACGTTCCGTCAAAAATGCTCATTAACGCCTGGGGTACCTTCAAGGTAAAATAGCACCTCCCCGGTACAGTGGGGTTCCTGCAACAGGTGTAAGAGATGATTGAGGTAATGAGACTGATGACGGCATACCCGAGAAAGTGAAGCTCATGTTCAATAGGTAGGAAAGGGCCATCCCATTTCCGTGGCAAAGCTCAGCTGTACGACTATAACCACATCCTACCAGCAGCTAAATCTTTCTATTTCCCTCCAGGTCTGCTGTGATAATTATCTTTGGCCATCTCGATGGTTGAATTGGTGAGCTTGATGGCGCAGATAGTAGTGGTCTTGTGCGCCAAAGGTTGTTGGTTTGATCTCCACCAAGGACAAATATTTCTATGATGAATACACGAGTTTGTGATGTGATGAGAAATCCGTAACATCATTGTTTTAAGCTACTTATCTCGGAGTCAACGTATGTAATGTTGTATGAACATAATTATAGTTGTTAGGTTTAGCCGAAATAAAAATTAAACTTGAAATGTATTAACTCTGTTTTGTGCCATTTTATTAAGGCAAAGAGCCTATTTAATTTTTGATACTTCCCATCCCATTCGGATAAACCGAGCCCTGAAGTAATTGTCAAGAAATATGGGAGCAGGTGGCGACGTTCCGGGCCACGGCGATAAATAATGGCTAAATAAACCCGCGTAAAACTTTCTAAATAATATGATTCACAGTCGGGACGCCGCGCCGCCTCCCTGCCGAGCCTTCCTTGTGGATATTGTTATAATTCGCAACGACTAATTTCAAACGCTGTTTAAATAAACTCCTATAGGGTAACGATATCTTGGAGTCGCCAGATATTTATCCGGAAATTTTCGTATATTTTTTAAACTGGCTACATTTTTTTAGTTAAAAATAAAAACTCTTTGTTGTTTATTATTGTTTAATCTAAGATTGAACGTGAAAAATCAGGCAAAACACTAGTCTTCCAATTAAATAGTGTGGAACTAATGTGCATATAATTCAGATAGATATTCAGAAATTAAATTTCTAGCAAACTTTTGTTGGAAATCTTTTTGTTAGAAAAACAAAGAACTTAAATAGTTCTTTTATATTTTTTATGTCGATTCATGTATACCGATTCTGGTTAGCAAGGAAAAAAGTATACTTTCTCTTATTTAATTAATTTTTTTTTACAATGTTGTTGAAAACTGTCTTGTCAATAAACTTCTCGTATTGCTAAATGATGAACTAATTGCGAATGTTGTTTTCGAATGAATTACGCTTTAACTAATTCATTAGTTGTTTTTGTTTTGCATTTATTAGGACGCCATTTGTTAAAAACAAATTGCTTGCAAAGAGAAGTTTGACGGTAGATTAACGAGGGTCCCGGAGTTCGCAGTGTAACAGTACAAAAGGGATTAGCTGGTTTTTTGCAGGGCTTGTTAGACCATCGGCCTAACTAACTTTGACAGGATTTCACTACGAAGTCCAGTCTCCGATTAGGGCTTGTGCTCATTAGTTTAGTACGGCTTAATGTTTATTAGTAGCACGGCTTATACCAGAGAGTGGAAAAGCTTTGTTTTTTGACTGTCGGAAATATTATATTAGCAATATGCTAACATAATTAAAGTTATCATATTGCTCGACATTAAATATATATATAAAGCCACAGTATCTTGCTTGATGATTAAAATAAGGGGTTAAAGTCAAATGGAAATAGTATTATTCTGTATTTTCACTCATATGTCAATGCAGTAGTGTGCTCTATGGTCTCTTCTTTTTGAATTTATGTTCGGTTTCGATCTGGGTTTTTTTATGTTGGCAACAATAGCCACGTGGATTTTTTTAATGCAATTGCTGCTTTTTATATTCTGTATCCCTCTTTTATCATACAAGCGTTCGCATAAGTAAGGCTTAAGTAAGGTACATAAATCTCGAAAAGGTAATGCTACAAGCAATCTTATAATTAAATAAACGATCGTCATATTGTATTACCAACGCGCACGTCCCAAATACGGATTGAACCACAGCGTATGATTTTGATCACGTATCATTCTAATATGGCGTATTCCGACTCGGGAAATAAGACGCTACAGATATTATGTCTCCTCATAACCCTAGAGCTTTGTCTAGCTGGCTAGATTATTAGATTAATCTACATAGAAAATATGTAGTTACTTGCTTAATTTATAAATTACGTTGGCTTGACAACTTCATTATTTATATTCTCTTACGTCACATTATATGCATAGACAATAAATAGGCTTACATTGAGATACCATAGACAAAGCCACATGGGTAGTTGTTTAATTTTACAACCAATTATTTGAGAACTTTCTAACACTAATGTTATTTTATCTTTTTTTAAAGATGTTTGTGAGGCTCAATGTATGTTTTGTCGACTACCTCAAGTTGAGGTAGACCTCTTCCAAAAGTCGTCGGCATTGGTACCTTACTCTAACCTATTTTTATTATTTTATTGTTAATCGACTTTGTATAATAAAAAAAATATATTGCTTAAGAAAGACCCAAAAACTACAGAATAGTTTTTAATCAAAGTTAACAATCATATTGCTGATAAATTAGAATTCGAGTTAATTTACTTTAAGTTTCTGTCAATAGACTGATTCATAACAAAAAAAATATCTATTCATGGGGTCGGATCATATAAGACAACGACAATAAAAAAAATCGTAGGCATATCTCATCTTCCCTAATATTCGTCGAAGTGGGTTGCCAGTAACGAATATAAGTGTTCTCAGTGCAAATAAACATTCCCACATCTCTGTCTGTGTTTTCTTTTATTTTTTTTGGCGTCTCTTTGCTCAGCCTAACGTATACAGTGTCTTGTTTGCCATTCCGCCTGTTGCCGTCTTTGGTAACTCGAGATGCCCCTCATTAATACAACATATCCGACGATCGGATTTCACATCGGATATATTTATTTGAGGCTAACAATGCTAACGTATAAAATACTGTGCTAATAAAACTATTTTTAACCGTTAATAGGTCTCAAGATCGCCGCAACGCAACAGAAATGTCGATCTAAAAATGTAAAATGTTAAATAAACCGCGTTTTAAAGCCGTCAAATAATTAGTTTTTATTATGAGTAGTGAACATGTCAGAAAATATATATATAGATATAAAGTATATATATTACAAAGTCACAAGAGCATATATCACATAGAACATCTAACTGCATAACTTAGGTGCAGAACTAATAATGTTTATCCATTAATTTATTTATACATTAATTTTAGATTACTTTTTTTTTTACAAGGTGCAGTAATATTTTACGATAACTAATGTAAATTAAATCTTACTTATATGAGATCATCATCATCATAGCAGCCGTGAAACGTCCACTGCTGGACATAGGCCTCCCCAAGAAATGGGGAATTTGCCCATAATTGTCGCACTGGGTAACCGTTGCGGCAATCGCAGAGTTATGATGGGAATGCTGCTCCCCATCCCCGCCCTGTTGCATTTGAGGTACAAATGATAACAGCATACTATAGCTGACAACAAATGAGGTCCAAAAGTCAAAAATATATTAAATGATAAAACATACTACTAGGGCCGCCCTGACTTTGTTAGTGTACATAGTCATTATTTTCAATTTTATCCTGTTACCTGAGTGTTTTTTCCTGTCCATTCACACTTCCCGATCCCGTTTTCCTCTTTAGTACTAACACTAGCCGTGAGGTACCGGCAGAGTAGAATAGTACCTCTCCCTATACGGAGGTGTCCTAAGAGGCGACTAAGGTACCAGAACCGACAGATGGTGGTATATCCATGCAAGATAGTCAGCTCAAATGTATAGAGCGGGGATGGGCAGCTGCTTCCCCGTCGCGAAAGCTGCGCTCTGCGATTGGCAACACGCTTGCCCAACGCGGCAATAATGGCCAGAATATTCCCTTCTTTGCGGCCTATGTCCAACAGTGGACTTTTAATGGCTGGTATGATGACGATAACTAACACTAAAATAATAATCGATTCGGTATGGTCGTTCTAGAGTTATGGATGCACATATATTTTGGATTTTTTTTTAAACTTTTATGCAAACAGTGCACCGCGGTTTTACCGCGGACTTATCTTTACCATCGAAATTCAGGGATTAAATATAGCTTATGTAATTGAATGATTACTTGACTTTCCGTTATTAACATAGTTTTTGATATCTATCAGTCAGGTACTTGAGTTTGTTCATTACAAAACGCACTATAACATAAATCTTATTATAATTTATTTTAGGTGTTTACAGCTAATGTTACTCGGTGAAGATATAGCCTTCTAATAGCGAAAGATTTATTTAAATGCATTTTAGGTTTAATCGTATTAAATAAACATACATACATAGATCACGCCTGTGTCCCACCGCGGTAGGCAGAGACTATGGATCTCTACTTGTTACGATCTTGGCATACCATTCTCGTTACCTTTACTCGCATTAGTCTATTCATACACGCTCGTTTATTCTTGGTACTTCTGATGTGGCACTTCTTTAATACCTCTTCTAACTGGTTAAAATATGTTCGCATAGGGCGTCCTATACCACGTCTTGCGTTCACTTCCGCCCTATATATTTGTGCAGTCATTCTAAAGTAAATAGACAATCAAATATTTTCTCTTTATAATATTAATACGGATGTGTAGATAATTTAAAAACCGTTTTTAGTAAATATTACAAATTTCACAAATGTATTTTTAAGATTATAAAAGCGCTTATTATTTTCTAGACATCAATTTTATTTATTTGTCGCAGTTATAGATATCTGATGCAATATATTTCTCTCATATATTGACAGGACAATAGAGTTTCTAATCTCCGGCAGTCGTTGGGTGGGCGGGATGATATATCGGTGTTTAAACAAATGTCTTCCCTTATTGCAATAAGTGGGTCATTTTTCTCATATGAAGGGTTAAGCTCGTATTCTTAGTTTTCTTGCCTGAGTGCTGAACCGTGTCGTTGATCCCAAAGCAGCAATTTGCCCTTGATATTAAAGTTCATATATTTATTTATTATAGGTACACATACAGATTACTGTCATACATACTGTAATTAATGATTAAATACAATATTAACTAGACGGTAACCTAAGAAATGTGTACACGACATGTTTCTTTTATTTTTTTTCTTAATTTTTTTATTAAACAAGAAGTAAATAGTGTTAAAAAAATACTAAAAAATCAATATGATAAATTATTTTTCTGCTCTTTAGCCGATTATGACTCGTCCAGCAGAACTTTTGAAATTCCCCTTTTAAAGCTTGGAAATCTATTATTAAAAACATCTGTCTTTACCACCGTTTCAGTTTTTTGTAGGAACGACACATTTGGGTTATTCGGTTGTAAAAGAAAGTATTGTTTTTATACACTTTTAACGCGGTTTTTTTAGGTATTGGGTGATGAAATATATATCTATAAATAGTATAAAAATATAAATATATATATATAGTTAATAAACGCCCGTAACGTTGTTTGAACGTCGATTTTATTGACACGTCTCTATAACTTTGTGGTATGTATGTACCAAGTAGGATGAATCTGGCATGTAATAATTAACAAATAAATGTGCCTGGAATAGGCTGACTAATTGGCTCATACCTTTTCCAAATTCATCAATAAACATTTCTAAATACCTTTTAATATAGGACTTAAAAGATAAGCTTTGATGTACGCGTCATATTCTGCAACTGGTTAACCATTTTAGTTATATTGAAATCTATTAAGCTATGGTCAAAATAGCTATTTTTTGGAAAAACATTAAGCGGCTGACTCCCTAGAGCCCGGGGACCATCAAATTAATCATCTCCCGGATCCATTAACATTCAATAAATTCGATTGAATAAATGTGCCGGCCCGCCCCGGGCGGAGACAACCGACCACCGCGGCTCGCAATCCACAATGCCTGGTAATGGGATAAGCTCTATTCCCATTTCAATAATCTAATGGGCCAGATCCAAACGTCGCCTTGTACGAACAGTTGGACCACTAAATCGGAGCGCGCAGAAGGTTGATCTCAGAAATTGACTGTACTGAAGTCGATTGGGAGTCACAAATGTGGCCTGCACCTTTATCATTGCCAATTAATCTTTTAGATCCTGTTCTATTGACTTGCTGAAAATCGATGTATTCTAAATCTAAGATGCTAACCTCTTTTTAGTCATCGTCTTGTTTGATGATCTTGTTGAAAGACCTCACAAATTCAGTGTCATGTATAAAATAAAGAAAGAAATATATTCTTTATTTTTCTCTCCAGAAATGATAACATGTAATAAAGGTGTATTAATGGTATGTACATATAATATGTATAGAAAATAAATAATTGTATCAGATTATAATTGAAAAACAATTTGGCTGTATCATGGAAATATATATTCGTATTTATTATTTATTTATTCTTACATAATTATGCGGGTTATCCCAATCATATAATTATAAAGTTGTAACAAAGATTAAATAATTCTACACAGAGCTTAATTATTAATGATTTGACGTTATCGACAAATACATTAAAATCCGGGCGAGACATAAATACTTTCTTCGATTTATAATCCGTATAATCCATATTAGCCCAAAAGACAATTAGAATTAGGTCAATTAGGACAAAATCAGCGTAACATGTTATGACAGGAATTATGTAATAAGGAATGCTTTTGGTCTCAGCCTGAGACAACATAGATCCAGATATGTACGATATCAGTAAACATACTCTCTGTGTTTGTCTCTAGGTAAACCTTATACAAAGGTCGTCTGCATTGGTACCTCACATTCGCCTATATCTACCGCCAAATAGTGGTGTTCGCATTGCTGTGTTCCGGCTTGAAGAATGAGAGAGGCACTGAAATTACTAGGTAAATGTGACGTTGTATCGTCAGTTCACAAGTTTGGCGACACACTAGCGATATCCTTGTGATGACACGAGTGTCTACGGTCTGCGTTCACGGTTTGCGGATTTCATAACATAAAAAAAAAATTGACTCGATTAATTCCCTTAAACATTTAAATTAACTTAGCACCAAATTGATAAAATTAAAGGTGCAATGGCTTTTGAGTACGACTTCTGTCTCATGGTCTCATGAGGATCAACTCTTCAGATTGGATAATTGTCTAATGAGCGGCCTGGCCTCTTTGACACTTTCCCCTGAGGGCGCTCGGATTGTTGCTTGAGGTTTGTCAAGCATAACCAATAATAATATGCTCTCTATATACGAGAAAATTCAACAATCGAAGGTGAAAAAAAACTAGTTAACCCTCTTTGGACCCTCTCACATTTTTGAATTTACGATTTAACAGAACGTTTGTTATTGGCACGCTGTCGAAGGTTCGCCAACACAACAGGCATTTGAATGCCGACTGAACGAACCATTGTGTTCGAGATTATATTCCTTTTTACGCGCTAAGTGCGTCGGAATTATTTTCAGTTGAGCGTCACTGTGTAATGAGGTTCTCGCTTTTGATTGATTGCCTCGAGTTTAAGCGTGGCAATTCAGATAATGACAACTGTTATTAGTAATTATGTTATGATATTTTGCATTTAAATTTTCTTTTTTTCTGAAAGGAGATGAATTTAGGATGATCGAACAGTCGATTGACTAAGAACGTTTTAGTAAGTATCACAGTATTATCCATTATACTGAGTAATATTCTTTCCAGGTTAAAGGAAAAAATGCAATGAAATGTTGGCTTTAATCGCTTAGTACATCAAAGTGCAATTTAAAGATATTTACTGAAACAACACAAAACAAAGCACTGTCAAGGTTAGCTTAAACTTTTTGTTTGTTTGGTAACTAGCAAGTTTATTCGCTGTTTTGATAGAACAATGATGCAACAATATAAAACAAATTCAAAAATGGAATCTATTCTTCTATCTATAATTACGTAACTCTAATTCGTTATTTGTTCCTATTTGAACTTAGGTTAGAGTTTAATAAATAAATTCACATTGCGTTAATGTAAGGTGATGTGGACCGTAGGTTCTTACCTCAGTCTGGAAAGGTTTTTTTAACTGACCACACTGTAAATCGCTGAAACTACTCCTTAAGTAGTTTCTAGAAAAAAGGAAAAGTTTTTTCATGAGACTTGTGAATAAATTATTTCTTTTCCTAACTAGCGGCCGCCTGGAATTTTGTTTGTTCTAGATACCTTCCTACCTGGATACATTTAAAACGACTTGTAGATAGTAAACCTTAGCAATTACTCTATTCCTTTGTTTAAAATGTATAGTTAGACAAAGTTACATTCACATATATTTGTATAAATGATTTGCATGTATATTGACTTTTAATAAATTAATATTCTTATATTCGTTTGTTTCTTTCTGCGTGTGTTTTTATTTTTGAAGGTCTAAGTTTCTTTTTAATGAATATATCGATATCTCAAACCAAATAAAGGATCGACTCTTACTATGTTCAGACTTAAAAAATGTTACATTTTCTAACCTTGACGCGTTTCCACTCATAATAAAAATATAAATTTTTTACACGTTTTGCTGCCCATAACAATTTATTTACATGAAATAAATATATCAAATGTTTTATATTCTTTAAAATCAAACTAAGAAATTAACTAATTTAATTATACAGAAACCGTACTGTCAAAAATGTTCGAACGCTGACAATTGACGACACTCTGAACTCAACTGATGGGACATCTGCTAGAAGTTAAATAGAAACCAAGGAAACTTTTAAAATCAGCTAACTGTTGTCCGTGTCTATTATTGGGGCCAATAAATCGTCGATTTTTACCTATAAGCGGGTCTAAATCATACAAAAGTTTTATATATGTATCATCAGATATATCACCCTCGTCATATCTGGAGAGGTACTATTTTTGAACCTAGGAGAGGTACTTTTATACTCTGCCGGTATCGGTATTTACGTATTTGTATAGTCGCTCAGGCAGTACCACTCAGTTGTTTTAGATTTGTCTGCCAAAGCAGCATTCAAATGGTTTACTGCCAGTTCAATTTTACAGAGATTACCAGTCAGAAGACTGAATCGAAGTAACCTATAGTAGCGAATGTTTCGACGTGTGAGTATCTTTGATGAATGAGTATAAGAGAAGTATTGTTCTCGCTAGGTCATTAAATAAAGAGTACGTCGCAGGCGTCGGGGTACACACAGCAAGTTCCGCTCCACGGGTCCCAGGGAACGTTCACGCTCCATTAATTCGTTGATGCGCTCCAGATTCATCCATATGTTAGATATGCTTATATATACTAGCATCAGTATGTGTTGTCTGTAAACACATCATCTGGATGTCCTTGACAGGCCCAATGCTCCAGATAGGAGTGATTCTATCTTGTGCGCCAGGAGTCGTAGGTTTACTGAGCCAATAATTAATATAATTAATGTTTATCTTTGTACTGTGTTTGGGTGTTAAATATGTATTTAAGTATTATACTTGTGATAACTCTATTGTCTTATATCCGTAACACAACTGTTTATGAAATTTATGTCAGGTGTCCGGTCCTGTGTGCGATGTTCTGTGATTTTTTTTTATTGTAATTATAAATTATTCGGACAAATATGTTTGTTTAACTTATAGTTCGTTGTAAGCCACGGGGCGCTAGTGGAGTAAAAAAGTTTTCTCTTTCTAAGATATATAGGTTTTCTAAAGAATTTTACGACCTACTTAAAAAACTTTGATATTTTTGAGTATAATTCTCAAATTTCAACGGACCTTAAACGTATCCGTGCTTTACCATTGAGTTATTCGTTTGCTCTTTTTTATAGCAATACTTGGAGGTATGGAGTTAAAATTAACATATCATTTTTAAGTTTGCATTTTCTTTAGACCAGAAAATAGTAGATTCAAAATCAATCAAAAAATGAGTGGGCCTTTAAACCTTTTTGATATATATTCTATAAGTACGCATGTACTCATAGAATATGTTACGCGTTTATTTGTTACAAACGTACTAGAATACATTTGTACTTTACATATTCTTTCTATAGGAATAGATTAATACTTGTTTAAAAATATAATATACTAGCTGTGCCCGCGACTTCGTCCGCGTGGAATAGTTTTTTTTGGGTGCCATACTTCTTTACCTTAACTATTTAACTTTGAATGTCATGTTTATTTATATCGAATTAATGCCCTGAAAAATAAATTTCAAGTTTCTAGCTCTAAATATAGCGATACTTCCATACAACTTTCCTCCATTTGGCCTCTTATAGCCCTTACTTCTAATTACAAATTGTCGAAGATCTCTCTCAGGGTGAAATTTCATCAAAATTGGTTTAGAGGTTTAAGCTAGAAAGCTTAACAGACAGACAGACAGAGTTACTTTCGCATTTATAATATTAGTAGGGATATAGCCTTTGCTCCAAAAGACTGTAGTTTTTTATTAGTGACACTAGATTTTATTTGGGTAGTTTTCATCTACTATTTATACATATTATAGATTTCAAGAATATCTACAGAACTTGGCACCCATTTAAATATCAATTATTTTGCCGGAAAAGTTGACAACCACGCATTTAAACTTGGCCCCCTTTTTCACATTTATGTTTTTGATGGGATAAGTTTTCCCCAACTTACCGCGATTAACAACTTTAATTCATACACGGCGTTTTAAAGCCGTTAAAAAGTATTCTTGTTACGAGTAGTGAACTCGTAAATGTTAGAAACAATATAGGACCAATAAAAGAAAGAAAATAACAAAACATATTTGTTATTTTCTTCCTTTTATTGATATATGCGCTCATAAATATAAATATAATACAAAATTCTTCCTTGGATCGAATGAATTTTTATGAAAAAATGTAACGTCTAAGAGTGTTTCCAATCAGAGTTCGTTGCCCTCCACATCTCCCCTGCCATACACAAATGTTTACCCAGCATGTCTCCACCCCTGCGACGCGTAGTTACTCTATTTATATATTTATTGGTTTACTCATTATATTTATTTAGTTACTTTAAAGGAGAATAATTCTAATGGACTGTGAAATTCCACCCCTGCTAGGCGGCTGCAAACTACGTGAGCTGACATTGTTTAAAAGTTTAACTTGCATTTGATTTTTTCATCATTATTACAGCTATTGGAAGTCCACTGCTGGACGTAGGCCTCTCCGAAAGGGGGAATTTGCCTATAATTGCCAAGCATGTTGGCAATCATGCACGCATTTGAGCTACACTGTCTCGGATGGATATGCCGCCATCTGTCGGTTCTGGTACCTTAGTCGCCTCTTACGACACGTGGTACAAAGGGAGGTACTATTTTACTCTGCCGGTACCGCTACAAATAGATTTTATAGATGGCAGTAATTACACAATAGTCACAATTCCTTCTGAATTATGTACATTTTAGTTAATATTTTAGTTACTTAATATAGTTCTAAGGAAACATTATATTTAATATTATTTAATTTCTTATAAATTCTAATTGTGTTACATTAGTTTTAATATGTTAGTTTACGTGTGCGATACCAATATGTAAAGTTGCCCCAATTTTTTCTATACTCAAGTGCCAAGTTTCATCAAACTCTGCTCACCAATTACGCTGTAAAAGGTATTATACTGACGGTATTGATTGTTTAACTATTTGGAAATTTCGAGAAGGTATTAATGTAGGTAAGACAGCGGACGCACAGTTAAATCTGAACCTATGATCTCCCCGGGTGCAGATCGCTTTACGGCTGATTTTATAATAATAATAATAAATTCCCACAACATCTCAAACATTGACCTGACTCGGATGAAAGTCGCTTAAAGCACTTGTTTTACACACAAATATACTACCTCAATACATATATTTAACACCCAGACACAGAACAAACACCAAATATAAATATTTGCTCTGGTATCTAGATAGGATCACTACCATCTGCGCCTCCGGGCCCGTCAATATGACGGTAATGATTCTGATATATAAATAAATGCTGCTCAAATATTGGTTCAAGTAACTGGTATACTTTAGTAAATATACTGGCAAATGTAATCAACAAATATTATAAATTATTTCATCGGTTGCTAGAATTAATGTCTATAACGTCAGGGAAACGACAAAACAATTTGTCACCTTGTTTCTTTACTAGGCGTAGCTTGCTTTTAATTTTAGCCGCATTCGTGTACTAAAGTCATTAACTTGTTGTAAATATGTGTGTTTGTAGAGGCTTAATCGCTCAGTAGCATTGAACAACCCATTTTTGAAACGTGCCATAAAATCGGTCGTTTGATAACGACGCAAAAATAGATTCTATAGCTGTTGTCGTGTAGTCGTAGTCGAAGCGATCTGTTTTGAACTTTGGTTATTTTTAAAATAAAAAAAAGGAAATGAGCGAATATGGCAAAGTTAAGGCTAAATTTAACACGGAATATTTAATCATCACCATCATTATACCAGTCATTGGAACTGCACTGTTATAAATAAGCTTCAAAAAGAAACCGGGAATTGTGCCTATAATCGCCGCGCTGGACAAGCGTGTTGGCAATCGCAGAGAGCAGCTTTCGCGATGGGGATGCTGCTGCCCATTCTCGCCCTATATGTTTGACCTAACCTGTTTCGAAACGATATACCGCCATCTGTCGGTTTTTGTATCTTATTTGTCTCTTACTAGGAGGTACTATTCAACTCTACCGGTACTAATCTTTTTATAGTTACATAAAACTATATAAATCTCACGGTTCTCGGTCCAACGAAGTAACCGGACAGGTAAAGTCCGTAAAACTTTAGTTGGAAATGAAGAGCACATTGTTTGTATTAGATGTGCTGCCTCGGCGGAACCGCTGAAAGCGACAAAGTTCTTGTGAACTTTGCTAGTGGCGTAATTATGTGCTATACTGACATTAGCCGGGGAGTTTACGAGGCTCTTAGAACCATACCACACTTAATTTTCAAGTAGGCCCTTTTCAAGCACTTTCGAATAATTAACAAAGTAAAAATAATAACAATAATATCTCCAAGAAAGAAGTAATTAAATTCGGACTTAACAGATCATAAACTCAAAGACTGGTGCTGATAAATGTTCCAGCACCAAGTAATTGGCGTTAATAAAATCCTCGCTGGCGTTAATAAACCATTGCCTTAAAGCTGGTGGATAAAATAATTCCATATCGTTTTTTCATTGATATAATCTTTAAAACTATAGTAAGCAAGAATGCCGTGAGGTACCGGCAAAGAAGAATAGTATCTCCCACTGCACCAGGTGTCGCAAGAGGCGACTAAGGTACCAGAACCGGCAGATGGCGGTATATCCATCCGGTACAGTGCAGCTCAAATGCACAGAGCGGGGTTGGGCTGCAGTTCCCCGTCGCGAAAGCTGCGCTCTGCGATTGCCAACACGCTTGCCCAGCGCGGCAATTATGGGCAAAAACCTCCTTTCTTGGAGAGGCCTATGTCCAGCAGTGGACTTCTAATGGCTGGTATGATGATGACGAAGTTTTAGGGATAAGCTTACTTTTAACGTGTTATGAAGTCGTCTTTTTAACACGCTTTTATTAGCTTCACTTGTAACTATGTAAGAAAATCTTGGAATATTAATTTGTCCCAGTTCCTGGTCTTTGATTTGTGTGAAATTTTGCACACGATCTGAGTTGTGATGACAATACATGACTAGCTAAGAAACGTCATTACAATTTCAATATGGTGGCCTCCCCAAGATGGCGAACTGGCTGTTTGAAATGCACATCCATGATATGGGTATCAAATGAAAGGGTTTGCTGTCAGGAATACGAAGTCACGTTACTCAAATCCAACATGGCGACGTCTAAAACGGCGAACAGGCTATTTGAAATGCACCGTAAAGCGTGTTTTCTAGTTTTTTGAACTATATTTTTAGTGCGTAATAAAAGCGTGTTTTTTAACTATTGTTTTTTTATTCATAATAATAATTAATAAAAAGTCTTATTATTAGCGAGTAACACAAACTATATTTTTGTTCTTTCGAAATCCATATTTTTACGGAAAAGAAAAATCGCGGGACGAAACTGCAAAGTAGTGCTGAAATTCAATATAAAAGTGACTCAATCAACTGAAGTAATACAAAAATATAATCAACTTTACCGTTGACTGTACGGTTCCAACAGTAAATAAGTCCAAGCGTGTCCATTTGGTGACAACAAATAATAATTAATGTCTAGTTCACTACGAGGACACTAATCTTTTTTTATCCATTGGACATAAAATGGAAGGAAATGGTATGTGATTTATCTAGACATTCACCAAGTGGACACGCATGTATGTAATAAACACTTTATATGGACATTTGATGACACATAATACTTTACATGGTATAGACTTTCTACGGCTGATATGATATTGAAATATCATCATCACAGAAAGTCCACTGCTGGGCATAGGCCTCCACAAGGATGGTAAATTTTGCCCATAATTGCCGCGCTGGGCAAGCGTGTTGGCAATCGCAGAGCGCAGCTTTCGCGACAGGCGTGCTGCTGCTAATTCCACTCAAACATTTAAGCTACACTTTTGTCGATGCATATACCGCCATCTGTCGGTTCCAGTACTTAAGTCGCCTCTTACGACACCTGGTACAGGTACAGGGGTACAGTTATACACTGCCGGTACCCTACGACAAATTGATCGATTTTTGTAGGGTCTGATGGCGCAGATGGTAGTGATCCTATCGTATATGCTTGGAGTCGTGGGCTCGATCCCCACACCGGACAAACATGTGATGATATTAGTGTTTGTCTCGAGTCTGGGTGTTAGAAGTATGAATAAGTATGATTGATTCCTCTTTTGTTTGACGTCCGTAACACAAGTGCTTTAAGTGACTTACTACAGAGTCATGGAAATGTATGTGATGTTGTGGGAATTATTATTATTATTAAGCAGTTATTCTGATTAAATATAAAAGCTGAAAATGTTTCTGTTTCAATTTCATTCATCCGGTATTATTTGGTTAAACAGTTCTTAAGCATGGCGTGTTCATTCCACTGTTGTTGGTCTCAAGGAAATTGTGACATAATTTTTTATTAAGCCTACACGCGGAGGCTTTTTCAGTTTTTAATGGACGCATATTTCAGGCTTGCAATTTATTTTTATCGTTATGGCCAGCAGTTACTGGATAAGCACCTTCCATGGGACTAATATTGACAGATCTTTATGAACGCAGGAATGTATTAAATCTCTGAAGTTATGTTTTTACGAACACTGAGATTAGAATTGTTGAAAGGATGTTTGAAGCCAGTCTATTTGTATTTTAAAAAGTATGGCCCATGTCTTATTTATTCTTGGTACGTAAAATTTTAAACGATTTTAATGGACGTTTTCACGACAAATAAATGAATTTCGGTATTTGAAAGAAATTGTAACTTATATGTTGTAGTTAACTTAATTGATAATATAAGGGTCTATGTAATAATATTCACCATGACAGCCGTAAAGCGTCCACTGTTCAACATAGGCCTCCCCAAGTAAGGGGCGATTTGCCAATAATTGCCTCGCTGGGCAAGCATAGTAACAATCGCAGGGCGAAGCTTCGCGACGGGAATGCAGATGCTAATACCCGCCCTGTTGTATTTGAGTTGAGTTAAACCGCTTTAGATGGATAAACCGCAGTCTGTCGGTTCTGGTACCTCAATCGCCTCTTACGACACCTGGTGCAGGGGGGGAAATACTGTTCTGCTCTGCCGGTACCACACGGCCGGGAATAATATCGTTCGAAATATATTTCTAAAGGAATTCAATATTTTATTCAAATTAGCACCATTATGTATCTTGAATTGTGGGAAGTTTGTTATATTAGTTTCTTTAATTTTTATCGTGATAAGTGTGACGCGTTTTTAATACTGCATGTAATATATACCTATAGATTATATAATAATTATCATCATACCAGCCATTGGGAAGTCCACTGCTGGACATAGGCCCCTCCAAGAAAATAGGAATTTTTCGTGTTGGCAATCGCAGAGCGCACCTTTCGCGACGGGAATGCTGCTGCCCATCCCCGCCCTGTGCATTTGAGCTACTCTGTTGCGTATGGATATACCGCCATCAGTCCCTTCTGGTACCTTAGTCGCGTCTTACGACACGTGGTACAAAGGGAGGTACTATTTTACTCTGCCGGTACCTCACTGCTGTTAGTGACATCTATTTATATAAAAATGAACTAGATTCTAAGTGGCTGAAGATGCTTTAGAATTTCTTAACAATCGCATAAAGTGATTTTTTTATATACACACTTGCAACTCCCTACTAATATTATAAATGCGCAACTCTGTCTGTCTGTTACGCTTTTCCGCTTAAACCTATCAACCGATTTTGATGAAATTATATTAATATTTTTTAATATATTTAATTTATTTATTAATTCGAAGTAAGGGTTGTAATGGGTTTAAAGGAGGGATGAATAGTTGTTTGGGAGTATCGCTATTTTTAGAGCTTGAAACTTAAAACTTATTTTTAGGCCATTGATTCGATGTAAATAAACATGACATTCAGAGTTTATATAAGTTAAGGTAAAGAGGTATAGTACCAAAAAAAAAACTATTCCCCGCGGACAAAGTCGCGGGCACAGCTAGTAATAGATATAAAACCTAGACTTATGAAACTATCCGTGTAAAGGACGAAGTTGATATTTATATAAAGATATAATTATCAGAACCTGTATAGATCTTGAACCTGTATAAACTTAAACCATTCGCAAGTTCCTCACTCAGAAGTCTAAAGATAGGTATTGAGTCACCAGATTAAACATTGAGATGGAAATTACTAGGAGGCACTAGACGAGGAAGAGAATTTCCTAATTAGGTTAAAACCACTTCCCCGGTCTAAATCACAGTGCGACTCTGCAAATAGCATAATAGAAGAAGTCGACAAAAGTGACCCAGACCATTTTTAAAGCTATGTCAATTCAGTTAATTCCAATTAATTTGCAAGCATGTTTCGCCAAAAGGAGCAAAGTTATTTATATGCTTTGAGTTATATACATATATATTGTTTTATATATGTCGATAAACATACGTAATAGAAAGCATCACCGCATCCTATCATCATCATGTCAGCCATTAGAAGTCCACTGCTGGGCATACGCATATTTATTGTACACTAGCTGTGCCCGCGACTACGTCCGCGGGGAATAGTTTTTTTGGGTACCATAGCTCTTTACCCTAACTTAAATAAACTTTGAATGTCACGTTTATTTATATCGAATAAATAGCCTGAATAATAAGTTTCAAGTTTCCAACTATAAAAATAGCGATACTTCCATACAACCTTACATTCCCCTTTTTGACCTTTTCTCAGGGTCTAAAGATTGTCCGTGCCATATTTCATCAACATCGGTTGAGAGGTTTAAGCGGAAAAGCGTAACAGACAGACAGACAGAGTTACTTTCACATTTCTAATATTAGTAAGGATTTAAGCTATACAGTTTCGGATAGACATACCAGCATCTGTCGGTTCTGGTACCTTTCGGAGGGTACAATTCTATTCTGCCGGTACCTCATGGCCTACACGTACCTCGTAGCTTATAGACGCTCGTATTATCACAAGGATATTTACTAGCGCATTGCCAAACTTGCGAATTGAAGATATTATGTCACATTTCTCAGAAAATTTTCTTAACCTGTTTTGAAACCAGAACACCGCACTGAGACCACAGTTGTTTGGCGGTAAAATGCGTGAGAGTGAGTTTACCAAGTAGACGACCTTTGTATGAGATCTACATCTAGTAGATTTCTTTAGTAGCTATGTAATAAATAAAATAATAACGCGGTTATTTTAATAAGTCACACAGCACATAGGTGACGTGGTAAATGAAAATTTCCACGCATATATATTATATACAGAGGTGTGTATGAACGAGTGCACAGTGAAATATGGACTAAAACTGTTCAAAAGCACCGGGAAATGCACGCTGCAGTGATATTCTGCTGGATTCAATTACGAACATCACACGCGCCGGAAATAGAGAAAAATATACAGTAAAAAACTAAAAATTTCCAACGCTTTTACGTTGTATGGTATGTTGTAAAGTGAAATATAAAGACATCGTAAAGAAGAACAGACTTATAGATCAGATATGAAAACCCTCCTTTCCAAAGAAAAGCGACATCTTCCGAATAATACGTAATATTAACTATTTACAAATTTTTTCGTTAAGACACTAATAAAATGCATAGCAGAACGGGTTCAATTTGTACATGGTAACGGGACCAATTTGAGAAAAACCTTTACTGGCATTTGGAAGAAGTGGGTTTAGTCTTATAAGTAATTGTACTTTTGTTCATAGTATAAAATGTTCAATATTAAATCATAACCAGCACAGCACATACGGTGTTGCGAGGTCCGGTCGTTTGTCACGGTGCGGTCCCTCAGTATTCTAAACAGGCGATGCCAGTGGGCCCGGCATCTGGGCAGGCCTTCATCGCAGTGAATTGAGCACAAACCCATTTATATCGTACGACAATATATATGATAATATATTATCTGATTATTATTAAAGGTTTTGAAGTTATTTGAGAATAATCTTTTTGAACACGTTTCTGTTACAAAACATAGTTTTGTCGTCCTCCTCCCCCTCCCCAAGCATGGGAGAATTTGCCCATAATTGCTGCGCTGGGCAAGCGAGGTGGCAAACGCAGAGCACAGCTATGCGACGGGAATGCTGCTGCACACCGCCGCCCTGTTAAATTTGACTACGCTGCACTGTTTTAGGTGGATATACCGACATCTGTCGGCTCAGTTGCCTCTTATGACATCTGCTACAGGGGGAGGTACTTTTCTACTCTGCCGGTACCACACGGTATATTACTTTAACGAAATTTCGTTGTTATATTTCATATCGACGATTCGTTTACCTCACGGCAATAGTTCTCGACATTAACTAAGATCATTGTATTAGAATTTTAAAGTAAGTGAATAGATACTGCTTCAATTGTCTTGTGATATAGCAGCGGGTCATCAAAACTATTACATTCAATGCCGACCGATGACGGAATTACAATATATTGATGTCAAAAAAAATCTTTACCGTTGTGATCTATCTGTTCTTATTAAATAACTATTTTTCCTAATTTTGCAACAAAAAATAACTACCATATATTTTATCACGACGATAGCATGTATTTTTAACAATGTTCTATTATTGTTCTACGTATTGAACATTTTTGGAATTTACTGTTTGGAAAATCACGCTATTTGCTTTTTCCTTTGTGCCTTAAATATTAAAATTCTGTTTGCTTGGCTTTATTACTGTTAGTAATATAAAAATAGTAATTTTTTTGTGAATGCCATTACACATAACTATGTATTCCCGCCGGCCTGTTGTTAAGAACTAATCTCAGAAAGGGCTTTCTTTGGGCACCATACCTTTTTACTTTAATTATATAAATTCTGAATGTTATATTTAATTATACATACAAATCAAAAGCCTAAATAATAAGTTTTAAGCTTCTAGCTCTAAAAATAGCGATACTTCCATACAACTTTTATGTCCAATGAAAAAGTAGCCTATGTCCTTTCTAAGGCTTAGACCATCTGTGTACCAAATTTTAAATTTATATCGGATCTGTAGTTGAGGTATGATTGCGTAACAGACAGACTGAGTTACTTTCGGATTTATAATATTAGTAAGGATTTTATTGACGACACGAAATAATATAATATAATCGTAAACAGTATATCGTGTCGTGTCGCCAATGTAAAAGCGTCCAATACCGGCTGTTAGGCCGCTCTTTGAATTCAAAGTAGCGTAAGCGTGTAATCTGCACATAACCAGTATTAACCAGTGCATCCAGATAGTTAACTATCCCCTGCCATCGGATGCTGGAATTGATTGCCAATAGCTTGCAGATGATTATGCCATAAATGACGACACATCGTATTGAAATTAACACGTATTTTTTACTTTTATCTTAGGTATTATCAAAGACCACCCACGATTTCTCTTGGGAAACTAGCTAGCTTAGCGACAAAGGTTTGTTAGCGCCGAAGCCGGTAGAGGTATGGAACTTCTACCGGCTTCTCTAATTATCTTTATAACCAGTTTAACCAGATTTGAATTAGACATAATTTTAAGATCCGTCTGGTATCGGAAAATTGTTTAAGGTAGGTCTAATTTACAAATGTGAGTTCACTTCTATGATCCCGACTACACAATACCTATCTATCGATATTTTTTTCACTTAGTTTTGAGTTTTTGAGTTTGAACTCAACTCTGATGAGACTGAAGCACAGGCAAGAACCAAAATGTCAGTAATAGTTTCTTTATACACACTTCATATTAACTTCAGTTGCATGTGTGTATGTGTTGACGGGCCAGATGGCGCTGATGGTAGTGATCCTATCTTGTGCGCAAAGGGTCGTGGGTATGATTCCCACCCAGGGCAAATATTCATATGATGATATTTGTGTTCGTTCTGTGTCTGGATGTTAAATATATGTATTTGAGTAGTATATTTGTAATTACTCTGTTGTCTGGCGTCTGTAACACAAATGCTTTAAGCGACTTTCCACGGAGTCAGGTTAATGTATGAGTTGTTGTGGGAATATATTATTTATATATATTTGTAAAGATATATGTTTATTTAATTTGTACATGCGAGCGCACGGTTAGCGTGTCGCATCAATCGCGCTGTCATTGTCAAATACAAATATATTACGTTCATAAAATGTTATTATAATTTTATTTTAGTTTAATTAATTAATATTAAGTTATATAAATCGAGAGGTGGCAATTATAAACTAAATTTCTATCTTTATTTACAGAGAAACAAATTGGAGTTTTATTTTACTTCTGAGATTAAATTACAATCAATTGTATTATATATTTATATTAGTGTTTGTAACAGACTCATTGGAAGTTGATTTTGACCCAATTTAGACGGATAGATTTAATTGGAATTTTGTACATATAGCAAGTATCAATGCCAATAAAACGTTTTAATTAGATTATCTTAGTATCCTGATCCTGCCTTAGGATGAAAGAAATTCCTTTGTGTAAGAGCAAGTTAGACCACGCAGCCTGCGCATGCGTACAGTCTACCTAATTTTCAGCTTAAGTGCTCGTCTAGTTAATATTATTTAATAATAAATCGAACTAAAAATTAAAAATAGTTTAATAAAACACGCTTTTAAAATACATTTTATAAATAAACTAGAAAGTAAATAATATTTTGTTATAACTAATTGAAAATAATGATGAACAAAAAATGCTAGTATATAGTATTCTGAACAAATCGTGGGGTGCGAGCTGCCATATTTTTCGTAGACCTAGCAAACAGACATTTTAAGTGTGATTTTTAGTTATTGCTTTCTAGAAGCAATAGTCATATATCATAATAGTTTTATATTGTTCTGACATATAGAAATAAAGGGGAACCGAAAGGGGTCGAAAGCGAGGCCGTTAATTTATGGGCGGAAACATACGTGCGACTAGCGTGCATGCTTGCAGCTTATGCAAGCCGTCGGCCACCGCAAATTGCTATTTGAGTGGCATGCTTTATCGTGTATACGTGAAAATGTATGGGTTTTCACATATATGCGGAATATCCATTGTTATTTTAGTTAAAATATCGTTAGAGGTTAGCAGACAGGTTTGAGGCACTGAATATTTTTTGGTCAAATATCTTTGACAATACAAATAATTTAATATTTTTTCTATGACAACATATACTCTACAACACAACTCGAATGACCGATAAACCGAGACTTGAATATGTTAAAATAGTTTTATTTCGGGACTAATTCAAGAGTACCTACTAGATTGCAGTTTTAGAATTAAATTTGTATTTCCTTTTGTTCACCATTCTTACCACGAATCCTGTCGTCCACATTTCGCTCCAGTATTTATGGGCTGCCATCAGAACTTGCTTCTCTGTGGCGGTAAATCTTGGAAACATCGTTCTCTCGCAGACCGGTCATTCAACGGACCAGTGGGTGGGAAACCCATAGCCATGCGTTTCGAGTCTGCTATTGGCGATATAAATCAAAAATTGTATGAGTTTTCAAAAGTTTTCATGCTGCAGGCTATGGTTTTCGATCGAATTTTGTTTTCATTGTGAAAATTAACATGCATGGTGTATGTTGAAGTTATGAGTTTGAGAGATAGATTAAAGAATTGTGTGATAACAGATCAATGGTTTAAAAGATTATGTGACAATAATTGAGAATGGAATGTTGAGACGGTTTGGTCACCTAGAAAGATTGAAAGTAGAACGACTGCACAAATATATAAAACGGAAGTGAATAGAAGAAGAGGTATTAATTTATGGCTAGGTCAGAAGTACCAAGAATAAACGAGCGAGTATGAAAGGACTAATGCGAGTAAGGGAAGCCGGAAAGGTACGCCAAGATCAATAGACGTGGCATAAAGCGTGATGTATGTATGTAAATGAACTAATATATAAGATAATATATAAGATTGGAACACAAGTACACACTCTCCTTACTTCATAGTATAAAACGAAGTCGTTATCCGCTGTCAGTCTGTGCCTATGTATGCTTAGATCTTTGAAACTATGCAACACAATAAGAAACACTGATCGTTTTAGAAGTTCCTTATGTGATGTCGTAAATAAAAATCTTTTTTTGCGCATACATTGCAAACGCTGGTTGAACCCGACGTGTTAGATCAAAATAATGTGCCACAGTATTGTATACCATAAAAAGGTCTACAAAAAAGTTTTAGATGATATATGCCGATCTCTTATGGATAACCCATAATAACGATTTTTTATCCTCTTTTTACCCATGTGAAGCCGGGTCGGGTCGCTAGTGGTAATATAAATTTGGCAACTTCGTTCACGCAGAGTACTATAATTCATACAAGTGCTAAATTTTAGGAAAATTTGCGTAAATATAAAAAATAAACAGACGGTAAATTAACTTTTGCATTACTGGTTACATAGCCTTTATTCTTTTTTATTTATAATATTAGATAAGATTAGTATTGACTAATATTTGTATTGACTAGTATTATAGACATTGATTGACTGTACTCAGGTTCTATTTTCAAAAACCTGTGTTAAGTAGTGTTTTTTTTTTAAACTTTAATGTTCGCGCTTCCCTTTCGCGCTCAGACCTGAAGTATGTATACTGTTATGAATTCTAACATATTAATTTTATACTCTGTTAATCATAGTCTTATTTATAAATAATAATAAATTGTTATTATAAAAATCGTAAAAAAAATAATACTAATAAATTTGCCGTGAGGTACGCGCAGAGTAGAATAGTACCTCCCCCTGTACCAGGTGTCGTAAGAGGCCATACAATAAAAGTCAGCCTAAATGTACAAGGCGGGGATGGGCAGCAGCTTCCTCTTCGCGAAAGCTGCGCTCTGCGATTGCCAACACGCTTGCCCAACGCGTCAATTATGGGCAATATAAAGGCCTCTCCAAGAAAGGGGGGCCTTTGTCCAACAGTGGACTTTTAATGGCTGGTATGATGATGATGACTTAAAAATCCACACAGCAGATTATTCTTGTCCCGACTCCGAGATAAATCGTTTCAATCTCTTTAACAGATATCAAACAATAGAAAAAACACAAATATTATTCTTATATACATATTTACCACCCAGATACAGAACAAACACATACGAACCCACGACCTTTGGTGCTGAAGGTATACGACTACCGAGGCCCGCCGAAAATGAATATAGTCTATGTCTAAAATCACTCCGTTATATCGAACATAGAGCGCAAGATGGCTGACATTAATTATGATAATACTAAGTAGGACGTTTAAGTTTAATTATAATTAACGATACCAGCAATTTCGTATTTACGCTTCGTAATATCTGACATTTAATCAATAAGAGCACCTACTAAATAATAATATTAATACAACATCTCATACATAGACTCGAATGACTCGGAGATAAATCTGAGACAACAAAGGAAGTTGTGCAGTTTGTGCAGTTTCATAAATAGTTTATATATTTTCTACATCCAGTTACAAATTAAACATAATTATTATTATATAAATATATGATCTAAATGGGCACCGAACCCACAACCCTTTGTTAGTTAAAATCACTACCATCTGCGCCATCGGGTCGTCAAAACTAAATAGACGACATATGTTTCTTTTTCAGTTAGCATATTGCGTAAAGACCATTTATTCAATATCATATTAAGACTACCTTAACAATTTCTAGATAATCCGTTCTTATGCTCGATACCTTACTGGCCTTTTACGACACCTGGTGCAGTGAGAGGTATTATTCTACGTTCCGGTACTTCACAGTGACTAAGGTCGCAGAACCAAAAGCTGTGCTCTGCGATTGCCAACACTCCTGCCCAGCGCGGCAATTTTGTGCAAAAACCCCCTTCCTTCAAGAGGCCTATGTCCAGCAGTGGACTTCCAATGGCTGATATGATGATGATTCTTGATACCGGCTTCCAAAGACTTTGAACAATTAGTTGATTGTCCTTGCTATATTATTTCTTTGATATTCAACATAACGTTACCAGCTGAATGACATAGTTTGCCGCGCTTACGTCCCTTTAAAGGTAGTCTGTGTTTGAGTATTTGCCTATAGTTTCCCCTGGACAGGCGTGGTGACTAGCACAGCTTTTGACCAGTTTTCGACTAAGATGCTCATAGCAATCCTCATCATATTGCATAGCTTCGCTGTTTTGAGAGGGTATATCGCCATCTATCGGTTCCGGGTACAACTATGCTCATAGTTATGTATTTAAATATTTTTATGCGAGAAATATTAAGCCCTTCATCAACATTATCATACCAGCTATTGGAAATCCATCAATAATTAACGCGCTGGGCAAGCGTGTTGGCAATCGCAGAGCGTAGCTTTCGCGACGGGGATGCTGCTGCCCATCCTCGCCCTATGCATTTTAACTACACTATTGCGAATAGATATGCCGCCTGGTATCTTAGTCGGCTCTTACGATACCTGATGCAGGGATTGGTACTATTCTACTCCGCCGGTACCACACCAAGCCTTGCTTTTTGCTATTGTCATATGCCTCAATCTGTCGAAACTCACTAAAGAACCTCTGCATTACCCAAACAGGTAATCGAGTCATTTGTTTTTACAGGCTTATCCAAGATAACAGGCGCGGTATCTTATCAAATATTCGTCAAGCACCGCACCGTACGCTTTCGAGAGCCTTTCAAAACGTGTGGCTTTTGTGGATGACGTCACTTTTGATGACATGTTGTCATAGTTGACTGGGAAAGGTAGTAGGTAGGTAGGTAGGCTCGTGTAAATACGATTCTTTTGAACGCTATCTGACAATATTGTACTACTTCTTCTTATATTGCGTCCCATGACAACTTCTGGGATAAAAATGTATATATTGTTAACCCCCCCATGCCCCTCTCCTTATCCTTGTTTAGGGTAACACAAATTCGTGCTATCATAGCAACCGTTAATAAACGCTCACTGTTGGATACAGGCCTCCCTAGGAGTTTTACCCATAATTGCCGCGCGACGCAAGCGTGGTGGCAATTGCAGAATTGCCACCTTCGCGACGGGAATGCTGCTGCCCATCTCCGCCCTGTTGCATTTGTGCTACGCTACTACGTATACTGTTCATGGATATACCGCCCATACAAATAATCTGTTGGTTTTGGTACCTCAGTCTCTTTAATACAAGTTTCGTTTCGTTTCGCCGTTTCGTTCACGAAAGCGCGAAAAAGTTTAAGATCTGAAAACGATTTTCGGGATTTACTTCTGGCTGGTATTGTACTATGTTAATTGCGATCTGCTAAGGCGATGTGACGGAAAATTACTTTCGTTGTGGATATAGTAAATGCTATTAACTATTTTATTATTTCGTCTCGTTTGTTATTTTGTTTTAGAATTAACTAGCTAACTTGGCATACGTTGTTCTTCCATATTAATTATTGTCACGTAATAAACAACAGCTTATATTAAAAAAAAATTGTGTGACTATCATTTGAGATTTAAACTATAGTATCTCTCAAGTTGAATTTAAGTATGCACACAGTGAGCAAATATCGATTAAAATCGGTTCATCGCGGTCAAAAAGCGTCACACGTGTCATCTGTGTACAGAAAAGGAGAAGCTGGCTGACTGACTTACATATCAACGCAGGGCTTTAACTATTATGGTTAAAAACTTTAAATTTTGCGAAGGGTTATTTTACAAAGTACAGGGGCACTAAGAAAGGAATTTTGAAAAATCACCATCTAAAGAAAAAAATTGGAGGTGCAAAGTTAGTATGAAACTTTGTTGTATTAAAAGTCATTTGAATGACACGTGTGAAAATGTATTTTTTTCGAAAGTTATCCCTTAAAGGGGTGAAAGGTGCAATATAAGTATGATAGTTCTAAAACATAACGCGGGTGAAACCGCGGGGCGCTGCTAGTTTTACATAAAAAGATTGTGAATTCGCGCGAACTTCTTCTTAAAAGCTCTTCCTGGCCCATAACGCTTGAAAAAGAAAAGAACCGTTATACCCTATGATACCTTTACATTAGCGTGGAGTGGACTAATACCAGGGACAAGCACCAAATGCGGCAAGTTTCACCGATAAACCAAGGCCCATTACCAGACGATTTGTACCGACTTGAACGACAAGCTTTCTTTAACAGTGGTCTCTTTGACTGGTCACCAATTTTACGGTTCATTTGTTAGATATTCACCCTAAGAACATACTCGTTTGTCTCGAATAAATTAAATCATTTTGTGATCTGTGTAACAAAGGTTTTCTCTCTCATAGACTATTTTGTAACAAATTTTTAGGTTACGCATTTTTATCACTTATTTTATGTGAGATAAGAAAATGAAATTATTATTTTAAAGGACTTCCAATATGGACTCTTCAGCGTGAGTTTATTAAACAAAAGATATTTTATTGTATAAAATTTTCTAACATTTACGCGTTCACTATTTAAAATAAAACTAATTTTTTAACGGCTCTAAAACGCGGTTTTCTTTAACGTTTTAAATTTCTTTTGTTCGGAGTTACGGTTACCCTGCGGCAACCGTTCTCAAGATTGGCAAAAGATGTTGTGTCAGGGTTTTAAAGTTACAATTAAGTACTAACTAGATACCTATCTAATCCTACCTTCACAAGGGTTCTTAATTTTGTACGTTTCTATCATACATTTGATCAAGAACCAAGGCCAACATCACCTCTCTGCCGGATTACAAGATACTGTCAGCACCTACTGCGTGGATAGGAACGCGATCGAACAAAATTAAAAACCCAAAAAAAAAATGTGACTGTAGTAATTGTAACCTTCAAATCCTGACACAATATCATTGAACTAAAATGTAATAAGTTGAATAAATCGCGTTTTAAAGCCGTTAAAAAAATAATTTTACTTTATGTTTATATAATTTTTTGAAAAGAAAAATAAATTCATTGAGATACGTACACTTTTTAAATTATTATGTAAAAATTTATTTTACACATCGTAAAATATAAACAAACCATAAAAAGAGTGCATTTAATTCAAGTATAGCAATTATCATCAGATAGAGGTGATGACTCTAATCGATGTTACGCAAAAAAAAATATCATCATACCAGCTATTGGAAATCCACTGCTGGACAAAGGCCTCCCAAAAAGAGGGAATTTTGCCCATAATTGCC
The DNA here is from genome assembly GCA_020976665.1 of Heortia vitessoides. Classification (NCBI taxonomy): domain Eukaryota; kingdom Metazoa; phylum Arthropoda; class Insecta; order Lepidoptera; family Crambidae; genus Heortia; species Heortia vitessoides. The sequence continues at coordinate 18,531,352 of JACJUM010000202.1, forward strand.
GTGCTGGGCAAGCATGTTGGCAATCGCAGAGCGCAGCTTTCGCGACGAGGATGCTGCTGCCCATCCCCACCTTATGCATTTGAGCTCCATTGTCTCGGATGGATATGATGATAAAAAAAATTGTGATATTATTCCGCATACAGTTGATGTAGTTGGAACAATGCCCCGGTTTTTGCACATCGTTTTTATTTTTCATGCTCGTGACCATAGTGTCATGTGTTTTCCTCTTATCTCTAAAAGATTAACATAGTATTGGCGTATCCGGCGTTTCGCCGGTCCGGCGCCTACCTCAGCCCGCCCGCCGGCCATCAGCTCCGCACCGCATATTTGGGTGATACCTATCAGCATTGGGAATTGTGAATGAAATAATAAATTCGTTTCAGTTTAAGCAAATTCAATTTGTTACTCTTCACCAGAATGTTTTATCAATTCTGTTTTGCCCCTGAATTGTTCTTGTCTATGTGATTACTGGATACAATTTATAAAATAAGTTATTTATGTCGAAAAACAAGCCAGTAAATATAAAAAAAGAAACGAGTCAACAACATGTTCACATATGTCAATTTTGAAATAAATTACTCCTATTTAAAGATTAATTTTGATCGAGAAATTTTGGCAGTTTGGTTTTTAACTCAAGGAATCTTTTTCGTGTCATGGATGCCTAAAATATTGTAGGCGCCATATACTCTAATATTATTTTCAAAATGTGATTTTTTTTTAACACGAACCCACGAGCCATGCCATTGTCAAATACCGTTATGTGTAAACGACAGAAAACGACCAGTGTTGCCATAACCCATAATATATAAATTACATATAGAACAAAGCGGTCCAGAGTTTAAACTCTGTGCTCAGTTTGAGTAAACAGTCATGGTCTCTGTTATCTTAATCACACGCAGTGCTGGTGATTGCCGGATCGCCGGTTCCGGTGCCTATCTTTACGGCGCGGGCCGCACGTCCGGCCGACAGGTGCCGGGTTCATTTGTTGGTAACACCATTCTGCTATTAGATTAAAGGTTATCAGGATTAACATGTAGGGATGGGTTACCATTTCAGCCGCTGCTCGTCCATTCTTTGGGCATGGTCTCGTCAAATGTCAAAAGTTAAAAAAAGGGTAAATTATCAGAATTTCGGCAAACTACTGTTATCAAGTTAAAAAGAAGATTTTGTACAATAACTCTGTCGTTTACATTATGTATTTTGGGAAATCTATCGTGAAATTAGACACCCTTATAGGGGTCGGACCGAATTTTTTGCATATCTCACCAAATAGCCGCATGTAATTAAAAGATGCCTCCTTTCCATTAAATATCACAAAAGCGTTATTTATTTCCATCAAAAGCAATGAATTAATGGAAAAAAACGAAGGAAAACTTCGTAATTGGTAGCCAGTCGTTCCTGCTCGGGGAAAGTCGATACATCCACTGTTAGATACATGTACATGTGCGTATGTACTTACCTGGGGGCTGGTATTTCCGAACGCCCCACTTTTTGCACCCTTTTAAGGGATGTGAAGGAAAACAAGTACTGTTTTATTGACAAGCCTTTTCTCTCCGGCGACACTAGAACTGACTGGTACTAGATTCAGTAAAGCTCTTCATTTTTTCTCATTCCTCACCTTTATTATATTTCTAATACTTATGTATAATTTAGCTTGTTGCCCGTGATTTTGTCTGCGAGGACGTGTTGCATCCATTAGGGACTTTTGTTAGTCCGAGAAAAATATTATATCGCTTCTGAATAACTGAGTTGATTACACATATAAAATTAAAAAACTGGATCTATTTCCAGGGCAATATGTTTTCGGGGTAATTAGTGCTTAAGTGTACCGAAAATACATCCAAACATGCACACACCCACACATCCATATTTATAAACTGACGGGCCCGATGGCGCAGATGGTAGTGATCCTATCTTATATGCCGAGGGTCGTGGGTTCGACCCAGTGGATCGATTCCTGGACCCAGGACAAATATTTATGTGATGATATTTGTGTTTGTTCTGTGTCTGGGTATCTATCTGTTATATTTGTAATTCCTCTATTGTCTGATGTTCGTAATACAAGTGCTTTAAGCGACTTGCCACGGAGTCAGGTCAATGTGAGATATGTGTGAATTTACCTTTTAAAAAACTAGCTTTTTAATATTTAGTTAGATAAGAAGTAAGATGTTTTCGGCTTGTTTTAAAAGTTTAAAAAACGACAAACATTATTCAGAAATTATTATTATCAAGACAAAGTGCGCCTCAATTCTGCATTTTCAATTAGTTATTCTGTGTGTATTTATCCATTAGTGATTCAAAGATACTGTTATTTTATTTGCATCTTTACTTGTTTCAGGTAAAACGTCCTGCTGTTTCAAGTTTGTTTCGGAATAATTCTAAAGTATATCTGTAAGTACACAACATAATACTTCGTGCTGCATGTTAGATGCAAACAGAAATATAAATTTCGCGGGACCAGCTGTTGAAATTACTGCTTGATGATTTTCTTTTTTGTCATTTTTTGTCATCATTATCATACCGGCTTCAGAATGTCCTTTACTTGGTAAAATCCTCCTCAAGAAAGGGCAGTTATTGCCTATTATTGCCGCGCTGGGGAGAAGTGGTGGTTATCTAGTGTATCGTGATGGGACTGCTACCACCCATCGCCGTCCGGTGCATTTATGCTGCTCTGTATCGAATTGATATACCGGTTAAGTCTCGTGCTGAAGGAGGTACTATTTTACTCTGCCGGTACACCACAGCACGTCATCATTAAATCAGTTGTATGATATGTAGTGCACGTCGGTCTTCCCAAGAGATTTCCTACAGGACCGGGTGTATGCGGCTTGCAGGGGCAGGTCTATTCAAATAGTCTGTCTCTCTTGTCGGCGTTCGTCTACCGCTATGTTTGCTGATGAAAAATAAAGTAAAGTTATTATATAAACATCTCATACATTGATCTGATTCCATGTTTAGTCGCTTAAAGCACTTGCGTTACGGAAATCAGACAAAAGAGGAATTACAAATATAATACTTAAATACATATTCTTAATACCGTCGAACAAACATAAATATCATCATATAAATATCTGTCCTGTGTGGGGATCGAACCACGAACCTTGGCACATAAGGTAGGATCACTACCGTCTGCGCCATCGGTCCGTCATACATAAAAATAAAAAACAATGTAACAATTATACTTGAACACTCTGCACCACTGTCAGTTTAATTGACTATTGCTCAACGGGCCATGCGAGTATTTGCTTTAAGAATTAGAAATTAAATAAATATTTCGACTTTTTTGTAAGCGTCGTTGCTGATGATCTGTGAAGATGACATGGAGCCATCCAAGCCGTTATTTTTGTTTGTATAAACTTAGTTTGAAGACCCTTTCAGTGCTGTAGTCTTAGGATATGCTTGCTGGTCAATAATAGATTTAAAATGTGACTGTTATTTTTATTTATAACTTCTGTTCTTCTGTTCTTTATAACTTCTCTTCCTTTTTTAAAAAATAATAAAAGTGCTTCCTTTTATTATTTTTTAAAATAAATTCCCACAACATCTTATACATGAACCTAATTCCGTGATAAGTCGCTTAAAGTCTTCACTTCAGACAACAGAAGAATTGTAAATATACTATTTCAGTACATATATTTAAAACCCAGGTACAGAACAGACATAAATATCATAATATTAATATTTGTCCTGGGACAAGAAGGGACCTTTGGCAGACAAGACAGGATCCCCATCTGCGCCATTGAGCCCGTCATTAAAATGTACTTGTGTTTATGAATTCTAAATGTCATATGAATTCAGGTGCACTTTTTTCAGACATTTATTGAGTTTTTATTGTTATTTTTCGTTTTTGTGTCTTAACTAGGAATTTATGTTGTGACTTTCAACCTTAATATTGTTTTTAATTCAATAAAATTTTATCCTCTAAGCGAATTGATTAAACAAAAAAAAAGAACGAAAATATAGTTCGGTTATAAGTAACATAAGTTACTGCGTCTTAGGAAAAATCATTTAAAAAAAGAAACACAACCTCCGGAACATTTTCCAAGTACTTTTTTTTTTTTAAAAAAAGATGATTGATGATAATCTTGAATATCGAAGACGTAGTTTACGTTAGGTTTCTTTTGACGCCTGTAATGTACCGCACAAAGCATGTATTATTTTTAAAATTAAAACTACACAAAGAAACATTCGTGCGTATACCCGCCGTTTACAAGTATTCGGAGAAACCCCGCGAATTGACATATAGAATTACAAAAAAAGTCCGTCTCTGTTTACACAAAGACAGCGCGAGGCTAGGGGCTTTCGCTTGTTAGATCTGAATCCCTCTTGGTAATATAATTTCATAAATCATTTTGCAGTGACATCATTATTTTGCGATTCGCGTTCCGATTTTTGTCATCCAATAATTTTGGCATTATAATGAACTGGACGCCTCTTTGGTTTATGCAGTCACCTTTCAAAAAACAGCATGATATCAAATATGCTGATGTATGCTTGCGATGCAGAATATATGCAAAATATTATATACAGTGCCGTGAGGTACCGGCAGAGTAGAATAGTACCTTTCACTGTATCAGGTGTCGTAAGAGGTGACTAAGGAACCAAATCCGATAGATGGCGGTGTATCCATCCGAGACAGTTTAGCTCAAATGCATAGGGTGGGCAGCATCCTCTTCGCGAAAGCTGTGCTCTGCGATTGTCAACACGTTTCCCCAGCCCGGCAGTTATGGGCAAAAATCCTCCTTTCTTGGTGAGGTCTATATCCAGCTGTGGACTTCCAATAGTTGTCACGATGGTGATGATGATATTATATACTGGATAGATAATGTATGTAATGAATAAATGTATCATGCCAATATATAAATAATAAATTGTATGACTTTAATTTTTGTAAAACAATAATTACAAAATGACAAAAATTCGTACATTTACCCAACTCCGCAATAAGTAGCTAATAAAACTTATGTTACGGATATCAGAAAAAAGAGCATTACTAATACAATACCTCAATACATATATAACACCTAGACATAGAACAAAAGTTCATCATATTATTTGTTCCGGGTGGGAATAGAATCCACGGTTCTCGGAGCATGAGATAGGAACACTACCGTATACGCTATAGGGTCTATCATAAAAATATAATTGTGAACGAAATGCGTCTCATAATATTTTGTTGCGTTTTCCCGATAATTTTTCTTGATAGAAGTACTTGTCAAAGGCTTTAAAACGCGAAGTTTAACTTAAATACGATTCTTGAAAGCCGACTTTTGCTTTCGCTAACTGAGTGATAGAATGAAACCTATTGACAGGCGTGATGGTGCAGATGGCAGTGATTGTATTTTATGCGCCAAGGGGTATATTGGTCTTGGGTAGAGATCCTACCCACGTGGGTTAGGATCTCTACCCAAGGCCAATTTTCATGTATATGATGATATTTATTTTTTTTAGTCTGGGTGTTGAAAATATTTATTTAATCCTCTGTTGTCTGACGTCCGTGCATACGTACTTAATGCGACTTACCTCGGAAGTCAGGTCAATGTATGAGATGTTGTGGAAATTTATGAATATAATTATAAAACAACTCTTTTTTTGCTGTTTAAAGGGTGTGTGAATTTATTGTTATTGACATCCGTGTTGATTAATCCGTTAATGGTTGCAAATTTATGACGTCACAAATACACAGGAAACCTACATCCTCATGGTGCTATATACCTCTCATATTTCAAAGCCGAAGGGAATTAATGACGGGAAGAATCGTTTTGAATTATATGACATAGCAAAGGTATGAAGTCCGACAGTGCAGACTTATTCATTGGTTTAAGAGCGATCGCTTTAAATCGCCAAAGCAATTATACGTCCGATTTAGGACCAATCAGATTTGCCCCAATTTTATAGGGGGAAGTGGTAGGTGACGAAGGAAAGACTAAGTGGGAACGAGTAGATCGATTTGGTCTCGAAGTTGATAAGTTTTATCATTGGACGGACTTTTATGGAATCTTCTTTTTTAGTTTGCGCTAAATTTGTTCGAATGAAGCGTTAAGATGTAGTTACATTTCCATGTTATTTGTAAGTCTGTGCCTTTGCTTGTATTGTGATGGGAGATTGTAATATAAGGGCTATGGACAAATGGAATATCACTTTCGCCACAATATATTGAAATATTTGTACCTAAAAAGAAAAACAGTGTGCTCATAATAATCAGCGTCAAATATGTCAAACTTTTACCTTAGGTAGACCTCATACAAATTTAGTCTGCATTGGTACCTCACTCTTTCTTTATACCGCCAAATAGCAATGGGATTTCCAGTTGATTGCCATCTATTGGTTCTTATACCTCAGTCGCGACTTTCAAGACTGCAACAATTTTAGGTACTATTTTAATACTCAACTTCAATTATACTAAGGACAGAACTCCTGCAGTTGTTAGTTGACAGTATTCTAGTATTTAAATACAATACTTGATAGGATGTACCTTATCGCTTTAATCGTACAATACAATGCTTATCTGAATATGAACACTTATCTCTGAACAGCCTTTATCTGATTTCCTATTCACTCGATCTGAGAGTGCCTTACCAACATAATAACCTAAAACAACAATTCCATTTTAAAAACGAATTAAAGTGCTGTACTTTAATTCGTTTTTCAAATGGAATAATTATATAAATTCCTACGACACATCATGCATCCTGATTCCGTGATAGGTCGCTTAAAGCACTTGTGTTACGGACATAAGACAACAGAGGAATCACAGATATTCTACTTAAATACATTTATTTAACGCCCAGACACAGAAAAAACATAATATTATCATATAAATGATATCCTGGGTGGGTATCGAATCCACGACCTTTGGCGCACAAGGCATTACCATCTGTGCCATCGGGTCCGTCTAAAGTAAAATTGAGTTAAATAATACATCATATCGAATTGGAGACACTTGCTGCAGCTAAGCGTCTTTGCTCTATAGTCAGTTCAGCTTCTGGCTATAGCATCACTTCTACAAATGCCTGCCTCAAGTCGAGAACCGACAGATGGCGGTATATCCATATAAGCAAGTAAGCTCAAATGTACAGGACAGTGATGAGCAGCAGCACCCCAGTCACAAAAGTTGCACTTTGCAATTGCCACCACGCTAGCATGGGCAAAATTCCCCCTGCCTTTAAGGCCAATGTCCAGCAGAGGACTTCGTGATGATACATTTTATACTGATTTTCATGTTATTTTTGTCAGTTACGGCCTTGATAAATTAGTAGCACAGGTGACATTGCATAAATGTGAGATATCCGTGAAAATATCGGAGCACCTTCCCGAGCGTGCCTTATTTAATTTGGCAAGATAAACAGACGCTAAAGTGGTGCTCAACCGGCTCGTCGACATCGACAGATCCCGTTCATTATGGGCGCCGTGCCTTAACAATTTTAAATACATCTCTTAACGGCAATCCGTTACTATACTACGTTCTATTATCCGTTACTATATATCCGTTACTATTTTTGCAACATTAACGATTCGGGCCTAATTATTGTTGTGAAAACAACTGAAGATAGTGACTATAATGGGATCTGGCTAGAACCGCAAGATCGTACTACACTTGGTGAGTCGTATGCCCAGCAGTGGATATCCAACGACTGATATGATGATGTAGTATAATAGTATGCGAAACTGTCATTTTTTTTTGCTATTACATTCCAATAGCTAGCTGAACCTAGCGAGAAAGATCAAAATAATATACTTTGTTGTACACCTTAAATAAGTCTAAAAAGAAGTTCGCTATGATATACGAGTATGTATATCTCTTAGAGATAAACCCACAAATACCATTTTTAATCCTTAGTTTATCCGCCCGAAGCGGGTCGCAAACTACTGAACCGATTTCAAAAATGATTCTTTTAATTGAAAACTACATTATTAGCGAGTGACATAAGCTGTATTTTATTCCATTATTATTATTATTATGTATAATTTAATTTAATGTATTATATATTATTTAATTCGATTATAATAAGCCTTTAGCCGTGAAGTAACGGCAGACTAGAATGATACCTCGCCCTAAAATAGGTGTCGTACAAGGCGACTGAGGTACCAGAACCGACAGGTGGCGGTATATCCATGCAAAAAAGTCAGCTCAAATGTACAGGGCGGGTATGGTCAGCTTCTCTGTCGCGAAAGCTGCGCTTTGTGATTGCACACGCTTGCCCAGCGCGGCAATTATGGGCAACATACCCTCTTTCTTGGGGAGACCAAGTGTCCAAAAGTGGACTTTTAACGGCTGGTATGACGATAATGAATAACCCGTGATTGTGAGATGTTTGCAAAAACAGTTAATCATAATCGATTTTCAATACTGCCCGGCCCTTCCGTATAGCATGATAAATTCCTTTGTAGGTATTTAATATCTGTACGGTGTCGTGTCTCCGCCATTTATCAGCCATAGAATGGCGGCCTGCACTTCTTTTGTCTCACGTGGGGCTACCTTCCTCTTTATATTATATCCGCTTTCCTTCGACCATGTGATTTATAGGTTTTGTGTTCACTTCACTTCAGCGCTTTAGTCTATGGTATTTATTGTCGGCCATCTTTCGATCCGTGTTTGTTTTTGTATCCACACCAACTATAGCATCTTTATCATAAATAATCCTGGCGATCGTCTGTATATTTGATATTTTAGTCATGTGGTAGTGTCTCCCTAGTGTTGGCGTTTTTTGATCAGCGAATATTTCACTATTATGATCCAATTTGAAGATAGGATGGGGGGAGGTGCGAGAGACGGTGCGTTATATATCGCGACGCGGCACGCATAGCAAAATTGATGCGGCCGATATTCAATGTTTCAGAGATACGACTCCACGGCCGTTTCCCTGTCTTAATGTAGTGCAGATTATGTCAAACGCCAAACAGTTATATAAAAATTTTTGAATTTTCGTTAAGTATTCATAAAATACCGTTGTTCAATCTAGACCTTAGTAGACATGTCGTATTTTTCCTAGTGTCCCTATTGTTCTGAGAAATCAGCTACATCTCTTTAATTTTGTTCTGATATATCCAGGTTCGAGCCCCGCTTCACTCTTGAAACAAGAAAAATCTTATATTTATAAAGATTATATTTAAACTAGTTTCAACAAAAAACTTACATGCGGCCTCATACCTCTTCTTACAAAGGTAGTCTGCATTGGTACGTCACTCACCTACTTCTACCGCCAAATAGCAGTGTTCCCATTGCTGTGTTCCGGTTTGAAGGGTGTGAGAGGCAGTGAAATTACTGGTTTTATGTGACACAGTATCTAAGTTCACAGAGTTGGCGACACGCTAATGATATCCTTGTGATGACACTAGCGTCTATAGGCTGCGGTCACGTTTACCATCACGGATCTTATGCTCGCCTTAGAACTTCATAAAATATAAAAAAGTGATTACACCGCCACTCTTTCTCATTCGGCTGAAAATCATAAAAATATTTCATCATTATTTACGTCTTGTTTGATGAAAAAAAATTATTAAGAAATACAATAAAATAAATTACATAAAACCTGTCGTGTACACGTATCGTAGGTTACCGTCTAGTTAATAATGTGTTTTTTTATGAGTATTAGTGTCATACAAACAGTAAATGTACATGTAATAATTAAATAAATAAATAGATATCTGTTACAAACTTACTTTTTGTCGAGTGACGCGCCTTGAATTGCATTGTTAATCACGGACCGCGTACGCTCGTTCAAAAAATGCAGTTTGGGTGAATTGGATCGATGTCGGGTACATGGCGTGCGACCGTTGGAGAATTCGCCGGCGGCAAGTTCGGTTATTGGAGCCGGGGCCACAATAATAATAGTGATCGTTCTACTAACATTTATGCATAGCATTTTCAGTTCACTGCTAATGGAAAGTATTAATGACAGTGCAGCGAAGGTGATATTACGAACATGACACCGTTGTCTGACAATTTGATTATTAGCTAGCTATCGTCATTATATCAGCCATTGGAATCCCCAAGAAAGAGGGATTTTTGCCCATAATTGACGCGCTAGGCAGGCATGGTGGCAATCGTAGAAAGCAACTTCGAGGATGCTGCTGCCCATCGTCACCTTGTAATATTTAAACTGCGCTATTTCGGATGGATATACCGTCTGTCGCTTCCGGTACCTTAGTCGCCTCTTGCGACACCTGGTACAGAGTGAGGTACTAACAGAGTAGAATTCTGTGTAAACATTATTATATTAGATTACCTACACACTGCAGAATAGCATACTTTACTAGTGTGAAGATATATACAGAAGGAATACTTGTTCTATATACATGTTTATTTGATTGGTTTCGGTGCAATGCTGATCTTAGATTTTATCCTTACGAATATTACAAATGTGAAAGTAACTGTCTGTCTACCTGTCTGTTACGCCTTAACTACTGAACCGATTTCTGAAATTTAGTACGCAGATAAATTAGTACCTTAAAAACGACTCAGGCTACTTTTTAATTCGAAATAAATGCTGTAAAGAGTCGAAAGGGGAAATGAAAAGTTGTATGGAAGTATTGTTCTTTTTAGAGCTAGAAGCTTGAAAATTAGTTTTAGGTTATTGATTCGATTTAAATAAATATAATACTCTAAGTTAAATAAAATAAAGTATGGTAGATAACTAAAGAAACTATTTGACGCGGACGAATTTGCAGGTACAGCTAATCATTAATTAATTACATGATACCTCATGCGTTGACCTGAATCTGAATTAAATCAATTATAGGTATTACGGAAATCAAACAGCAGAGGATATACAAGTATAATACTTAACTTACATTTATATGTATATGTAACAAACGAGACACAGAACAAATATAAATGTTCATCACATAAAATTTGTTCGCACGCACGATCTTTGGTGCACAAGATAGGAAAAATAACGAACGCGACATCGCGCCAGTCGATTTAAAGCATTTTTTTACTAGAAAAAATTCAATGTCTCATGTTTTAAGGAATGGGTCCGAACCAGGTCCCTTCTCTTTTCAGGGAAATGCCAATTATTGTACCTTGTGTTCAGATGAAAATCAGTGCCACCCCTTTCATTACATTATCCCGAAATGCTGGAACTAATTCTATATCAGTTTATGAAAGCTAAAGCTAGTTGGATTAGAAAACGTGTCTGAGGAATTAAATAAAAACTTCTCAGGGATGAAATGAAAGCTTTTATAGCGACTTACAATCACATTCAGATGTATAATGATCATACAAAGAGAGAAATAAGCTCCAGCGGTTTCTTGTATCCCTCCTGCACCCTCCCGAGTGACCCTCGTAAAACCGGGGTCGGAGGGAATGAGTGAGTCACTTATACGACTATGACTAATGCATACTCATTGTTCCGCCATAACTGGTACTTGGATTTGGAGCATTGTTTGTACTCCAAATTTCCACGTAGTCGACCACTTGCGCTATCAGTCACGCGCCATAAAACGAACGAAAGAAATAAAAAAACACATTTACCATAGAGAAAATTAAACGAATAAGGAAAAATAGAGTTGATTTAGTACCATACACTATACCAGGTGGCATAAGAGGCGACTTAGGTACCAGAAGCGACAGATGGCGGTATATCCATCCAAAACGGTGCCGCTCGGTGCCGCACGCATCCAACCAAAAGTCGGTGTGGGAGGCAGTAACATAATATGATCCGAAGGGTCGTAGGTTCGATTCCCACCCAGAGCAAATATTTATATAATTATTTTTATGTTTGTTCTGTGTCTTGGTGTTAAATATATGTAGATAATATTATATTTGTGTTTACTCTGTTGTCTGGCGTCCGTAACACAAGTGCTTAAAGCGACTTACTACGGAGTCAGGTCAAATATAATAATATAACTTACAAAGTTGGCAACGCGCCTATGATAGCTTTCTGGTAATACGAGCGTCTGTAGGCTGCGGTAACACTCACTATCACGAGGGCTGTATGATTGTTGTCGACCTGGTCTAATGAAAAAAATCTACCGCTCTCGCTTCCTTAAAGCACATCGTTGTAGGTTAAAATTTTTATAATAATAATCTTCACACAACATCTCATACGTTGACCTGATTTCGTGGTAAGAGGCTAACAGCGCTTGTGTTACGGACATCAGACAACATATGAATTTAAAATATAATACTTAAATACATACATCCAACACCCGGATACAGGCCAAACACAAATATCATCGCGTAAGTATTTGTCCTGGGTGGAGATCGAATCCACGACCCCCTGGAGCATAAGATAGGGTCACTACCATCTGCGCCGAGCCCGTCAAATTCGTTAATCCGAAAATATCATGCGGGTTACAGTCGTGGCGTTACAGAATCCCCACGTATCTTCGCGTACGCTTTTATTGAATCACGGAAGCGCTCGCAATCCTCTGCTCCACTTTGAATACTCCGGCTACCTTTTCATAAGAGTGCAAGAATTACTCGCAGCGTTTGCAACAAGGCAGCTTAAAATATTACCATTTTTTGTTAAGGCCCAGCCTTTGTTAGCGTGGTGTCCTTTGTCCCGTTCGCTGGTTCCTGTTTCTGAATGGGAATTCAAAATATTTGACTGATGAAAATTATTTTAAGCTCTCTATTTTTATAGGGAGCGCTGCGCGCCGCGTAATTCACATTCCCCTGGGAATATGAGGACAAAATATAGCCAATATTATTCGCTGATGATATAGATTAGTGAATGGATTTTCGGAATCAGTTTTGTGGCTTTCGAGTTTATTTGATACTAACATACAAATATTTAAATCTTGTGTTTTTTATACCATTTTGGGTTGGGCTTTGTAAAATATTTTTTAAATACAATGTAGCCGATTTTGCTCCAAAATATAGCTTGCTAAAGGTGAAACAGTTTTTTAAACGGTTTGTTTTAAGTATAAATTGTAAAAATCTGATCTCTCTTATTCAAAATATTAGTATATTAAACATTTCTGACAAACCTCAGTGCCGCAAGTCGAAAATTTTCAACCAATGTGCGACCAGCGATGACCTATGGCAGCGAAACGTGGTCCCTTACCATTGGCGTTATTGGCCAACTGAAAGTAGCTTAACGAGCTATGGAGAGGGCAATGCTCGGGGTTTCTTTGCGCGATCTAATGAGAAGATTTGTAACAGAGCCAAAGTTACCAACATTGCCCTGCGAATGAGTAAGTTAAAGTGGCAGGGGGCAGAGCATCTGGTGCGCAGAACCGATGGCCGTTAAAGTCGTAAGGTTTCGCAATAAAGACCACGTACCGGCAAGTGCAGCGTAGGGCGCCCACCCGCAAGATGGACAGACGATCTGACTAAAACCGCAGGATCGCGCTGGACACAGGCCGCATACAACCAGTCCTATTGGAGATTACTTGGGGAGGCCCATGTCCATCAGTGGAAGTGGCTGATGATGATGATGAAACATTTGCCGTGAGGTACCGGCAGAGTAGAATAGTTCCTTTCCCTGCACCAAGTGTCGTAAGAGGCGACCAGGGTATCAGAATCGACAGATGTCGGTATATCCTTCTAAAACAGAAACAGTGCAGCTCAAATGCACACAGGGTGGGGATGGGCAGCACCTTCCCCGTCGCGAAAGCAGCGCGGCAATTACGGGAAAAAAACCTCTTTTCTTGGAGAGGCCTATGTCGAGCAGTGGACTTTCAATGGCTGATGTAATGATGATGATGATATGAAATATAATGTTATTATTGTTAGAGAAATTAGTGTCTCCAAAGAGCTATATCCTTGTTTAATAATTATATAATAGCATATACTTATCTGATATATGTTAGCGTATATACTCTGGTCCAGAGTCAGAGTAGGAGGTCATACGATACCGGCAGAGTAGAATTATAGCTCCATCAGCACTGGGTGTAAGAGGTGGCTGCCGTACCGCAATTGATTAATATTGGAATAATCATCAGGAACAAATCTGCGAGTGCCGTCACGTCACCCAAAGTAAGATCCAGCTTATTGGAGAGGTCTAACGGCTGATGTAAAATAATAATGATTAGTTATAATATTTAAGGGAAAGAGATAATGATAAAGAATGATTTTAAGGAGAAGACATCGATTGGTCACCATTTTTAAGGGGAACAAATTATAATTACGTATCATTTTTCAGGAGAAGACAATGTAAGGTATCATTTTTATGAGAAGAAATCCATGATTGTTGACTTATTTATGCTCATTTTAACTACAGTTTAAAACCGTGTCTGGCATGCGTGACTTAATTATCACATCGATAAACACTTAAAAAAACTAACGGCGAATGTACATGGGCGTAAAAAAGTAATAGACTTTTTTTCTGAAATAGGCACGTGTACAAAATAAAACGACATGTGAAGGCCACGGCCAGCAAGGAGGCCGCGACGTCGAAGGTAATGTGTGAAACATTGTCTACTACTAGTCGTCAACTAGTCGTTTTTTTTAAGAAGAGACCTATACACAGACACACACACATATTTTTGTTTTTATTGTCAGGAGAAAGTTCTTATGAACGAAAAATAAACAAGAAAATTGCGCAGATAATGTTACAAATTTTTACTTTGCTACTTTTTTAATGTAACTAATGACATAATCGTCAGTTGTTTGAGAACTGGCGCGTTTAGAAATGCTTCCCTACAAATATATATAGAATAATGAGTACTATTTTTCTATAGTAAACATTTTTTTATGAATACTTAAGATAGCACAGCGTCTGTTGAGTCAGCCAGTCGTCCTTTAAATATTAGATTGCCGGCGACCGTCCTTTTGAATTTCACTTTATATTTTCCTGCTTCTAAATAGAATTTATATTTGATGTTAGACCCGTGATACTACACGGGTAAACACTGCAATCAGTTAATTGCGCGTAGTAGCGTTCACGTGATGAGAAACAAAACTTACAAACAAAATTAAGAAAAATGTAAAGGTATTTGATTGACTATTGTCTATACTGCAGTCTACAATACCTTAAACACAGTTCAGAAATTATTTCTTGACATCACGAAGAAAAGTAACGACTAACGCATAGAGCAAACATAACTACATTTCACAATAAAACTACTCTTTTAACGGCTCTAAAACGCGTTTATTTGAGAGTGGTTACCTTGCAGTAACCATTGTAGTGCCGTCAAGTACCGAAATAGTAGAATAGTACCTCCCCCTGTACCAGGTGTAGTAACAGGCGTTTAAGTTACCAGAACAGACAGATGGCGCTAAATCCATCCAAAACCAGAAGGGCAGCAGACCGTTGCAAAAACGGCGCTCTGCTATTGCCGACACGCTTGCACAGCGCGGCAATTATGGGCAAAGTTTCCCCTTTCTTGGGAAGGCATTTGTCCAGCAGTAGACTTTTATAGTTGATATGATGATGATCTATTCTTAAATATGTCAATAAACAATGCCGTCTAGTAAAAAAAAATAATGCCGTATAGCACCGGAAACCTCGAACAAAAAATGTTAAAAGTTAAATAAACCGCGTTAAAAGTTTAAAACCGTTAAAAGAGTAGTTTTATTATGTTGTTGTGAACGCGTGAATGTTAGAAAACAATATAACCTCATATAATATCGAAACCACCTTAAATTGAAGCGTATTAAGCTATAAACGCGACCACTCTGAGCATATTAAAACGTCAATACCACCACGATATCAATTTGCCGACTAAAAAATGAATTGAATAGCGAAAATGCATTTCAGAGAGCAGAGGCGGCGACGCGGGACTAAAGTCATTTGCAACAAGAGCCCACACTGCGAAGGCAATGAACACAGATATATGTATCTATAGTTCAAGCGAAAGCGTTGAACGCGAACGAACTTACTGTAGCTGTCAGATTTTATAGAGAACAAAACGGCTTATGGAGTTGTGTGGTTTGTTAGCGCTGACGCCGGGTTGGGATTTATACAAACTACTGGGTATATAGTCCTTTTCACCACCAGTTTTTCTGGCAGGTTCTTTGCTAGTGGCTCGTTTATTGAGCTTAGTTTTGAAACCCGTCCGTAAATTGCTGACTGATTTAAAGGTGACTCATATGACTTTGGGCCTTCACTGATCATCATTGGTCATTGTATTGAAGCATTTTGATGTATTATTGGTAAATAGCAGCGCCCCGCGGTTTTTCCCGCTCTGTGGAAAAGTTACTCCTTGGGATATGACTGTATTATAGTATTAATAGTCTAGCCAAAAGTCTGCCTGAACTTGACATTAATTTTCATACTTTTCCCGGGTTTTTGTCATTGATAAAATCGTTTGATGGCTTACCGTAAGATTGCTGAATATAGATTTTCAGTGTTTGTGTATTTCGTTATTTATTTTACAACCTTACTGAGAGATTATTACCTTTTTTTAGTATTAATAATTATGCATGATGTGATTGCCTGTAATTGTAAAAACAGATAGTTAATATCTATTGAAATCGCAATCATTGTTCTTAATTTTCTGTTACTTATGTTAGTAAAATAAATTATAGCTATGCTCGAGTGAAATTACCGATAAAATAATTTAGATGTTATTTTAATATTGACATTCATATATTATGCAGATGCGGAAAAAATTATTCTGGTCTTCACCTCATCTCAACACGATGTTTAGCAGATTTGCGGATGAAACTTGGCAGGCGTTAGGTTCGGACGCTCATCGTTATAATGTGGACAAATCTTTAAAAATTTTATTTTACTTTGATATGTAACATATATTACACATACATCCAAACATTCTTACAAACTTTCACTTTTATAATTTATTAGTAGGATTATTTTAACCAAGATAAATTTGAGATTGTGAATTTTTTACCCGGTAAAGAGACTTGGTAGATGGAATTGTGAGATGTGACGATGATGTCTCTTATCGTACAACGAAAGTATTGCTTATGAATATCCAATTAAACGGTAAAAAATTAACTATGATCTATGCATTGTTGTTATGTTCGAAGTTTTTTACCTAACAGCGATCGTTTTTGATGATCGATGTTTTAATTACTTCATCATTGTACTCAAAGACCTTTTAACTGCTAGATATATGACACCCAAGAAAAAGAGAAATTTTGCCTATAATTACCGCGCTGGGCAGGCGTGATGGCTATCCCTGCTTGACTAGAATGGTGGTGCCCATCACAGCCTTGTTTCATGTGAGCGATACTGATTTAGATGAATATTTATTATATTAGCAAATCATTAGCTCCTGATGATCACAAAAACAAAAAAAAGTGATAATTTTATGGATATATCTTTTGTGGAAACAAAATATATATCCATATTAATGTGTTTTCTGTGTATGGGTGTTAAATAAATGTATTTAAGTAGTATCTTTGTAATTCGTCTGTTGTCTAATGTACTTAACACGAGAGCTTTAAGCGACTTATCATGGAATCAGGTCAATGTATGAGATTTTGTGGAAATTTATTTAGGTATTGCAACGCCATCTTTTGGACTGTTCAGTTATAGCGCATGGAGCAAATCTTTCTTTTTATCGCCTGTTAACACGCTGACCTCCATTAGACCTCTTAGAGCTATTCTGCTCTCTTCTGAAAACATAACGGCCAATCAGCATATTTTCGCGCCAATCGAAGTCTAACTCTACGGTACTGAGGGCAGTTTTGGCACATTAGCTGTGCTCTCGGACTGCTTTCTGCAAGTATTATTTTTACGGTACGTTCACTCACACTGACATTTTTTACCTCAATAAGCCGTGTACGAGCTTCTTTAGCGGTGTAAAAGGTCTTCGGGTGTCTGAACCCATCTCCCGAAATCGTCTGACGGCGTCACGTATCGTGGTTCGAGGTATACCATGTGTATGAGCAATGTGACGTTAGCTGTACCCAGCATCGGCGAAAGCCACAACCCTAGCTGCACCAGTTGCATCCAGAGGCATTTTTTTAAGTTCCACGCAGTAAACAATCAATCCTAATTCAAATCAAACAATATTGTAACACTAGACAACAAGAACAGGAAAATTTTATTCTGTAACGCTACTGCAAAGAATGTTTAACGACTCAATCCCAAAAATGCATCCGTGACGCAAACGTGTGCAACAAAATAAGAGTATAAGTGTTTCATTCAGTGTGAGTGTTGATAAGACGTGGCGATACCAGTGCTTTGGTTGGAATCCGCTCGGAGAAATCGCGGGTACCTTACAAAAAGGGAAACAGGCCCAAGTAACGGACCATTACTCATGGCAGACGCAACAGGATGTCATAAGTTTATGATGTATAGGTTATTCAGTCCAAGATTGGTGTGCTCCTCTAAATTTAACTTTATTAGAGTGACAGAAAGCACTGAAGTGGCGTCGCACGGTTTATTTCTATAGGCATTACGGCATTTCGTATCCTAAGTGACTATTAATTTTGTTTACATTACAAAGGTTTCACGTGTAAACTATCTATATATATACAAAATACATGTCACGCTGTTTGTCCAGAATGAACTTCTATATCTATGGTATTACTTTTTTTTATAGCTGCGTGTGCGGTACTTGCGAAACACTAATCTAGATAAGAAATTTAGGCAATCTATAATATTGATTACTAGCTGACCCTTCAGATGTTTTACTGTCTTAACTATATAATAATATTACTACTAGATATACATCCCTTCCCCCGAAGAAATGAAGAAATGGGGAATAACTATTGTTTGTTTAAAAAATATATTGCGACTATAAGTTGAGATATAGCTGTTAGCAAACATTTATTACATCGGTTCAGTAGTTTACAAGTTGTTCCCGAATAAACACCGTGACACGATTTTTTTTGTATAAAGATTATATCAAGCCATAGCCACGTCTAACGCCTTTAGCTTCGAAGGCAGGAAACTTCTTTACAACACTCTTTGTAGGTTTTAAAGGCGAGAACAGGTAATAAGCAGACAGACAGACATAATTTCGAATTTATAATTAGTATATAATGATGAGATTAACATGATGTGCGTTTGTATAATCTATAATGTTATATCGTCATCAGCTCTGAGAAGGTATAGGGGATAACCTCCCTCTAATTCTATTTCGAATGTGTTCCTGCCAAAAAAACGAATCAGAACGTCATTTGTCCGACGCGACGACAATCGCTCGCGGTGTATCGTTTTCGAATCTAATTTTCGCTCCACCCACTTTGTTTTCCCTCTTTTTTATTAGCTTTCATATTTTTTATCCGCAACACCTAAAGTTAATTCGATGTGGGCAAACCTAGTTTCGCCGGTGTGAATTCATTAAATCAATTTATTTGTTTTGCTTCCTTTTTTTAACCGTATTGTATGTAATCTGAGCGAATTATTTTTTATTGGTTCATGGAACATAAATTGATTTCATCTCCCCTCGTGGTCGAGCCGGTTGGTTAGTCCAAAAAAGTTAAAATCCGGCGATACTTGAAAAATTAAAAATAGTAAATAATTGCAGTTCGCTGTGTGGTACCGGCAGAGAAGAAACGTACCTCCGAGATACTGGAATCAACAGATGGCGGTATATCTATTCGAAGCAGTGTAGCTCAAACGCAACAGGGCGGAAATGGGTAGCAACATTGCCGTCACGATTGCTACTACGCTTGCCCAGCGCGGTAACTATGAGCATAGGCCCCCTTTTTTGGGAATTCCTATGTCCATCTGTGGACGTTTTATGGCTACTGTGGTGATGATTAAATAATTTCAGGCTAGAAAGACGTCTGTCATTTTTCATCGCTTCATTTAGTCTTGCAGTGTTAACAAATTATTAGCTTTTAAAAAGAGATCTCATCTCAGTTTCGATTACTTGAATTCTAATTTATCCGCCCATTTTATGTGGCAATTGTGACCTCTCGTCCAAGTTTGTTTTGATTGCGTTTTTACTTGTTTTTGTTTTAATGTTTACCTGCGTTGTTGATTTAGGCCTGCCGTGTTTTTGTGTAATAAACGACTTGTGTATTTTAAATTTTTCCGTGTTATCTGTTACGGTTTACAGTGAGTAATTGCCTAAAGTTTTTATTGAAATTTTGACAATGCTTTTATTTGTTGTAGATGATCTTATTACATAAATACATACATCACGCCTGTGTCCCATGGGGGTAGGCAGAGACTATGGATCTACACTAGCTATAATCTTGGCATACCTTTCTTGTTTCCCTTACTTGTTTAGTCCTTTCGTAAACGCTCATTTATTCTTGGTACTTCTGACGTGGCCCTTATTAAATCTTCTTCCAACCCTTCCATTTACTTCCGCTCTATAAATTTGTTCAGTCATTCTACTTTCACCCATCATTACAAACCATCTTAACCATCCATGATCTTATTAGATATTTACTATTCGTACTGTGAGCGGTACCAAATTGGCAGGTGGCGGTATATCCACACGAAGCAACCGCATATAGAAAATATGTTATGTGATTGATTGGACAAAAGTGCCCCGAAATGAAACAGCAGGAATGCATTATATGGTCTTTTAGTTAATATTTTGTCCAATGTATGTAGACCGATTTTTTAACAACGCGTGTACTAACTTTACTTACTACGTACTTCAAGGGCACGAAACAATCACTGCGCAGAACGGACTGGAATCGATTGAGGTTGAATCGCAATTGATTTTAATTATATTTTATCGCTTATTGACGTCCACTTTGAATACAAATAAGCTACCATATAAACAAGTATGATTAGATAATATTATAAATATAAATAAAATGATTGTCATGATTTCAAATTATTTTTTTATAAATCGCGTGAATGTTATCATTATTGTGGCATGACATAAGGCTTACCACGAGATAATCGCCAGCTTTTCTTGCACGTTCTTTCTAGCAGCCTTCCAAGCCTAATCGCGCTCTGTTGCATTTAGCTCTATTTCGAATTGATAAACCGCCATCTGTCGGTTCTAACGTCCATTGTATAAACAACTGGGTGTTCTCATGTCATATATTATCTCATCAAAAACTTAAATGTGAAAAGGGAGGCCAAGTTCAAATGCGTGGTTGTCGACTTTTCCGGCAAAAGAATTGATATCTAAATGGGTGCCAAGTTTTGTAGATAATCTTGAAATTTATTTGCAAAATCATACAACATTTTAAAATTAATTTAAAGCACAAAACTAACTTAGGATAAATTGAAGCTCTAGATTTAATTTGGCTAGTTTTCATTTACCAATTATACATATTTTATATTTGGCTAATAAACTTTATCTTCTGTATGTTAAAAAAGTAAAAATAGTTTGCTCATAAAGTCTAGCCATGATGTCAAAACAGTCGTAATGGTATTTTTGTTCCGACTGTAGAACGTCGCGAAAAAAGACTGATATTTGGTCCACCCAAGTTTTCATACAGGCTAACTGAAAATCAGTACATTCTTCTTTGCTTATGCAAATTGAAACAATTTTTTTCCTATTACACCTATAAATATATCGGTATTGAAAGATTCAGTTACATCGCAGACGACTTATAGACGAACTGAGCGAAGCCTAAAACACGTCTATCCGCATCGAAAGCTCACGCTCAACTAAATAGTAATAAAGTTATGGATTTTAATACCCTAGGTAATAAGGAATGGTTTTGAAGCGTGTAAGTTAGAAGCGACACGGTATATCATGTCATGTAAACCGAGCCTTATTCTGATGCAAAAGACTCATTATACTCCATTCAGTTATGTTTGCATTAAACAATAAGAAGTAAGCATACATACTTACTTTTGCGTCAATCATATTTGTGAGAGCTCCGAGCTAGTTGAGTCGACGATTTGAATCGATTGATCATCGATAACACTACAACTACCGGTTGGAAAGGCCCTCGATTCATTTGCAAGTCGACTGGTCCCCGCCACAACATGGTCGCTATGCCGACACAGACCTAGCCTTGCGCGGTTTTGTAAATTGGATATCGAACAATTAAAGATCGATTGGTGTCTCTGTGTGGAGATAGTGCAGTATGTGGGTGTTTACGGATTCTGATAGTGTACTATTGTGGTGTGTTAAAAGTTGTTTGTGCGGACTGTGGTAGTAAATTTTGTTTTGACGCAGCACTCTATATGTATGTGCGTAAAGTAAGGTTTATTGCGACTTAGAACTTAAAATTAACTGTAACTGTCTCTGTGAAGCAATTTAACTTACAAACTGAAGTTGTGTTGGCTGAATTTGAGAAATGAAGGTGCAATTATTTTTTAAACAAAGGAATTAATATGATTTTTAGCCTGAGTGTCGATCTTCAGTTGTAACGTATTTTAAATGTGGAATTCGAATATTTGTAAATATTTGTAAAGAATAGACTATTTATTGTATATATGTATTTGAACAGTTAAATTTGAATGAAAAGTGTTTGTCAGTTTCGATATAGATTCGATTTAAAATGCGTCGGCGAATACTGAAACAGTTTTGATTGAGGACTCTAGGTATTATTTGTTCATTTGTGTTGACGGTGTTTTTTTTATTATTTGGCAACAGAATTTCGAATGTATACCTTTTTTGTTACAATTGGTTTTATGTTTGAATTGCTGATAGAATTTTGATCGCAGTTACGAAAAATGTATGTTGCCAATAATAAAGTAATTTATAAATAATGGAATGCTGTTGTGGGCTGCAGGACAATTTAATATTCACTAATGCGTAAACTGGTAAGTGAATTCATAAATAATATCGGAACATTGTCTGTTGCACGCCATAAAGATTATTAAGATTACGTTTCTTTATTGATTCTGATCTTTTATTTTTTTCTTTAATTTCAAGAGCTACTTTAAAAAAAATTACAGCAAAAGTTCCTTTTAAATTGTCACAACGGGCGGTGACTTTTCAATGAGCACAAATTAGAGACGGCGTATTAACAGTATATTCTTATGTTGCGCATTCTTTTAACTATTTTTTCATGGTAGAAATCTTATCTTATGCGCCAAGGGTTATTTATGGGTTCGATGACGGTATTTGTGGGTTCGATGACGGTATTTGTGTTTGTTCTGTTTCTATGTGTTAACAACATATAATGAAGTATTATATTTGCAATTGCTCTGTTGTATGATGTCCGTGACACAAGTGCATTAAGAAAGTCGGAGACAAAAGTCTGGTCAATATATCGACGGTCAGAAATTCAATTGGCGTTAGGGACATATAGGCAAAAACTTTTGTATTAATTTATTTCTGACTTTTGTTAATAGTTTCAAGTAAAACATAATTAAAAATGGCTTTTAAAATAATAAAGTTATAAAGAATTCATTGCTTTTATTTTCGTTTTTGTTGTTCTTGTACACCTGTACATTATACTTTAAGACTATTGAATTTATGACCGTCGGTATCAGATGTGGTGTGAATATTGTTATTTTTTTTCATCTTTAAAGCTTACACGGTAAACATTGACCGTTCTATTCCGACAGCGATAAATCTAGATAGAAATTACTACCGTGCGTGCCTACATGATTAACCAGATGAATTAGTGCAATCAGCTCGTGTCCGCCGCACGTTTTCCAGCAAGGTACACAACACTGCCTCTGAATATTGTTAGTGGTTGGTTTCTACACAGTGCCGGTGTGTTGGTACGGCGATAAACTAGGTTTGAAACTAGTTGGTGCAATCGTCTTTGGCTGCGCGAAAGACCTATAGAAATCAGATCTACAAACAAAACTGCTTAATTGTAATTAAATATGTATATAATATGTAGAAGTTATTCAAAATGAGGTTGTAGTGTAGGATTATATATATATATATATATATATATATATATATATAATCTCATATTAAAAGTGCTGTGCAAAAGTATAAATTGAATTATATCTGTTTAATAGATTAAAAAAAGAATGATTAAGCCAAATGGCTCTCATGCAATTGTTAGTACGTAAATAAGTGTTAGGGTTTACGAACTTATATACTAATAATGTATGTCACCCTGGTATTTTTCGTCAAAGCAACTGCTACTTTTAACTTTTAATAGGTACGTATACTTTTATATTTATCGAGTGAATCACTTGCACCTACTTCAGTTTATTTGTGCTTTCCTGGTAGTTTTAATAAATACCTAATTAGAACGTAGATTATATGAGGTAGACGTCATACAAAGGTCGTCTGCATTCGTACCTCACTTTCAAACAGTTCTACCGCTATCGCTGTGTTTCGGTTTGAAGGGTGAGAGAGGCAGTGAAATTACTGCATAATGTGACATAATATCTTCAGGTTATAGGGTTGACAACTCACTAGTAATATTCTTGTGATAATACGAGCGTTTATAGGCTGGAGTGGAGCGTCTATCACGCGTAATATACTGTATATTTTTAATAAAAATGTGCTAACAAATGTTGCCATCAGACATATTTCTGCCAAGATGCAAAATTTGTCTATTGCATTCAGTTTAGTTTATGGTAATACAGTTATTATTTGTACCTAACTATCTACCTATCATTATGATCTATTAAAAAAATGTTATATCTAAAACCAAGCAAACGGTTCTCTTTTGGGTAAAACTAATCAGCCAAGAGACGCCCGTGTCATCACAAAGATATCACTAGCATGTCACTAACCCTGTAAACTAAAGATACTATTTCACATTTACCCAGTAATTTAACTGAATCTCTCACCCTTCAAACCGAAACACGATACTGCTATTTGGCGGTAGAAATAGGTGTGAGTGAGGTACCAATGCAGAGCCTTTGTATGAGGTCTACCTCCTACATAATTAGGTATTTATTAAAACTACTAGGAAAGTAGAAGGGTAAAAGGTGAATAGGCGCTTAACTGAATTACTCCAGAATCAAAGATCTCTACCTAAAATTGAACATTGTAAACAAGATCTCTATTTTTTGGACGTTTCTATACTCAAAAATTACTTGATTAATATACAGTTTTTTTTTATCGAGGAAAGCTAGACTTGCGAAACGGAAATCACGCGGAGGAAACCGCGGGGCGCTGCTTGTTAAATGTGAAGTAGAGAAAAGAAATAAGGTTAAAAAAATGTGAGACTCGTTAATCACCCCTCCCTCCAAATGAGCTTTATTCCTGAGTACTCCCTCCTTTTGAATCCTTGTCATTAATGCATTACCTCTCTAACACGCAAGCTTTCACTTTGCTTCCGCATTCCCTTCTTAAACGGATAATATATTTTTGTTTTTAGAATAAAACAGTACACTGTAACTGCGCACAACGCCGAGAGATGGCGTCAGTGTGCCATTCACTTCAACGCCGTGTAGTACTGATCCTGATAGCCCGGTAGCCCAAGCCGATTGGGCTCACTCTCTCCTCTTTGCAAATATTTTACTTCATTCCCCAACGATCCCCCCCCCCCCCAGAACTTGCTGCGGAAGCTGCGCTCTGCGATTGCTAAAACGCTTGCCCAGCGCGGAAATTATAAACAAAAGCCTCCTTCCTTGGAGAGGCATATGTCCATTTCAATAGTTGGTATGATCCTGCAAGGTGCCTTTATCGTCATGAAAACAATCAATAGTATATGAAATATGAATGAATGTATAGTCTCGTAATTTTTACCGCGGAGTTCCCGGTACCATCTATATATCATAATTCAGGGGTATAAAAATATAGCTTATATTATTTGATGACAATGTAACTTTCCATTCATAAATATATTTAAAATATATTTTGAAATCAGTGTAATATTCTTTGAGTTTATTCGTTACAAACGCACAATAATATCGTCCTGGTTACACCACTTTAAATGTGTTTATAGTTAGAATAGAAATATAATATAGTTGTGAAAGAATTATTGGAAATAGTCGAGTAGATTTTGAGTTAAGCCGCAACAAACAAAGAAACAGTCACATATTTCGTCTTTATAACAGACGCACGGTCCACGCATTGTACTCGTAAAAGTCCACTGAGGAGGTGGAGGTACTTGAATTGACAGTTGACTATTTAGCGTATCTCAACTAATACTTCTTAGATACAAAATTACCTGGATCTTTGGCTGGTAAATAAAAACAAAGACATCAGAATGTTGCCATTGTCTGATTAGTTGAACTCCATGATTGTACATCATTAGTCCGATGACGAATGGCAATTAGGTTGCGGCCGTCTGGCCGTTTTCCAACAGAGAACACACGGTTCCCGGCCTCGTACATCGTCAATGCGTGCACAACACACGATGCGCTGTGTAGTGAGTGTTGCGGTGGTGATGGCTGATCAATGGCGCATGTTCTAATAGCTTGTTAGTTTAAGCTTTAGCTTCGATCGAATCAGCATTATCAAGTCTCAACGGGAGGATGGACGGTTCGCTAATTCGATTCCCGCTAGCACTTTTGTTGTTTTCTGTGCTCTTGGTATTATTTCGAATATAGGTGATCGCTGTCAATCCTGGTCCGACTTCACGAGTAGCTGAGCGAATGAGAATGGCTCAGGTATAAATTTGCTTGTTAATAAGCGACACCATTTACTCTACCGGTAGATCTGAATTTGACATATGAGTATTGCAGCCAGCATTAAATGTACTCACTATATATACCGACAGGTAGCGCTATATCCATACGAATAAAGCATAGCTCAATTAGAACAAAGCGGGAAAGGATTGGGCAATTGGGCAATTGGGCAGTGTCCCCATCGCAACGCTCCGCTCTGCTATTGTCACCACTTCTCCCCAATGAGGTGGTACAAAATACCACGAAGAATAAGCCTTGAGAAGACCTAAGCGACTGATATCAAGATACCTTTAAAGTAAATCATTTAACTAAGTAAACTTAAGGGTAAAGTACCGCATCCACGGTACCGTTTGTCCTCATTCACCCTCTAAATAGGGAGATACTCTTGATAGAAGGAACGTACAAATATAGAGAACTAAGTTCCATTACGGACATTCAATTCCATTACAAAATTCCGATGCCTACACGCGTATTTTATGCATTTACATACAAGCAGTACCATCTGATGCGCCGGCATAACGAGGCTGCCATTTGCTCTGTTTGATGTGCCATTTGTGCAATTTGCGCAGACTTGATAAGAGCCGCGTTTGCTCTTACTGGGGCGGTGTCTCTTCTCTCCCTTCTGTCTCTAGGTCGCGATGAGATCAATGTCGTCTGTGGGATGGTTTTGTACGGTATTTTAAAAATATAACAGTGTAGTTGCCAGAAATACCGATACTTTTACCGATAGTTTCATCCCGTTGATCCCATTTATCATCATCCTCAAACTTGCCATTGGAAGTCCACTGATGGACATAGGCCTCCCCAAGTAATAGGGAATTCTGCGTATAGCCTTCTACAATAATTGGGCGATCTAACACTGGTAGAATTTTGCAAATTAGGTAAATACATTAGGAGATTACGGAAACCAAACAAACTCTTTAAGATCATCATTATTTTTTAATTATATTACTTGAGAATACTCAGTACTTTTACGGCCTCATTTATTTTTCACACTGCACCAAAGCATTACAAGTGAATGGTTGCGCGGTAGTCGATACGGGTATAGAGTACTACCTCCCGCAAAAAACGAATTGGTTTCCCTTAAATATAATACTACCTACACAATCAATATAGTGTCTGATACCTTTCCAGTCACGTTGTCCATTACTAACCTAGTTCGCGTCCAAAGTTACTTTTGGATTGGACGTTTTAATAGGGTTCAAAAAAGGTTTTAACGTTGTACGTTTTTCGAAGTTTCACCGACCCATTTTGAATTAAACTTTGCGCTGAAAACTTATTAACTGACTTGGTTTCATAAGTGTTTCGAGTATCTTTTTTTTAACAAAAAAGAACTATGTAGTACTAGTAGTTAACACTAGCAGCGCCCCGCGATTTCTCCCGCGTTCCTGTTCGTATAATAAAAGTTGCCCAAGTTACTCGTTGCAACATAACTGAAGTATGCGCTGGTGAGGTTCCCGTAAAAATTAATCAGTCGTTTATAACCAACAGTCAGAAAACAAATTTAAAACGCTTGTTCTTGTTATTTGTACTGTACATACTTATATATGTATAATTTAAAAAGCTGTTATTTCGATATTGACAAGGATTTTCTTTCCAGTCAGCATCTCAAACACAACGGGATGTTTAGCAGATTTGAGGATGAAACTTGGCAGGCGTAAGGGGTGCAAAACACTCATCGTTATTATTTGGATAAATCTTTTTATGTCAGTAATGTGTTACTATGAAATATGATATATCATTGTAGAGTATATAATAATTTCTTTAAAATCCATTTATTAGAACATACGTTTTCTTATAATTTCATTCTTACAAACTTTCACATTTATAATATTAAAAGAATTAGAATAAGTCCATAAATGTATTATTTACTAGAATTTCTATCACATATTTTTCTTTAAGAATTAATTAATTAAAATATCTAAACCTTGTTGCTAGAAATATACGTTATCCGTACTAATATAGCAAGCGAAATTTAAAAGTTGGTCTGTCTGACTTTCTTTTTATTCCTAACGATTTCATGGCTTAACCAATAGTGATGATAATAATAATCGATAGGCTAATAACCTGAATCCTAGGGAAAAGCAGCCGCTAGGTATCGGTAGAGTAAATTAGTACCTCCCATTGTATCAGGTGTCGTAAGAAGGTACATGTACCGTCAGATGACGTTACATCCATCCCAAACAGTGTAGCTGAAATACACAGGGTAGGGATTGGCAGAAGTATCCCCGTCGTGGAAACTGCGCTCTGCGAATTTCCTGGCCAACACGCTTGCCCAGCGCGGCAATTATGGCAAAATTCTGCCTTTCTTGGGAAGGCTTATGTCCAGCAGAGGAACTCCAATGACTGTAATGATGTAATCTTCTCGTATTTTTGTTGCAATCCTTTCAAGGATTGTATGAAAGAAAACTATCAAAATTAAGCTGAAGTGCAACTAAAATGGGTATAGATTCGGGATTTTCAACTATCTTTGACCGGAAGCACGATGAAAATCGCTCAATGGAGCCGCTGACGATTGTCTATATTAACATCAAACAGAGGAGAGATTTGATACTTTTTTACACAAAACTGCATGGCCAATTTAAAAAAAAATCATTATTTAAAAGATTTATCTCTATCGAGTAGCATGGACTATATTATATTATTAAAAAATAGAAATCCTTCCTTAAAATATAATATGTAGGCTAGGCTATATTTACATATTTATACGTTTGAAACGAATAATGTTTAAAACTGATCGGAGTCCAAAATAACTTTGACTATTGGAAATCTTAAGCTCGGTTATTAGTTTTTGACTCAAATATATACCTAGGACAAATAATCCAATTAGGTAAGTCCAACTTTTAGAAAAAGGTCAATCGCCGAATCCAACTCGGCTAGGCAGCGTTCGGAAAACTGCGAAACATTTTCTCGTCTGGCATACCTCAGTGCCTTAAGTCGAAAGTTTTCGACCAATGTGTGTTACCAGCGATGACCTATAGCAGCGAAACGTGGTCTCTTACCTTGGGCTTCTCAGCCATTTTAAAGTAACTCAATGAGTTATGGATGCTCAGAGTCTCTTTAGGCGATCGAATCAGGAATGAGGAGATTCGTAACAGAACCAAAGTTACCGACATTTCCCGGCGGATTAGTAAGTTGAAGTGGTAATAGGCAGGGCATTTGGTACCCAGAACTGATGGCCAATAGAGTCGTAAAGTTCTGGAATGGAGACTACGTACCGGCAAGCGCAGCGTAGGGCGTACGTAGACGATCACATCTCTCATCTTATCTGCAATGTCGGTAACATCCCATTATGGACGGCAAACATGATAATTTACGTGAAAAATGGTTGATACGGTCTACATAAACACAATTCACTGGATTGCAGGTTCTTTATACTTTATTATTTCCTCGTTTCAAAGGTATAGACAGCTGAGTTGTTAAAGCCGGACAGTGTTTGTGTGGCGGTGGGCGGCTGGTGTGAAATCCGATTCCGCATCTGCCGACCGGAGATAACCCTAGATCCGTTTCCGAGCCGTACTCGGCTCAAGTTACTGGCTTGCAATTTTTGTGCCGGCTCGGACCAAAATTCAATCCAAACTGGAATACACTTTATCACTATTTTACTTATTATCAGAACAGCTGTTGAACGTCCACTGATGGATGTAGGCGTTCACTAAGGTCGTTTGCCTTGGTACTTTAATCTCACCTATTTTTACCGCCAAATAGCTGTTCCGGTTCGATAGGTAAAATTGGCAGTGAACTAACTAGGTAATGTGACATAATATCTTCATGTCACAAATTTGGCGACGCGCTAGTGATATCCTTGTGATATAACGAGTGTCTATAAGCTTCAATGAAGGTTACTTTGTTTGTTGGCCTGGTCTAATAAAAGTGGATTTCGTCCATAATTTTCGCGTTGGGCAGGTGTTGTGGCATTGGCTTCGGGACGGGAATACTGCTGCCCATTCCCGACATTGCCAGGGGTCAAAGAGACCGGTTCTGGTACCCACCAGAACCGGTCTCTTTGACACCTGGTAGTGAGGAAGTTGCTATTCTAATCAGTTGGTTTTCTGCGTCTTAATTTATTACTATCATAATCAAAATAAACATAGATAATATTTTCACGAGTGTACTTAAATCTGTGTCTCTTACACAGACGACCCTGATGACCTCCAGGGAACATTGATTGCCGAACATTTAGGTCATTCCTAACATTAAGGCTTACCTTTAGATAATCTGCCCGCAGACGAGACGGTCTTGAAACAAAGTTTACAGTGGTTTTATTTCATGAATTACCAATGTAGGTTAAAGTAAATTAATTGTTTTATTCTATATTTTTTTTCGACGGGCTTGGTGGCGCAAATGTTAGTGATCCTATCTTACGCGCCAGGGGTTGCGGGTTTGATCCCTACACAGGACAAATATTTATATGATGGTATTTGTGTTTGTCTTGTGTCTGGGTGTTTGATGTATTTAAGTATTATATTTGTGATTCCTCTGTTGTCTGATGTCCATAACACAAGTGCTTTTAGCAACTTATCACGAAGGAAGGTCAACGTATGATATGTTGTGTAAATATTATATTAATTTATATTAAATAATAATCTGTCTGTTTTAACTACTAAAATGGCCCCACGGTTTACTCTTGTAGATCCCGTTCCAATCGGAATACAGGAATAAAATATAACTTATATTATTCGATGATAATGTAATATTCCATATGTAAAACAATTATTGAAATTAATAGAGTAGTTTTTGTGTCTATTTGTTACAAATGCACAATAATATGACGGGCTCGATGGCGCAGATGAAAATGCAGGATCACTTGCACCTTTGGCGCACATCTTGTGCGCCAAAGGTCGCGGGTTGGGTTCCCACCCAAGACAAATATTTTTATGGAGATAATTATGTTTGTTCTGTGACTGGGTGATAAATATATGTATTTAAGTAGTATATTTGTGATTCCTCTGTTAATATATACATAACACGATTATCTCAGATTCAGGTCAATGTATGAGATGGTTTGTGAATATACATCTTGCCTAACTACATTCCATTTTAGGTGTTTATAGTTTGTATTGAAATTTAATATAACGTTTGTTACTCAGTAAAGATGTAACTTTTTATCGGTGAAAGAAAATTTGATAGCAGAATATAATATAAATCATAACATATTTACAATCAAACATACTCTCGTTATAATATTAGTATAGGTAATTATGCATATAATTATTTTTTTCAAATAACATAGCTTTATTTTTTGACTCAATAAATGAGAAACTGTAAAATTGTTATTTAGGACTCGAG
This sequence comes from Heortia vitessoides, assembly GCA_020976665.1. Taxonomy (NCBI): domain Eukaryota; kingdom Metazoa; phylum Arthropoda; class Insecta; order Lepidoptera; family Crambidae; genus Heortia; species Heortia vitessoides. The sequence continues at coordinate 18,562,875 of JACJUM010000202.1, forward strand.
CGTTTCACAACTCGATTACGGGTTCGATGCGTGTCACGAGGAAAAGTGACATGATTCGGTCGGACAGCCGATGTGGGTGTTACGGCGTTGCCTGATGACATTAAGCGCATTTCCATAATAAAACTAAATCCTAACTACTATACTATACTACTAATTCTGGCCAATCTAAACCTGATCACCATAATAAGTATTTACAAAACGATAAACTATTAGTGTAATTAAACTGCTTTCTACAATCCACATAAATATTTTGAATGCGAAGGTGTCTTCGTATCATCACCATCACCATCATCATCATCATCATCATCATAATCATCAAGAACATCATCAACATCATAGCAGTCGTAGTACGCCTAGGAACCTACGAACGGAAAGGGGCATTATTCTTTTAGTATCTCGACGGGAATGCTGCTGCCCTTTTCGGCCCTGTTGCATTTGAGCTACGCGGTTTCCGTGGCCTATACCGCTCTACTGGATGTTTAATTCTGTCGGTACCTCACGGCTTTAGTAACCGTAAATTTACAATTCTTCAATCGGGAATGCTGCTGCCCATCCCCGCTCGGTGTAAGTTACGCTATTACAAGTGAATCTCTTTCAGTTTCGGTAGCTCGTCAAGAAATTATTCTCTGCACTGCAACTAATTAAAATTGTATTATGATGAAAATGTCATATTGTGATTTTCAGCTTCGCGAACTCCGGGCAGAAATGCGCCACGAACGGCATACACTTATCAATTTAATTTTAACAGTAAATGTATTAAGCGCGGCGCGCGTGTGATCCGATTACGGGCTCTGTACCAGCGCTGACATAGTTCCGCAGAGATGAATGAGAAACATCGTTTGACGTAAAACTTCTCCACCGGTATTACGTATAGCACAAAATATTGCGCTGAAACTTTAGTACCTTGATACACAAATCACATCTCGCACTTTAAAGATTAATTTTAATTCCACTCCATCTCCTTTCAAATGACTTTTAATCAGGGTCAATAGAGAAAGTAGAGGTAAACCTGATTTGTATGATCTTTGGGTCGTCTGCATCAGTCACTCTCATTTATTTCTACCGCCGAACAGCAGTGTACGAAAGACTAAAGTCCAGTCCGGTTTAAGGGTGAGAGAGGCCGGAGAGAGACATTACTAGGTTTTGAAGAAGAGTTTCTGAAGAGATCTTATAGAGAGAGAGAGAGAGATAGAGAGAGAGAGATTCCGCTGATCATTATAAATTCAGCGGGAAGAAATAAAGGGCGATACTTTATAGTCTCTGCTATTATTTGTCTATTATATTTTAAGAGCTAAGGCAAAAAATACGTCCACATTAATGGTCGGCTCACCCCGGGTTTTGCCTCGATTGGAACACTAGAGTGTTGGCTTCCGATTCGAGGTTCATAATTACACAAGAATTTATAGTCTACTAGCTTTCCACCCGTGACTTGGTCTGAATGGAGGGCACTTACTTACCACATCGAAACATTTCCGACATCAAAAGTTATCGTGTGATGTTTGATGTCGATGTCATTGCAAATTCACTTATTGGCAGTTTTTAAATTATTACGTAAGCGTTTATGTTATATTGAATATTATCTAAGGGTACTCGCAGTGAGGTACCGACAGATTAGAATAGGTGACTAAGGTACCAGAACCGACAGATGGCGGTATATGCATCCGAAACGGTATAGCTCAAATGCAAAGCTGCTCAAAATTCCCCTTATTTTTGGGAGGTTTATGTCCATCAGTGGATATTAATATCGCTGATATATTGATGAATATATAAATGTTACTTTAACATGCCTTTAATAATGATATTTTGATATTGCAAATGTAGTTGTATTGTGTAGGTTGGGTACAAACAATAGTTAGCCTTTAAGTATTTAAACTTCTGGCTCCTATCCTAATCCTAACTTACTTAAGTCGTGCCATAAAACTATGTGAGAACTACCCTCGTGCGGATGTCACGGAACTTGAAATTCGTCACGAGCACGGCTATTAAGATCGAATGTGCGGCGCGCGTCTCTCGGAAAAACTTTGCCGGCGCGAACAGTTTTCACCGTAACTTGTTCACAACTCTTATTAGATTCATGACGATGCATTGATAGCGCTGTTTGGATACTACCGTTCACGTCTTATTGAATGACTTGAAGGGCGTGTATTATTTAAAACCATGTTTTATATACTATATGTAGACTGGAAGCACTCGATTTCACTCTTGCAATACCTGATCTCGTGACATAATTGAAATATCGTCGGTGTTACTTCAAAGCCGTGAATGTAGCGTTAGTAAATATGGTTCAAACCTTTTTTTTTATTATTGAAATTTGAACTTTATTAACAATTGTTACTTTCGCGGTATTGAACTATCCGTGACGATATAATATGTTCCTTACTGATTATATTTTTTTTCATTTATGAAAGAGTTTTTGAGATCTGTTCAGTAATTTTTGAGTACAAACATTTGTTACAAAAGTACAGAAATAAACATTTTGTTTGCATTCATCTATTTTATTTTATTCATATATTATATTTAGATGGTCTTTATTTTTAAGAGAGCATCTCTTATTTTTCGAAAACCAATTAGCTCCCTAATGGCGAAAGAATTTTTAAAATCGGTCAAGTCCAATGTTTTAAAATTGAAATAAATATACACTGATCATCACAACACTATGATTATAATACAATTTGTAACATTCCTAATTTTTGAACAAGATTCAAGAGATTTTCCTTTGAAATGTGGGGCGCCGGATTTTGTGATGACCAGTGTTGTTTAAAGCCAGTTACTAATCCTTTTGTTTTCTTAAAACTTACTCGAAGACTTAGTGAACGAAACATAAGCTTAAGTGTAAGCACGGTCGGTGGCGTTCTTCCGAAGTTCTCCACCCAGTATATTGCTTCATAATTTGTTAGCGTTCTTATTAAATTCATAAGTATGCGTCGCCTTCTGTCGTCGAGAGTTATGAGGAATATGACGTCACCTACTGTACTAGATAGAAGTAATTTATTTTGACGACATATTGTTTTCCATTAACTTTATCTTTTACTTCAGAAGATCTAAATGTTATACGTTTACTTTAATTGATATTTGAGTATTGATCATATGAAAAATATAAATCAGCAAATATTACATGCATAAATCTGACTCCATAATAAGTCGCTAAAAAACCTTTGTTACAGAAATGAGACAATAGAAGTATTACAAATGTAGTACTTGAGTATATATTTATTATCCTGACAAAGAAGAAACGTTTCCAACAAAAGTTTTCAATTATTAGTTGTATGGGGATCGAAGCCACGACCCTTGGCGCATAACATAGGTACACAACCAAATCCACCATTGAGCTATTTCTATCATATCAGCCACGTCCACTGCTGGACATAGGCCTCCCGAAAAAACAACAAAAGCCGCGCTGGGCAAGCGTGGAGTCAATCGCAGAGCGAAGCGTCAAGGCGGGGATGCTGTTTCCTATTTCCGCTCTGTGCTTTTGAGCTACACGTTTTCGGATATACCGCCATCTGTGAACAAAGAGAGAACTAAAACTATTCTGCTCGGTACCGTACGCCAACTATAACTTAAAATAATTCAGATTCTTCCGCTGTGTCTGTCTATGAATACGAACTTGGTCGCTTCGGTATGAATGTCCAATTGAATCTTTGTTCTCGTTAATAGATGGATAAGTAAAGTTCAAGGGTATAGATAATTTACGTACCTTTTGTATATACTGAATAAATTATGGCGGTGCCCGCAGGGTTCGGAAATAATAGCCGACTGCGAGAGTTATTGCCGTTCGGAGGCTGATGGGATTCTACCGCGAAAAAAGAGAAAATGCATTTATACTTTGCTTCCAGTACGATGTGGGTTGTTAGTTTCATGGGTCCGATGGCGCCTAAGGTGGTGGACTCGATTCCCACACAGGACAAGTATTTATAGGATGAATGTTTGTATTTGTTCCGTGTCTGGGTGTACATTTTTGTATTAAAGTTGTATATTTGTAATGTAAATGTTCCTGTTGTTTCAATAGACCAGGTCGATAAACAAGCATCCATTTCGCGTGATAGTAAGCGTCACTGCAGTCTATAGACTCTCGTAATATCGCAAAGATATCACTAGCGCATTGTCAACCTTGTGACTTGAAGATACTATTTCATTTTACTCAGTAATTTCACTGCCTCGTTCACCCTTCGAACCGGAACACAGCAATGCGAAAATTTTTATTTGTCGGTACAAATAGGTGAGGAGTGAGATACTAATGCAGACGAACTTGGTGTAAAGTCAATAATGAGTCATAATTTCCTCTTTGTGTTAATGTTTGAGACGCGCTGCAGCAGCGACATCTTGCGGGCGATAACCAGCACAAGCAGCGCTGTTATGTTCAGATTTGAAAATAGAACATTGGAACCTCATTATCCAATGATAATGAGTCGTAATCTCCTCTGATTGGTAATGTATGAGACGCGCTGCAGCAGCGACATCTTGCGGGCGATAACCAGCACAAGCAGCGCTGTTATGTTCAGATTTGAAAATAGAACTTTGGAACCTCATTATACGACGTCGCAACCAATTTGAGACTACATTGGCCAGTGACATACAATGTGACAGATGTCCTTGAATACTTTTTTACATTTGGATATCGAAGTGGACACCGCTCGTTGCCTAATATCGTCACAGGCGTCGTCATCACACGTCACGTCGGTCCGTAACTTTTGGATATATGCATATTCAGGAGCATTTTAACGATGTCAAAGATTAACAAGGAAACCCGAGACGTGACATTAAATTGGACATTTTTGTTATGGCGACTATAAAAACGCCATTAACATGTTTAAACAAAGCTCAGGTGCGGCCATTGCGTGTCGTAATTACAGAGAAAGGGTTCGTTTACTCGCTGCCACTAGTTTCGAGTTATTTTTGGGAAATCATTGTTCGTTTAGACTTAATTGCTGCAGTTCGAACTGTTTTTTATAGTGTTTACAATGAGTAATAAAAAAATCATCTGATACTTGCATCTGAAACAGAAATATTAATAATAATAATAATAAATTCACAACATCTCATATATTAACCTAACTCTAAAATTTCAGACCAATAACAATGACTCTCATCCAAAAGTAAAATGACTGCATAAACTTATATAGCGAAAGTAAATGGAAGAATTGAACGACGTCTTCGACGAACATACCTTAACCATGTAGAAGGGGTGTTACAGAAGGGCCAGGTTAGAAGTACCGAGAACAAACGAGCGTGTGTGAAAGAACTAATGTGAGAAAGGGAAGCGAGAGAGGTATGCCACGATCGTAGCAAGTTGAGATCCAAAGTCTCTGCCACAGACAGGCGTGATGTATGTATGTATGTATAAAGAGAGCTTAAACCTTTGGATTTCGCCAGTAAGTTCCCCCTTAGGGGTTAAACCAAGCCAGTAGAGAACAGCTCGTTTAATACTACATTGTGTTATTTGATATTGAATTTGGACTCCTTAATATTCCTCGCGTCCACTTGAAAATGAAAATTGTTTTTTTTATATCTCAATCAATCTTGTGAGTTAAAGTTTAATATATAAAATGAGTATTATATAGTTTCATCATCGTCAAAGTAGCTGAAGAACGCCTAGTGCTGAAAGGTAGAATTTTGCTCATAATTACAGCGCTGGGTAGGCATGGTCACAATGGTAGAGTAGCTTTGCGACGGGAATGCTGCTCCCCATTCACACCCTGTTTGTTACATTTAGGCTACGCTGTTTAGAATGGATACATGGACGATCCATGTACCTAGTGAGGTACTATTCTACTCTGCCGGTACCCCACTGCGAAAAATATGTATATAGTTAATTGTCTTAATTTTTTTTTAATTTTATTATAAGTTTATTTACAAGCTGTTTAATTATAAATAGAGTCGAATTAAAACACGTTTTATATAAATCTTTCTCCTGACCTGTTTGCAAGCTGAGTGTTTGCGAGGTCCATCCATAATCACTTCCATTTGTGGAAGTGCACCTACAATTAAGACTGGTACTGAGATTGCCTGGGGTTGCTATCTACTTGTTAAATATTCTAAGCGTAGGTTAGGCAATTAAATAGGAAATTATTATTTTTTTAATCAAAGAAGTTTCGAGTATGAAATTCTTTTTTTTATTGGTCCATCACTAAATCGTTAAAAAAGACAATATCATTTCTATGAATATAAATGTAATTACAATATAACGTCAGTTAATACAATATAACGTACAATGAACGTCATTTGAATAAATAGGTCACGGGGGTCGATTCGGACAGATTTCAAAACTAAGTTTAGCAGGTTCATTAGGCGAACTTTCAGTAAAGAACCGGTAAGAATAACTAATAACAAAGTTTATTTTAACACTTCTGTATTAGCCCTAAAAATATTCCCGATGAAACTTCTATTACGGCATTCCGTCAACTGTCCATCGTGGTAATTCATCTCGATGGTCTCCAAAGTGACACAAAAACTGGCAACGTTTGTCAGCACATCGTGGCGTCCCGGTATACTGTGCGGTACCAGAGTAGAAACAGTACCTCCTCCTGCACGAGATTATCGTAAGAAGTGACTGAGGTAGCGGAACCGACAGATGGCGGTCTATCCGTCCGAAACAACGTCGCTGAAACGCCACATGGCGACAATGGGCTGCAGCATTCCCGTCGCGAAACAAATATATGCATAACAGATACGCAATTACTGCCACACATGTACAGCTCGGCGATTACGGGTAAAATTCCCACTGACTTGTGAAGGACAGCAGCAGTGGATTCTCAGCAATTAATAGCTGTGTTTTCTAACGTTAATCAACTTTTCAAAACTGCACTGTTGGATGTAGACCTCCCCTAAGAAAGGGGGAATTTTGCCCATAACTGCCGCAAGCTGGGCAAGGGCGTTGGCAATCGCAGAGGGCAGCTTTCGCGACGGAGGTGCTGCAGGCCATCCCCGCCCTGTGATTTTTAGGGGCACCGTTTTGGATGTATATACCGCCATCTGTTGCTTCTGGTACCTTAGTCGCCTCTTATGCCACCTGGTATAGTGTAAGGTACTAAATTAACTATATTTTTCCTTATTGGTTTAATTTTATCTATGGTAAATGTGTTTTTTTATTTCTTTTGTCCTTTTTATGGCGCGTGACTGATAACGTAAGTGGTCGACTGCGTGAAAATTCGGAGTACAAACAATGCTCCTAATCCAAGTACCAGTTATGGGGGAACAATGAGTGTGCGTGTGTTAGTCATAGTCGTATAAGTGACTCACTCATTCCTTCCGACCGCGGTTTTACGAGGGTCACTCGGGAGGGTGCAGGAGGAATACAAGAAACCGCTGGAGCTTATTTATCGCTTTGTATGATCATTATACATCTGAATATGACTGTACTGTAGTCGCTATGAAAGCTTTCATTTCATCCCTGAGAAGTTTTCATTTGATGCCTCAAACACATTTTCTAGTTAAGTCGCATGAGGCATTTGCATTTGGACTGCACTATTTCTAATGGATATACCGCCATCCGTCGGTTCTGGTACCTTAGTTGCCTTGTGCGACACCTGTTACAGGGGAAGATACTATTCTATTCTGCCGGTACCTCACGGCTAACAAACTGTATTATTTCTTCTTGAGTGTGGGAAGTTTTACATCATAAATTTCTAATAGTAAATAATTATAAAACAACGTAATAGTAAATTTACTAGGTCCATTGGGTTGTACATTGAAAAGTATAATAACCTAACTATAAAGTAAACAACCAGTAGAGGCAACTGCTTCAATAACTTTCCCGCGCTTCCATGAAACATAATAGTCGTATAAAGTAACAAGCCGTAATGATTTATTCAAGAGACCAGCACCGAGTACTGTTCGGATATTAATTCGCATGTACCCATCCATTCTCTGGCATACAATTAAGTGAGTCACATATCTTTCCCGGCTCGCAGCCATCCGGTCGATGTTCGGCTATTTGCTGTTTAACTAAGATATACGCGCGCCCAACTGCAACATAAATCCGTTTTTCATTCCACAGTGAGTAATAACTCTTTTAAAGCAACCTTAAATTTAAAAAATTCGAAAGGAGTATTTGCTTTTCTTTCGCTTTTTTAAATTCCAATCACTTCTATTTAATCTGGTTATTGTTACTATCGAATATATATAGATGGAGTTGTAAGGTTCTGGAATGGAGACCACGTACCGGCAAGCGTAGCGTTGGCCGTCCACACACAAGATGGACATACGATCTGACTAAAACCGCAGGATCGCGCTGGACACAGGCTGCATACAACCGGTCCTTATGAAGATCACTTGGGGAGGCCTATGTCCAGCAGTGGGCGTCATATGGCTTATATGATGATATATAAATTTAGCAAACATAAAGCATATAAAGCAAGAGTGAATAATATTGGAGTTAGCTTGTTAGTGTTTGTGTTTGGTGTGTTGTTGGAGTTTAGTAAAATACACACGCACAGTAAAATTATATTTGTAAAGATATCTATACATATAATAAGGATCTAAAGGGCTAGAATACTTATATTTTATTTTAGAATAGAATATAAAATAATACGAGTACTTGGTTCTGGACACTAATAAGCTAATTTGAACATGAAAAGTCCCCACGATTCGTCAAACTGAAAAACAAAAAAACTGATTGTTAAAATCATATAAATAATGTTATAATTTATATTACCCAGATTTTATAACAATAATAATCAATTCCCACTACATCTCATATTTTGACTTGACTCCGTGGAAAGTCGCTTGAAGCACTTGTGTTACGTACGCCAGACAAAAGGGGAATCACAAATATACTACTTAAATACATATATTTAACACCCAAACACAAAACAAACACAAAAGTCATCTTAAAATATAATATTATATAGAAACACAACTATCATTATAAAATATATAACTCTGGGTGGGAATCGAACCCACAACCCCTGACGCACAAGATAGGATCATTACCATCTGCGCCATCGAGTGAAGAGACGCTAAAGTCAAACGAAAAATGTGCAAGATTTTATACGATCTGGGTGTTTTGTAGCGTATCATATAAAACTAGTCTATTCAAGGATGGTGCATTACGAGATTTCATGCACAATTTATCGGCTGTGCGAGCATCGCCGGTTCTACGTTGCATTCACGTTTTATCCCCGTCCCGGC
>JACJUM010000202.1:18572013-18648117 GCA_020976665.1 Heortia vitessoides
CTAGAATCAAGCAAACATTTAAATTAAAAAATACTTTAAATAAAATATTAATATTGGTATTACCACATATGCAAGCGTTGTCAAGTTTTATGAGACATGATTATATCAGTTGCAGTATGGTCATTTTTTTAAATATAAGTATGTTAGTATACTAGCTAGTTCGGATGGATATATCGCCATCAGTGACCTCATACGACACCTGGTACTGGAGGACCTACTATACCGCAGAAAAGTACTAGTACATCTGGCTGATATCTAAGGAAGTCCCTCCAAAATCGGGTTTACTTAATGTATTATGTAACGTATATACTTATTCCTTTACAATACATACTTATTTACTAAAGGTAGATATCTTTCAAAAGTCGTATGTACTACTACCTACTTCTACCGTCAATAGCAGTGTTCGCATGGCTGTGTTCCGGTTTAAAAGGGTGAGAGAGGCAGTGAAATTACCGGGTCAACGTGATATTGTATCTTCAGTTCTCATGGTTTGCGACACAGTAGTTTGTATTTTCGTAGTGACACGAGTGTCTATAGTCTGCGATCACGTTTATCATCGTATGTTTGTTTGTTGACTTCATAACATATGTGTATCTTAGAAAATAGTTACTTGTTCAGACATTACAATTTTATGTCTGTTTCATGATATCAGTTGTAGAAAGTGCACTGTTGGACTTGGATAGGCCTCTCCAAGCTAGAGGGAGTTTGGGCCATAATTGCCGCGCTGGGCAAGCGCACACGTTTCGGATTATACCGCCATCTGTCGGTCCCGGTACCGGCGCCTCTTGTACAGAGAGAGGTACTATTCTACTCCGCCGGTACTCCACGGCTAAATGTCTGTTTACTACTTAGAAATATTCATAGGTATAAATTATATTAGGCGTATGTATTCTATGTTTAATTGTAGCTTGTCACTCTTGAACAGTTCATAACAATGGGACGTAATAATGCTACGGCAAATTAATCTTGAATGCACGAATTCATAACTGTGGTGAGGATCCGAAACAAAGTATCCGTCGGGTCATTTAAAATTCCATCTCCAAGATATTTGAATTTGCACATGTCTGTATGAGAATTTGTCATGTCGTACCCCACAAAACCACAAAAGCGCTATTGTAATCGGCTTTACTGGTTTGGCGCGCAACCGAGTGCCAAGTGGTGTCTGCCGTTGACAGCTCTTTGAGAACGCCGGTTGATTCCGCCCAAAAAATTCAAAACACGTACCCAAATTTGGAATTCTGAGAACTTAATACGGGAAACGTTTAATCCTGCTGTGTTCATTCAAAGGTTCGTTTCCAAATACAAATATATATTTCGTTGTTCGGGCCGGGTGAAACCGCATAGCAGTCGTGTAATCCGGTTTCGTATGTGACAGCGTTTACGCGGGGATCAGTGGAAGGTTTGATGGCAGTTACTTTTATTAATCTACTCTTGTATACCGCTGAATATGTTGGTCTTCCAGTATTTATTCAACTTGATATTGTACCAAGAAATATTTAGATTCGCCAACCGAAGAGTTGCGTTGCGAAGTATTCATAACCAACGTAAATTGTAACTTTAGTTGAGTCTGCTTGCAGATAGGTAAATTAACTTTCAAGTTCGCTTTAACTAAATTAGCCTTGGGCATTCTCGTTACTGTTTTAACTCGACAATTTACTTTGCTTTCTGTTGAACTCGAGTTGAATTTAGCGCTTTCTGCTTTCATTTGTTTTGTTAATTTATTAAAATAGCGGACATTAAAATAACATCTTTGGCAATTTTCTTATATGATAGTTTTTTTTAATTATGTGATCAGTTTAGAATAGTTCCTCCTTCTGTAACTGGTGTCGTAAGAGGCGACTGTAGCGCTGAAACCGATGGCGGTATGTGTGATATCCGAAACAGCTCACATTCAAAATGGGATGGGGTGGGCAGTATCATCTCCGTTAGCACCACTTCTGCCCAGCGTTGATGTAAATCAGTTCTGTGGTAAAATCCGTCTATTATAGAATTTTTTTTTACAATAGTAGTCATCCTACAGATGATATAATAATGAAATGTGAGTAATTATGGTGAACAATTACTCATGATTTCGGTCGCCATTTTATTTGTTATCGTGAAGGAATTGTCATTATTATCATAAAACATATCTTCAAGTAGTGTTGAAACTATTTAATATAACTATCTAATAAAAGCAGTAGATTTTGAATGAAAAATAAAACCAATGAATATAAAAATGCACTTCAAAGAGAGTTAGCCCCGTCTGATCAAAAACTAAAAGCATTATAGGCATCTCTGTCGTCTGCAGGGATTAACTGATTTATAGGTCGTAGACACCGCGTCTGTCGCAGAAGCTGGCAATAATAGAGTTCATTCAATTGTAGACCTATAGATCAAGTATACTATTTCTTTGAAGAAAACAAATAATTTATCACATACGTACTATGGGGTTGTGTGTTCTGTTGTGAATTTTGCCTGTGACGCAAAAACATCTTTATTTTGACCAAGGACTGTCATTACGACCCATGTCGGTCTCACAATAGAAATAATGACTTTATTCTGCAAAGTCGGTACTAGAAACATTTTTGTAGTTACTTTTGTAAATGAAAATAGCTTGGACATGGAAAAAATAATACTAAATTTTCAAGAAACTCTTGTTATGACATAATATAATGCTACAATGTAGCAATAAAATCTGAGATCGACTCGTTAATTCATTAGCATTATATCAGCAATTAGAAGTCCATTACTGGACATAGGGCTCCCCAAAAAAGAGAATTTTGCCCATAACTGCCGCGCTGGGCAAGCGTGTCGGCAATCGTAGGGCACAGCTTTTGCGAAGGGGATGCTAAAGCCTATCCCCGCCCTATGCATTTACGCCACCCTGTTTCGGATATACCGCCACCTGTCTGTGCTGGTACCTTAGTCACCTCTTATGACATCTGGTAAAGGGGATGGCAATATTCTACTCTGCGGGTGCCAAAAAAAAATGTGTGCAAAATTTAGAGGTGTCCATGCATTACATATAAGACGTGAAAAACACAAAGCTGTGTATTCTTTTCTCTAGATAAAACAACAAATAAGTGTGAAATATTTATATTTTAAGCAGACAACTATTACACAAATGATTTTTATGTTCACTTTAATGCATTTGCGTACCCGCATAGTAAAACATTGCCAGATGTCGTACAGAGCGCCTGGGTTGCCAGAATCGACAGTTTATCCACCGGAACCAGTGTAGCATTTAATGTTACAGGACGGGGACGGCCTGATACGTCCTGCCATTGGCAACATGCCAGTTCAAAGCGGTAATTATGGGAAAAACCCTTATGATTAATAGACGTTAATCGAATATTAGACGTCTTACGACAACATCATATCGGCATAACCAGCGTTATGGTATAGTAAGCTTACAATTTGAGTAAACCATGTTTTGTAGCCGTTATGAAGTCGTTTTAAGATCATATATAATATTTTGCTTTATTTTTATTGCCTATACTATTTTTAATACAGCACTTCATCTCATCATCATTATACCAGCCGTTAGAAGTCCATTGGCTTTTCCGAGTGAGTAGGTCTTTTGCCGATAATTTCCGTGTTGGGCAAGCGTGTTGCAATCGCAGAGCGCAACCTTCGCAACGGGGATGCTGCTCGTCATATGAATATTTGTCCTAAGTGGAGATCAAACCCACGACCTTTTGCGCACAAGACAGCATTTGTAATATATTCGTGGATATATATTTATAAGTGTTTACATCTTATATTTCATTATTAATATCGGTTGAAAACTTTATCCATTCACTTTATTAGTCAAACGAGATTCGCAGATAGACACCCTCACCCTGGCCAGTCCCTGGCCATCAAAAGTTCGCGAGACTTGTGCGTCTAAAAATTTAATCTCGACTTTTATTTATTGTCTCCCGCGACGGCTCAAATTGAGTTATTGGTTTTGACGTTGTTCCCGCTTGTTTTTTCTTTGAGGCCGTCGGGAATTTCAATGTTATGATCTTTTTATTGATACTCTTTGGACTGTAATGGCGTTAGAACTTTTTTGATGTTCATATATACTATATATCTTAAAAAATATATAAATGTATAAATGATGTCATGTATATTTTTCATATCTACTATCCTTTATAGGTTTATTGGTTTAACTAGCTGTCCCGAAATTTTAATGAAGAAAATATTGCGACTGTAAGTTGATGTGTAAAGTATCATATCCCTTAAGTTTATAACGAACTGTACGCAGTAAGCACATAGGCCTCTCCAAGAAAAGGGTCCTATAATTACCGCGCTGGACAATCGCAGATCGCAGCATTCGCGACGGGAATGGTGCTGTCCATCCCCGCTCTGTGTATTTTAACTACACTGTATCGGAACGATATACCGCCATATATCGGTTCTAGTGTAGTAATCCGTACTAATATTATAAATGCGAAAGTAACTGTCTGTCTGACTGACTATTACGCAATCATGCCTAAACTACTAAACCGATTTAAATTATTTTGGTACAGAGATAGTCTGGAATCTAGATGAGTATGGACATAAGCTACTTCTTAATTTGAAATAAGGGTTGTAAGGGGTCAAAAAGGTGGATGAATAGTTGTATGTAAGTACCACTATTTTTAATGCTTGAAACTTATTTTTAGGCTATTGATTCGATATAAATATGAGATACAAAGTTTGTAAGTATAAGTTAAGTTAAAAAGGTACGGAACTCAAAGAAACTATTTCACGAGGTCGAAGACGCGGGCACAGCTAGTTATCAAAAAAATAGACGCCATGAAGTCGCTATTCTTTTATTTTAGGTAAAAAAGCTTGTAGAAGAATAAATTGAATTTTAAATGATCAAGTCACGGGTCCTAATCTAATAATACCATAGGGCTACCAATTATAGTTCCCGAAGGCGATTACCCTGCACAAGATAAATTATTCGACACCCCCGGCACCAGGGCACAAACGTCTGTTGTCAGCTCATAATTACCAGGCTTACGGCTGTCAACCCTTTGAATACCGAAATGTGGTCATTTAGGCCCAACGAACATTCTGAATGCTAACTAGATAACAGTTCGTGGTCCGATGCGTGCGGGTTAATTGTCCTAGGCTATGTTTGGTTCAACCCTCAGTAACATTGTGCTACAATATGGGTTTGAAAGTGGGGTAGATATAACTTCATTGTTTAAGAAGCGTAATGCAGGACAATGGGTTAGTTGGTTATGTGAATAAAGGCACTATACACTAATTGAGGAAAATAGCTGGGAGATACCGGCAGATAGAATAGTACCTCCATTTGTATCAAGTATCTTAAGAGGCGAAAAAGATATCAGAATAGACAGATGGTGGTATATTTGCTTGCCCAGCGTGGCACCTTAAATAACTGCACAAGCACCTGCAAAATTTCATGTTTTTACCTTTATCTTAAAAGTCCAGCCAGGTCCGTCATTATCATTTTTTTTACTATGTGACCTTTGCATGCCAAAAAGTTACCGACCACTAATCTATAGAATACGTTGGCAAGATGATTAACGCTGATCGTACGCATGTTAGACAACTATCAGAATATCAAATTCAAACTTATAATATACTTTCAAGTAAGCCTATTACAAGCAGTTTTGAATTATCAACAATTGAATAAATACTATTTTCAAACTAAGAAAAACTAGATTCTATGCTCATAATATTGGTCCTGATAACCCTGATGATGATGGTAAATTATGCTGGAACCTGATGGGTCCATACGAGCGAAAGGAATATTAATCATCATATCAGCCATAAGACGTCCACTGCTAGACATAGGCCTCCCCAAGTAATCTCCGATAGGACCGATTGTATCCGGCTTGTGACCAGGGCGATACTGCGGTTTTAGCTAGATCGTCTTTCTATCTTGCGGGTGGACGCCCTACGCTGCGCTTGCCGGTACGTGGTCTCCATTCCAGAACCTTACGACTCATTCGGGCATCGGTTTTGCGTACTAAATGCCCTACCCAATGCCACTTCAACTTACTAATCCGCTGGGCAATGTCGGTAACTTTAGTTCTGTTACGAAACCCCTCATTCCTAATTCGATCGCGCAAAGAACCTCCGACCATTGCTCTTTCTATAGCTCGTTGAGTTATTTTTAGTTGGTCAAGAAGGCCAATAGCAAGAGACCACGTTTCGCTGCCATAAGTCATCGCTGGTGACACATATTGGTCGAAAACTTTCGACTTGAGACACTGAGGTATGTCGAACGAGAAGATATTTCGTAGTTTTCTGAACGCTGCCCAGCCGAGTTTGATTCGGCTACTGACTTCCTAAAGTTAGACTTACCTAATTGGACTATTTTTCATAGGTATAAATACGAGTCAACAACTTCAAGAATCGAGCTCTCAATTAAAACATGGGCATTGTACATTTCTTTAGTCTTCTCCATATTAATTTTTAAACAGACTCACCTGTTGAGAAACTTAATTGAGGTCTTCGAGCATCATGCCTAAATCTTCCATTGATTCTGCCAGGACCACAATATCGTCGGCAAATCGATGGTGAGTGATGTATTCGCCGTTAATGTTCATGTCAAACCTTGCCATTGCAGGAGCTTGAAGGCGTTTTTCAAAGTGGCATTAAACAATTTCGGAGAAATGACGTCTCCTTGTCTAATACCTCTTTTGAGTGGAATAGCTTTCGAACTCTGCTCCTGTACTCAGATCGAATAATAATAATGATATCAAAATGCACACACACAAATTCAAATATAGAATGTCATTTGAACCTGGTGCGTTTTAATCTGCTAATATACTTTATCTTATTGTGGGCGGGGAGCAGCGAGTGGTGAGTTTTAGTTTTACGCGAGTTCGGCTCCCTCCGATAAATTGTATTGCACCCATAAATTCCAGGCAGCCAATACCGCCGCAACTGCCGACGGCTCTTACGGTGGCCTTAATGAAACTTTTCCAGAAACTTCTATGTTGCTCTCTGGTTCATTTGCACTGACATGCCCGCGGGTTGGATTGTAACGCGACCGAATTGGGAATGTGTTGGTGTTTGTTAGCAATTGCTGGATTGTGTATGATTCAAAATGTGTGACGATTTGAGTGCTTAATTTCAGATTCCCTTTATTTATTTAAACACTTTTTGTCCTATCATTAATATTTTTCGCAGCGTATGCGATGAAAGACATTTTATGGTTAATTTTTTTACACCTATGGTTGGTTTAAATAGGAATTTCTAAAGTAATCTAGTACTAAATATAGCCAATGTTACTCAATGATAATGTAGCTTTCTAATAAAAAAAAAGAATTATTAAAATCGGTCCCGTACTTTTTAAGTTTATTCGCTACATATAAAAATACAAGTCTTCCCTCTTTATAATATTACAGTGTAGATTGATGTATACATTATTTATGGCAACAGACAACGAGGAAAATAATAATTCACACATCTCTAAGAAATTCACATAAAATCTCAGACATTGAGCAGACGAGATAAGTCGATTTTGTATTACAGATATCAGACAACAGAGGAATCACAAATATAATACTTAAATAGATTTAGCAACCAGACACAAAACAAATATTATCATATAAATATATGTTCTGGGTGGGGATTGAACACTCGACCTTTGGTGCACTAGATAGAATCACTATAACACGTCGATCGAATAATTAACACAAAATCTCTCACATTGACCTGACTTCGAGATAGAAGGTTAAAGCAAGTACTTTGCAAGTGCTGGTCCGTCACTCGCCCATTGTGTTACGCCCAGACACCCAGCCACACATTAGACACATCAGAGGTATCCGCGACCCTTGGCGCCATCGAGTCTATCTAGTATTTGTTTTAGATATAGTCATGAAATTTAGTTTGGCACAAAGCCGCATTCATCAGTTTCCTAATTGCATACCAGTGATTGTATAATGCATCGGTTGTGATTCTGTATTCGCAAACGCGCGAGATGTCTAGCTCACGTCCGATGTTGCCGTGACAGCACAGGATATGTGCAGTCCAACCTTGTCAGCCGCAAGTAAGTGTGAGGCAGACGTGCACACAGAACACTCGAGAGCCCTTTGTTAGCAGACAGGGATAGAGCGGCGGATTATTGGAGCTTAACGAATTTTATTTAGGCTTTGTGCGTGAAAATTCGATTAGTCTGCGTGTCTTTGTTTGGGACACCTATTGTGAAAAATTCCACTGATTACTGAATTTGGACGGTTTTGTTTCGTTGAAAGCCGTAAGGTACTTTTTAAGTGAAATAGTACCTCATTCTGTTCGATTAGTGATTTCCACCAATTGTAGAGCTAGACCTCTTACAGAGGTCGTCTGCATTGGTACCTCACTCTCACCTATTCATATCAGCCGTTGGAAGTCCATTGATAGACCTAAGCTGGGAAAGCGTTGTGGCAATTTTAAAGCTCAGGTTTCGCGACTGGTATGCTGCTGCCCATCCCCATCTTGTTCATTTGAACTATTCCGGATGGATATACCGCCATCTGTACATCCGCCATCTGGTACAGAGGGAGATACTATTTTACTCTGCTGATACCTCACGGCTGACCTATTTCTGCCGCCAAGTAGCAGTATTTTCATTGCTGTGGTCCGGTGTGTAGGGTGAAAGAGGCAGTAGAATATTGCGTAAATACAACATAGTAGCTCATAAGGTTAGCGACACGCTAGTGATATCTTTGTGACGCAAGCGTTTATAGGCTGCAGTCACGTTTACCATCAAGCTGACTTCATAGTATAAAAAGACTAGCCCGATGTCGCAGATGGTAGTGATCCTATGCGCTAGGGGTTTTGGGTTCGATCCCTACCAAGGACAAATATTTATATGATAATATTTGTGTTTGTTCTGGGTCTGGGTGTTAAAATATGTATTTAATTTAACGTAAGTGCCTTACTACGGAATCAGGTCAATATTTGAGCTGTTGTGTAAATTAATATATAAATTAGTATACCATCTTATCTTACATTTAAATAAAAATGGTGTGTCTGTTTCTAACATTACAATAACCGCTTTCTACTACATGCATATGAATGTATATGGGTTACACATACCAAAGTATTTTTTTTTACAATTTTTCTGTCTGTCTGTTTGTTCCGGCTAATCTCAGGAATGGCTGGACTGATCTTGACAGGACTTTCAGTGGCAGATAGCTGTAAGCGAAAAATATACTTTTTGAGTAGAATAGGCTGCCCAAAGTCATTATTACACTATACTGCTAGTCAGACGAGGTCGCGGACCCAACTTTTTAAATATATGGTTAATATACATCAAAAGAAAAATCCTGCCCACCGTGACAGTTATGAGCAAGATGTCTTCAAAATCCATTAGCGATGTCTTTAGTCCAATATTAGACGTCTTTTTCAGACAAAAACTAATTGGTTTTAAGGTGACTCCGTAAATGTAAAAGGTGCACATCTAACAATAAAGTTACAAGTAATCCGCTTTGCCAATAAATCGATTGGAATATGACGTTTATTTTCTAAAGCTTATTGTTTAAAAATTCAAGTTAGCGCGTGTAAAAGCTTTTCTGATGTAAATGATTTATTTTAACGGCTTTTTTTGGCTTTTTGTATGTGTTTTCAATGTATAAAATCAATAAAAAATCTGGTTCATAATATTCATTTCGTCGGTTGACCAAGAAAAGCTTTGATTTGTCAGTTATAATACTAAGTAGCCGCGAGGTACCGGCAGAGTGAAATAATACCTCCCCTGTAAGCATTAAGAGGCAACTGAGGTCCTAGATACGACAGATGGCGGTATCGTATAGCGCAATAACAGTAACGCCCTCAAATATAATGTAGCAGGGCGAGTATGGGCAGCATTATTACCGTCACGAAGCTACGCCTTGCGATTGCCAGCACGCTTGCCCAGCGCGGCAATTACGGGCAAAATTTCCCCTTTAGGGTGGCCTATGTCCAGCAGCGGAAGTTCTGCGGCTTACATAATGTAAACCTGTTACAAAAGGTTGTCTGCATTGGTACCACTCTCTTACCTATTTATACCGCCAAATAGCAGTGTTCCAGTTTGAAGGGTGAGTGAAGCAGTAAAATTATTGGGTAGTGTGATGATATTACGAGCGTCTATAGGCTGCAGTGACGCTTACTACCAAGCGGACTGTATACTTGTTTGCCGACCTGATATTATAAAAAATAAATACAAATTAAGGTTTACGTCAAACAGCACTAGATGGCAATAAGTGTATATTTTATTATTTTGATAATAAAATGTACATACGTTACGTTACCGTACGTTAATATCGACAGCTTTACCTAAACATTAGCGAAAGTAGGGCGCGTGTAATGCGGTCTAAATGGATCGCCGCCGCTCACTTTCATGTTGCGGTTTTCAGAGTTACTAGGAAATATAACTTGTATTGAATTGATATTCGTTATTTACTGAGATCTATGCCAATAATGTTAAAATGTTTGTTTGTCATCATCATATCAGCCATTGGAAGTCCACTATTGGACATGGGCCTCCTCAAAAAGAGGGCCAGGATAAGCTTCCGCGACGGCGATGCTGCTGCCCATCTCCGTCCAGTGCAATTTAGTTACACTCTTTTGGATGGATGTACCGCCATCTGTCGGTTCTGGTACCTTAGTCCCTCATACGACATCTGGTACAGGGGGTGGTACTATTCTTCTCTGCCGGTACCCCACGGTATGTTAGTTTGTAGTTAACTATAATAAAAACTTAGATTTTGAAGGACGTTATATTTCTAAAATTAAGGAAGTCTAAGCTATAAAGGTTATTATTTCTTGTAACAAATCCTTGAATTGTAATATTTTTGTAAATTACAAGTTTAGCTGACGGTGTAAAATGATCGCTGTCGATTGGCAGTCGATCACCGTCTTGCTCCACGCCAAGCTATTGCCTAGCTAGCCCTAACTTGTATTGTAATTGTTCTGACCTTTCTGACCTTCTTCGAAACACGTTCAATCAGGCAACAATGTCATCATTACATATCTGATAGTGAATGTTTCAATTGTTCCCAACTTTATCCGGAACAAAGATAGAACAGTTATTTTTATTTTTGGTTTATATTGTACCTGCATAGAAAATTTTATGCCTTATTTTTATAGAAATATATACGCCTACGGTCGTGGATATTTGTGCTTGTTTTGCGCCTGGGTGTTAAATATGTATTTAAGTATTATATTGGGGAATCCTTTGTTGTAACACAAGTCCTATGCAAATTATGTCGGCGTCAAGTTGACCTATGTTTAAAAGAAACAATTTTATTTTATTGCTATTAATATTTAAACGTTATAAAAAGAACAGCAAAATTTTTGAAATGTCAGTGTTATATCATGAATGTGAGAACAATAGATTTTTTAACTGACGTAAGTTGCAGTTAGATTTATAAATAAATACTATCAAACTTACAGAATCCTGACGTGTTCAAATCTAAGAACACATCTTCGCCATCTGTCTTACTCTTAAAACATTCAACAGCAAGATGTTCTCGAATGAAATTCGAAAACAGACCGTTTCAAATGCAAGACTTGCGCCAGTTGAGAAGGCGTGCGGACAACGGTGATGCGAAATGTACGTTCTTGTCGGGATGCACTCTTGATACTTGAATAACAATACACATTTGTAATTGAATTATATATCAGGTAGACCTCATACAAAGGTCGATTACACCTCACTTTTACCTATTTCTACCGCCAAATAGACAATAATAGGTGAGAGGCAGGGTAATTACTGGGTAATGTGACATAATATCTTAAAGTCATAAGGTTGGTAACGCGCTATTTACATATTTGTGTTATTACCAGCATCTATAGGCTGCCGTGACGCTTAATGATATTAAAGCTTTGATGTCTTTTTTTGGTCTCTCTTAACTCTTTTGATGTCTCTTCTAACATGTTGTACTGGAGGTTTTATTGCTTGCGAAATCGTTGTGTTTGTTCTGTGTCTGAGTGTTGAATATGCATCTAAATATTATACATGTGATTCGTCTGTTGTCTGATATTCGTAACACAAGAGCTTTCATCGACTTATCTCGAAGTCCGCTCAATATATGAGATGTTGTATGTATTAATTTGATAAAAAGGTCTAAATGCATCGTTTTGATTTTATTTATCGACGGGCCCGATGGCGCAGATGGTAGTGATCCTGTCTTGTGCACCAGGGGTCGTGGGTTCGATTCCCACCCAGAGCAAATATTTATATGATGATATTTGTGTTTGCTCTGTGTATGGGTGTAAAATATATGTATTTAAGTAGTATATTTGTGATTCCTCTGTTGTCTGGCGTCCGTAACACAAGTGCTTTAAGCAACTTACCACGGAGTCAGGTCAATGTATGAGATGTTGTGGGAATTTATTATTTATTATTATTATTAATGCGTGTAAGAAAATCAATTGTTTAGTTGATACTATTTAATTCAAGTTTTATTGAACGGATTTTAATTATTCTTTCATCGCCAAAAAGATGCCTCTTCATCAAGTCTCATAAATAATAAACATACAAGTATAATTAAAAAAATATAATTACCACTAAAAATGGAACTACTTTACTAGAAACTATACTATCTGTCATTTTGGATCAAACTGTAAACAATACGCAAAAATGTAATGAAATCGGTTCACTAGTTTAGAATTAAGTCTTAAAAAGGTGACACGAAATTTGATGCATAAATATTTCTAAGACCGACCCCCTGTTATCTTAGCATATTTACTTATTTATTTCCATATTGCACCGTTAGAAATTCACAAACAGACTGTCTCATTTCGCATCGCTCGTGTCGATGGCAAGCGACTGTATTTGACGAAGCCGCTGCGTAGCGATGGGGGATGGTCACTTGAAATACTTGCAGAATAATTAATATCTTGTTAGTAAAATATGTACTGTATAATATGTTACCTAGATGAAAGAACCTAGAACCTAGAAATACCTAGATGTTTTATTGTCTGTGGCTTCGCGCATTTGTAGTTCGTGTGCTATTATAGTGCGGAGTTTGTTTAAAATTTAAATCCGCAGATTAGGTTCGCAATATTCCCGTTGAGAAATAACGCTCTGCGATTGCCACCACGCCTGCCCAGCGCAGCAATTATGACCGAATTACATTTCCTCCTTCCTTGGCTTATGTTCATCTGTGGACGTTCTAAATCTGCTATGATAATGAAGACGTAGGTAGTCCTGAGTTGCCTATTGTTTTAAAATGATTTGATTCTTAGTTAAAATATTTTCTTTTATTATATATGACCCGAATAAGTATTAAAGGACTTATAGACTAAACACCAGACAACAGGGATTAAAGTTTATTGCACAGCTTGGTGATAAAATGGATGGATTTGTATTGTAGTGTAAGTTCATTCAACTGGTGGCTTTATGCATAATACTATGTTAGAATTTTTTAGGCATGTATGTAGCATGTATAATGTAAATCAATACTCTTGCAATCATTAAAAGTCCACGGGTGTCCAACATAAGCCCCCCCAAGAAAGGGGGAATTTGCCCATAATTGCCGTGCTGGCCAAGCGTGTCGCAATCGCAGAGCACAGCTTTCGCGACAGAGATGTTGCTGCCCATCCCCACCCTGTGCAGCTACACTGTCTCGGATAGATATACCGCCATCTGCCTGTACTGCTACCTTAGTCACTTTATACAGAAGGAGGTTCTATTCTACTCTGCCAGTACCTCACGGAAATCTGGATGTACCTCTGCTGTTACTTCTTCTGATAAATTTCAGTTAAATCATAAAATTTTACTATTATCAGTTAATTTAAATATAAAATATTGAAACATTACAACGGTCTTTGAAGTTAAGCAATTCCTTCAATTAGATCTTAGGTTAAAAAAATTGTAAATCTAAACTTTACAGTTTAGCTTATAAACGCTTAAAAGGGATTGGAGTTGTTAGGTACTATTCTGCCGTGAGGAACCGGCATATTAGAATAGTACGTCCCCCTGTACCAGGTGTCGTAAGAGGCGACTGAGGTACCAAAGCCGTCAGATGGCGGTATATCCATCCAAAACAGTGCAGCTCTAATACACGGGGTGGGATGAGCAGCAGCTTGCTCAACGCGGCAGTTGTTGGCTAAGTTCCCCCTTTAATGGGGAGGTCTATATCCATCAGTGTAAATGTTCTCTTTTCTAATGTATAAGTGAAAAAGCTATAAGTGAAAAAGGTATTAGTGAAAAAGGTATGAGTGAAAAAGGCATAAGGGAAAAAGGTATAAGTAAAAAAAGTATTAGTAAAAAAGGTATAAGTGAAAAAGGTATAAGTGAAAAAGGTATAAGTGAAAAAGGTATTAGTGAAAAAAGTATAAGTGAAAAAAGTTTAAGTGAAAAAGGTATAAGTAAAAAGGAAACTTAATAATTAATATCTTTCTGGGAATATTCAGTCAGGCCGGTGCCCGCTCATTTATTTGTTTTTCTCCCGAGATATTCAATGGATTCATATGTCACCCAATCTACAGAAAACATCATTAGAGGTATACCAAAAGTTTCTTGATTAATTACTCGATCCATTCAAGAAAAACCCTTTCATGGTTTTGGCAAAAGTGTCCTATAATTAATATTTTTTATTGTGAGTAAATATAATCACCAAATTTAAATAAAATACTCTAATGCTATTTATTTGTTTTTTTAACAATCGTTATTTAAATATGGTGTTATCGCTAAAATAGATTTATTCTTGGTAACATGGATGGCCAAAAAAAAATATAGACTCTGACAGACGCTGAAAAGACAAATATTAATAGAAAAAACTGGGTAGATACACCTGAATCTCCTATAACTGCAAGTACACATCATCATATTAGCCATAAAAATCCACTTTTGCCTATAATTGCCTCGCTGGGTAGGCGTGGTGGCAATTGCAAAGAGCAACTTCGCGACGAGGATACTGTTGCCCAACCTCATTTTGCAGTATTAAATTGCGCTAATATGCCGCCGTCTTTTAGATCCGGTACTTTAGTTGCCGCTTACGACACCTGGTACAGAGGGAGGTACTATTCTACTCCGCCGGTACCCCACAGCTACCCCGCTGGTACCTTAGTACACAGAAGATCATGTAAATCGGTATTGCAACACAAGATATCTGATATAAGCTTTCACTTGAATGTCGTTTATTACGTGTACATTAGAAGCTCCTGTCAATCGTTATTGCTTAAAATCCTAGGCCATATTTTTCCCCAGCAATTTCAACTCGCTTGATATCCCAGCACAAGTCTCGAGTTTTTACGGCTGAATGAAGTCGGGCGCGTGTAGCGGGCGCTGCTTTCATTACAATAATAGTACTTCATACCTAGGTGTTTTAATAGCAAGTTATTTGATTTTTTAATCGTTTTCAATTTGTTTATAGGAGCTTGCATGATAAAGTTCATTGGAGCAGATTTTAAATAATTTTCTTAGACACTTTTACCCCATATTCATTGGAATTCATAAAAGCCGTATTTAATGTATGTATATAATTCTATGTGTTTAAGAGCATGAATTTCAAGTTTTGTTCTCTCTAGTCTCAAAGTTGTAGCTATTTTCTAGATTTGTACATACAAACATGCAACCCTTTATTCATCTCTTTAAAGTATTTGGAACCGATGGCGCAGATGATAGTAATCCTATCTGGTGCACCAAGGGTCGTGAGTTCGATTCCCGCTCGAGGGTAAATATTTATATGATAATATTTGTGATTCTTCTGTTGTCTGGCATCCATGACACAAGTGCTTTAAGCGACTTTCCACAAAGTCAGGTCAACGTACGAAAAGTTGTAAGAAAGTTTTTTTTAAGTGCTTTTTAGTTTACCTCCGCATTTTGATGGTAAAATAACTTTCCAAAGTTTATGTGCCGTGAGGTAACGGTAATAAAATAGTACCTCCCTGTGCACTAGGTATCGTAAAATACGACTAAAGTACCAGAACTATCAGATAGCGGTATATCAATCCAAAACAGTGCAGCTCAAATGCACAGAGCGGGGATGGGCGGCAGCATCCTCATCGCAATAGCTGCGCTCGGCGATTGCCAACAAGGTTGCCCAAAGCGGCAATTATGGGCAAAAAATCTCCTTTCTTGGAGATGCTTATGTCCAGCAGTGAACTTCCTAGGGCTAGTAATTCTACATTAGCGTTTACGACTGCATGTGTGTCTATAGTGAGAACTTCTCCTTTCTAGATAGATATAGGGGGATAGATAAAGTATGTAGAATACAACATATCGAGCCTTTACCGCCGTCTTAGTGTTACCGAATAAAATCCAAATTTTACAGGAGAAGGATTTTTATAAATATTATTAAGCATTTAAATTTTAGCAATTGCTGTAACTTTATAACGGTTTTTTTTTGGAGGGAAACGTCGACTGGGATATGTCCGTTACAGCTTTAAATACAAGTTACGATAAAAAAAATCATTTTCAACAAAAGTATCGTTTTTGATAATTTGGCGGTAAGGGCTCGATATCATTATCGATGGACCCTTTATTTCATGTTTTTTATCATAACAGAGTCAGTTGAAGCATTACGCAACCAACTAGTTCAAGCCTTCGATACCAGTTTTGCCTGATCCTGACAGATTTCAGTAAACGGGCCGCGCCCGATCTCGATACGAAATAGAGCATGGCTATAAACACGAAGCATGTGTACCGTGTCATTGTACGTCGGACTGGAAGATTTATATTTCTCCTGTAAAGATAAAAAATATAAGTAACATCACATATTCCAGCTTTAGTATATGTACTGCCGAAACAAGTACTTTAGCAGTGAGATACCGGCAAAGTAGAATAGTACCTTTCTCTGTACCAGATGTCGTAAGAGGCGACTAAGGTACCAGAACCGACAGATTGCGGTATATCCATGCAAAAAAGGCAGCTGAAATGTATGAGGCGAGGATGAGCAGCAGTTTCCCCGTCGCGAAAGCTGTGCTCTGCAATTACCAACACGCTTGCTGGCGCGGCAATATTGGCAACATACCCCCTTTCTTGGGCCTATGTCCAGCAGTGGACTTTAAATGGCTGGTTTGATGATATGATGAACATCTCATATATTTGACTGACCCGACCGGCGCAGATGGTAGTGATTCTGCCTTGTGCTATATTATGTATTTACGTATTGTATATTTGTGATTCCTCTGTTGTTTGATGTCCGTAATACAAGTATTTCAAGCGACTTGTCCCGGAGTCAACTCAATGTATGATATGTTGTGTAAATTTACATTGATCTGGCACCGTGGAAGTCGCTTAAACCACTTGTATTAAAGCGACTTCCACGGTACACAAAAGATTTTGACAAAAATCGTAAGAATATTTTTTGCTTCGCGTGATCCGTCGAAGAGACTTAGCTATGGTCAAAACTGAATCATCCGTCTCTCTCTCTTGTTATTATAAAAATAAGGAAAAGAAAGTATCAGAACTATTTCCTTTCGTCTGTTTCATTCGTTAGTAAAAATATAAATTAATTCAAACGACATCTTGACATCTTATACTCACCTGACTTTGAGATAAATAGCTTAAAGAATTTTTATTACGGATATCAGAAAACAGAGGAATCACATATTATATAATACTAAGATACGTATAAATAACGCCCAGACACAAATATTCATCATAAAAATATTTGCTCTGGGTGGGGATCGAACCCTCGCCCCTTTGCGCGCAAGATATGATCATCCACCATCTGCGCCATTGGACCAGTCAAAACTATTAACAATTCTACTGCAATTAAGTTCCTGCAGCTTTATTGCTAAAATGCAACCTCTGATAGCAGAAAAGATGTACGAGTAAATATTTAGGCAGTATTGGCGATGTTACAAATTAACTCGTGATTACTCTTATTTGTATATTTAAAGTAATTTGGTCTTTATTTAGTTGGGACGAGAGTACACATTGACGTGAGTTACTCAAAACTATGTAGAGTCCCGTAATTGCACTACAAGTCGTATTTAGTACATTTGTATTCGACTCGTAACTTTATAACTAGCGTTCTGGATTAACGACGGGTGGTGCGCCTCGCGATATTCCAACCTGTTATTATTTAAGCCCTCTATTAGAGTGACTTGAATATTAGCCGTGGGGTACCCGTGGAGTATAATAGTACCTCCCTCTATACCAAGTGGCGTAAGATGCATTTAAGGTACCGAAACCGTTAAATGGTTAAATTAATAAAAATGAACCATATATTCACTCGAAACAGCGCAATCTAAAGCTAAGCTAAAATACTACAGGGTGGGAATGGCCAGCAGTTTCCTCGTCGCGAAGTTGCGCTCTGCGATTGCCATGCCTAACCAGTGCGCCAGTTATGGGCAAAAATCCCCCTGTCTTGGGGGGGGGGGGGGGGGCTATGTCCAACAGTGGTCTTTCTATGGTTGATACGATGATGATGTCTATCAGCTGATTAAAATCCATAACTTAGAACTTACTCTAAACCTTGAAAAAAAAACAGTTGACGGTCTCTATAGAATAAACACATGAAACAAAAGATAGCTTGCGTTGGTACCTAATTCTTACTTATTTCTACCAGATAATAGCAGTGTTCTCATTACTGTGTTTCGGTTTGACCGGTGAAAGATTCAGTAAAATTCCTGGGTAATGTGAAAATTTCTTCAAGTCACAAGGTTAGCAACGCGCTAGTGATATCCTTCTCATCTTACGAGCGTCTTTAGGTTGCGGTGTCGATTATTATCAAACGGACTGTAGGTTGACGGCTGACCTGAAACACATGAATTAAGATCCTTATTCTGATCCTGTTCGTGTTTTATAGTTTGGGTCTATATTGTATTGATTTTTACTTCATTGAGCTAAAATTTATTGAAAAGTTCAGAACAAATAGCTAAATGATTTTAAGTATATGTCAAATACCCATAATTTTACATTTATCATCTGTCATCGTCATCTGTCATCGTCAATCATCGTCATATCAGCCAAAGACGTCCACTGCTGGACATAGGCCTCCCAGAGTAATCTCCGATTGAACCGGTTGTGTTGTATGCGGCCTGTGACCAGTGCGATCCTGCGGTTTTAGTAGATCGTCAATCCATCTTGCGGGTGGACGCCCTACGTTGAGCTTGCCGGTACATGGTCTCAATTCCAGAACCTAACGACTCCATCGACCTACGGTTCTGCATACCAGATGCCCTGCCCACTGCCACTTCAACTTACTAATCTACCGGGCAATGTCGGTAACTTTAGTTCTTTTACGAATCTCCTTATTCCTGATTCGATCATGCAAACAAACTCTGTTACAAATAGACAGATATATTTTTCAACCGAAATACTTGAGACGTGTATTCAAGGGACACTGAAAGGATGTGCGATGGGCGCTGCGACTTTACAATATTACTTTCTAATCGCTTATTGGTTGTTCGTGATCGTGCGCAGCGCTCCGTAGTTAAAATCATGTTAAATAATCCACGGCTCTTTCTTAAAACCCAATTGTACAAAGAAGCAGGAATTCTAAGCGTCCACAAGTTGTATATCCCTACTAATATTATAAATGCGAAAGTAACTCTGTCTGTCTGTCTGTCTGTCTGTCTGTCTGTCTGTCTGTCTGTTACGCTTTCCCGGTTAAACCTCTCAACCGATTTTGATGAAATCTGGCATAGACAATCTTTAGACCTTAAGAAAGGACATAGGCTATTTTTGAACTCGAAATAAGGGTTGTAAGGGGTTGCAAGGGGGGATGAAAAGTTGTCGATCATGGATCGCTATTTTTAGAGCTAGAAACTTAAAACTTATTTTTCAGGCCATTGATTCGATATAAATAAACGTGACATTCAAAGTTTATATAATTTGAAGTAAATAGGTATGGTACCCAAAAAACTATTCCACGCGGACGAAGTCGCGGGCACAGCTAGTATTCCATAAATGTCCAAAAAAAGTCAGCAAAACGGATGAATATAAAATTATGGCGATAAAAAGAGTTACGACATTGCCATTGCTAGTTATTAAGACTTTTTCGCGAAGCGTATGAACCTTTTGTGTCCCGCTTTGTGTTTAAAAAAATTGTCAAATCGTGTCATCTTTCGAATTGATCTGTTCCGGCAAATATTAAACAAAAGACCATCAAGTGTTTATTTTAAATGAACTGTAATGAAACTGAAAAAATATTGTTCAGTGTAAGTTGAATAAAGTGCTTAGCATGATGTTTGACTTAAATTGGATGGATACCTTGTTGATTTAATAGTACACAATGTAACGGTTATACCAAATGCCATGAGCTCGCATATTGTAATAATCTAATAATTATTCACCGTCGCTACGGGCGTTAGCCTAGTGATTGGTGAATTGGAAATCATATATTTCCCTACTCTATCGCCAATGATTCGTATTGTTTAATTTGTGTAATGTGTGGGTATGTATATGTGTATATGTATACACATTGTTTGTGAACTTGTATAAACATTTATGTGTGGATGAATATATGTATATTGTGATCCAGTTCGTAAATTGCAATATCGTTGGATATATATGTATATTTTTATTATTATTTAAATTACAAGATCTTTAAAGCAATCTATAAGACGAAATAAACTGAATCCGCTGGGTCGAAATCTAATGAAAAGGAAAACAAGTGACATTTTTATTGGCTCTGGTATTTTATCTCGAGCTAGAGCGTATTAGAGAGTATCCCTCGAGAACTGAGGATTAATGTAATGAAAATACAATAGCCTGGGTGGGATCCATTCACGCAGCGCAATTTATCGACGCGCCAAGAGTCCATCCAGTACGAGTCGGGTGCCCGCAGTTCAACTCGCCGAGAGTGGACTCTCCAACTCTAATAATTGCTTGAAAACTAACATCCAGATTCCCTTAACAGTATCAACTCAAACAAACTATTAACTCTTGTTGTGAATAATTATCCAATTTAGCGGATCTCGCTGGATGAGTAAGTTATAATGAGATGGTTAGGAAATAATGATAATGGAATCGTTGTTCAAAACCACTTCCTCTGTGTTTTCCTTTTGTTTTCCAAATAATAATTATAAATAGATTAACGCACTTGTGTTACGGTTATCAGACAACAGTGGAATTACAAATATAATACTACATACTAAATACACATATTTAACACCCAGACACAGAACAAACATAAATATCATCATATAAATAATTGTCCTGGGTAGCGATATAACCCTCGACTTTTGGCGCACAAGGCAGAATCACTGCTATCTGCGTTATCAAATTTTTCGGCAACAACAGCATTCCCGACACGAAGGTTCGCTCTGCAATTGCCATCACGCTTGTTTAGCGCGGCTATTATGGGCAAATTTCCTCCCCAGTAGTGGACTTCTAATGGTGATGATAAATTTATTTAACGATTTTCAGGCTCCATTTTATATGTATTTTAATACATTATTTTTAAACATAAACAGTTGTTACTCTCCAATATACTTTCGACGAGCTTGTAAAAACGAAATCAAATAAAAGCGAATGCTTATGACATGTGAACTGGTTCGTGGATTTCGCTCACTGAATCCAAGTTTAGAATTTAATATTCTAACGCGACATTCAGTTTTGTATGTAGTAAACATTCTGTCGAGCGTCGGCAGTTTCGCTTTACAAACGGAGCCGCTCTACGCAATACTGGCGTTGCAATATAGAGTCAAATTGGGTTAGCTTCGAGAGATTAAGTTGGAGCAACCGCTTTATGCGGGAGCGCAGCTTGCCGAGTATAATTAATGATCGCGAATTTGCATATTATCACACGCAAAATTTATCTAATATTCGTTGTATTGGGGCGGTGGTTCGGCTAAGGGGTCGGGCGACGTTAATAGATCGGTAACCGGCAAAATATGATAGCGATGAATATTCATTAGCTGCTTTTTGAATTTGAGCCGTGTTGATAAATTGACGGGCCGCGCTCTGTGGATCGATTTTGTGACGTATGTTTTAAATTGTGACTAGTGACCCGCCCGGCACGCACGGTTGCAATCAGGATAGAAATGGCTATTGTGGGTTTTTTTTCCAAGAAGATTCCAAGATTTCTCCCATTTTTATCCCCTTATTAACCTTTTATCCCCTTATTTTAACTCTGAAAGTAGTATTTATTTATATCCAATCAAAAGCAGAAGAAAATTATTTTCAAGCTTACCTCTTTAAAACTTAGGTCATCTCCGTACACACTTTCAAGCCCTTATTGTTTTTCCTTCGCATTAAGAAGTAACCTATAACCTTTCTCATGCTCTAGATTATCTCTGAACCAAATTTCATTAAAAACCGTTTAGACAGGATTGCGTTCATATACACAGTTACTTTCGCATTTATAATATTATTATGGAATAGTAACTAATACCAACATTACGCTATATAGATTTATTATGAATTTATCTTTGAATGTCAATGATAGCATCGAGCGGTCGGACTCCAGCTAATGTTTCTGTTGAGTTATACGATGTTGGATTTTCAGTGACGGGCCCGATAGGGCAGAATAGTGATTCTACCTTGTAAGTCTAAGGTCGTAGGTTTTATCCCCACCCAGGACAAATCTACATATGATGATATTTTGTATTTTCTCTGTGTCTGGGTGTAAAATGTATATTTTTGTAGTACTACATTTGTGATTACTCTGATATCTGATATCCGTAGTACACGTGCTTTGAGCGACTTATCTCGGAATTATGTCAATGTGTGAGATCTAGTATGAATTTATGTTTTTCCTACAGTCAATCAAGATTGTATTCTGGTTTAGTTAAAAAAGATAAAAGATGTGATACAGATTTTTTCTGGCTCTGTTCTTTATTTAAATACTTACTTTTAATACAAGTGTGAATTATAAAAATAAAATAACGTGACATTTATATCACGTAGAATACAGTTGAAGAGATAAATAGGCTTATTTGACCGGATGCAGGCTGGAGCATTGGCGTTCCTGAACGAAGCCAATTTGTCGGCAGCGGTCCTGCGTATTCGTAAATCGACACAATTATTTTGACCCGAGAACGTGGGATTGATGTGCTGAAGCCGGCGTTTGTGTAATATGTCTTTATTATGCCGAGTGAGCCTATTTTTATTAAACCAGGTCGACAAACAAGCATACAGTCCGCGTGACAGGAAGCGTTACGGCAGCCTATAGACGCTTAAAAAAACACAAGGATTAAACTAGCGCGTTGCCAACTAATATTTGAAGTAGAATAATACCTTCCCTTGTACGTGTCGTAAGAAGCGACTATGGTACCAGAACCGACAGATGGCGGTATATCCATCCAAAAAAGTCAGGTCAAATGCACAGGGCGGGGATGGGCAGCAGCATCCCCATTCCGAAAGCTGCGCTCTGCGGTTGCAAACACGCTTGCCCTGCGCGGCAATTATGGGCAACATTTTATATTTCTTTGGGAGGCCTATGTCCAACAGTGGACTTCTTCTTAGTTCTTTTTAAATTTATTTTACTTTTGGGTAGTGTCGTTCTTTTTACAAAAAAAGTGTCATGTAGGTAAATCAGTCTCAATTATTATTTATAATGTGGTTATTGTTATTGATTCTGTATCCTCGAATACCTCAAAAGAGGACTTTAATGATCTTCCCTGAAATGGAAATCATAAAAAGCTAGGCACGAGTCAGTTACAAGCGCCCCGGACGCTCGGGTCACAAACGAAGGCAATCAAACCTTCGATTCCTTCCTCAACTCTGACGTCTGTGCCACTTGCAACACTTTTTCTTTTATACTTTAACTTTTGACTTTGTCCAGTGTGATGTGAAAGAGAATCTCGATTATCGGCATTAATTTGCTGCCTAGACAGCCAGAATTAGAACAATTTGTTGATATATTGATGATAATTTTCACCACAGCTATAGAAACTTGAATATAAACAACAAAGCTTTCATAAAGTAAAAAAATATACCAGCCCGGAGATATTTGGCGAATTTCAACTTTTTTGACAAGCCATTATACGAAATTATATTACATTATGATACGAAACAAGATAAAAAAGGAAAACAAAAGTGAGATTTTTATACATACTTACGTTATCATTGTGCCATCGTGGTGGACAGAGACTATGGAACTCCACTTGCTACGATCTTGGTATACTTAGCTTCCTTTACTCGCCTACGTCCTATATATGCTCGTTTATTCTTGATACTTCTGACTTGGCCTTTATCTATAACTTCTTCTACCTAGGTCGTCCAATACCAACTCCCCCATTCACTTACGCTATATAATTTGTGCAGTCATTCTACTCTCATCCATCCATCCTTTGTCTATTGTTGTCAGAATATCATCTTTTACACTAAATTGATCTCTTAATATTATATATTTTTAATAATTGTGCAGATTTTATATAAATAGCGTACATACTTTCACATGCATTTGGCGGGACAACTTGAAATTTCCTAATAAATATTATTTTTTATCTAAAATTTAGCATTTTTCAATGTATAAAACTACTGAAGTAATTAAAGGTAGTAGGCAATGGTAGCGGTCGTGTGTCAATATGCGTATTAAACGGGTGTGTTACTGGTAATATTTTTTATAGTTATTTTTATTACACAAGATTGTCAAGCAAACATACGGTATACGTGATAGTGAGATTGACTGCAACTTATAGACACATCATCGTAACATCACAAAGATATCACTAGCGCATTATCTATTATTATCCAGTAATTTCACTACTTATCTCATCTTTCAAACCGGAACACAGCAATGCAAACACTTCTGTTTGCCAGTAGAAATATGTAAGTGCTAGGCGACCTTTGTATGGGATCTTTTATTTTTTTTTTCGGACTTTTTTTCTGCTGGCCTACTCAGACGTCAATTCCAGCGCCACCGAAAAAAGAGGGCGGGGCCTCTCATAGAATATAGGTCCGATTACCATGTTATGTAAATAGATTAAAAATATTTCTGAATACATAATTATTATAGACTATATTAAACATAGTACTTAAGTAAACAATGGCTGATAGAGTCGTAATGTTCTAGACCATTAGTACTAGTACCGGCGCAATGTCGCCCACATACAAGATGGACAGACGATCTGACAAAAACCGCAGGATCGCGCTGGACACAGGCCGCATACCATCAATATCCTATTGGAGAGTTCTATGTCCAGCAGTGGATGTCCTACGGTAGATATGATGATGGTGGTGAAGAAAATTTTGATTACCGAACCATTAGCAAATTAACACAGCAATCGTCGCCAAAACTCACCGGCGCTTATCTCGCGGAGCTATATATTTTCATTAAGACCGGGACGCTCGCTAATTTATTGAAGCGCAGCGCATCGCGGAATTTAACAAGGTGAGCGAGACGAGCGGGGCGAGCGACCATGCGAGCAATTAACATACATTGTTTTTGGCTGAGTTGTTGGTTTAGATCGTAATGGAGTTGCTCGTAAACCTTCTAATGTTACGAGACCCCATTACATACTTAGCTGGCGGTGTTGGTGCGTAATTATAATCGTTTTGTTGCGTGCGAGTTTATTTTATATTATTTATTTAATGATCCGTAAAACCATGTATAAGTGTAAATAAATCCGTGAGATACAGGCAGAGTAGAATAGTACCTCCCGCTATACCAGTAAGAGGTGATTAAGGTACCAGTAGTAAAAGATGGTGGTGGTACTCGTATATCCATCCGAATTACTATGGCGTAAAAGCACCAACGGCAAAGGCGGGGATGGGCAGCAGCATTCTCAACCCGCTTGCCCAGCGCGGCAGCGTGTTAAAAATTATCGCTTTCTTAGAATATGTCCAACAGCGGACTTTTAGTGGCTGGTATGGTGATGATGGTTTTATTATCATTATAAAGAATTATGTTAGGTTCTTACGTAATATGATTTGGTTGAACTCGACGTAATAAAAAAACTGTTTGGAATTGCAATTTTTATTTCTTGCATTTCAACGTACTTGAGATCAAGTAAAAAGGTCCACGTTACCTCTCCTGTTCCACCTTACCTGTTTGTTGGTAAAATTCGAACGCTCTATACATATTTCTTCTTGATTGTTTGCCGAAGAACAAAGTTTTCCTTCCGATATTATCTGTTACCTTTCATTATTCCAAGAAAAATACTTATCAGTAGCTATCCATTATGTTGTAATGCCCGAACTTTTATCACGAATTAGTGAATTTATTGGACATTATTTTGATTTGTTGTAATCTGTTGAGAAGTCTCAATGTTACACTAGAAATTTTATTTTGTACATACGATTATCACGCTACTTTTAACTATGTGTTAAAATAAATCAGTTTCTTTGTATTTTTGACTTGTATGTATACTCAGGAAAAATAGTCCAGCTGCGTAAGTCCAACTCCAAGAAAGAGGTCAATTGCCGAATTCACCTCGGTTGGAAACAAATGTCGTAATAATATTTTCAAGTTTCATAAAAGATATTATATTTTTAAATCCATCATTAGAGAAATAGACATCATTGTCTCGTTCCTTTACAAAAGATCTAGTCACTTTAAATTTTCCTATTGCCGCTAGAAAATCGCCCTTGGAGAATAGGAATCATAAATAAAGATGGCGTCGTCCGGCGGCCATCTTGGCGCTCAGACGCTGTGGTTGCGTGAGCGGCATACTTAGCGACTGTGTGTGGCTAGGGTTGTGTGTTCTTTTCTACCAGGCTATGTCTGTCTCGTGCCTTCCTCAAATAGGATTGCACTACAACTTCACAAATATATAGAGTGGGAGTGAGTAGAAGTTGTAGTATATAGATTAAAACTACAGGAACGCGCTGGATACAAGCAGCATACAACAGGTCTTATTGGAGATCTTTTTTGGGACATGATGATGATGATGATGATGAGAGTAAGTGTTGGTTTATAACGACCTAGGCGAACATACCTTTAGAAGTACCAAAGTCAGAAGAACCAGGAATAAACAATCGGTATGAATAGGCTAATGCGAGTGAAGTAAGCGTTAAGTAAGCGAGAGAGGTATACCAAGATCGTATACAAGTAGAGATCCATAGTCTCTGCTTGCCCCGATGGGACACAGGCGTGATGTATGTATGTATGTGTATTAGTTAAGGCTATTTTGAACATGAATTGGCTATGCGAGCTATATTATTGATAAAGTTGAAAATACATATTGTAATCCGTATCTGCATAAATGTAATGCTAATAGCCCCGCATTGTATCCGATTGGCCGCCGTCGGGTAATCCTAGATTACCATCCATTTCCATTGTGGTATTGTCCTTATTATGTGAAACTAACAGTTTGTTTATTTTTGTTGCAGATAATTGGACGTCCTAATGGTGAGAATTAAAAAATATAAATATACGAAACTCAAACTTATTTCTGATCTGACATATTCCTTTTGATTTATAAATCTTCTTCTAAATCGATTTATATGATGAAGGCAATTATTTATTGGTGCAGTAGTATGTTGTACTTTCGAGGACTACGGACAATTTGTATAACAATCAATATAATTTGCTGGTGTCATAATTGAAACCTTATGATTTGGCATAGGGAAGTATTCATCTAACCTTGTCATATTAATTGAGTCCGAACAAGTTGGCGATACAATACAGACAATAAGCAATTTAGCATGGTATTCTTTATTATTCTTGGGTCCGGAGTACAGCATTTTAGATATCACTAATATAAAATTGACGGCTGTATCGGCAGACAGATTTTTTAAATTTTCCAAGTAGATGATAGAGGATCTGGATTTCTATAGAGTCGCAATCAGGCAGTAGGCGAACAGATAGTTTATCAATAACCTTTGCTTAGCCCACCACCACTTTACGAGTATTTTAAATTAGACAAAAACGCTAAGTACCATAAATTAATATACTATAAACATTAATAAAATTAATTAATGACAAATAATAATCAGTGTCGTATATTTGTGTTAATGACTATTTCAAAATACGAATTACATAAATCCAATTTTATTAGTTAAATTAGTTGGAAATTAGTTTTTATAGAAATACCCTTGTGAGGCGTCTCATGAAACTCATATATTTTCTCCACCATGTACATGTAATGTGAATAGCAATAAATTAAACTTGAATTACATTGATGGCTTGTAAATGTTGTTTTTCTTAAACTAAACATATATCGTTATATCGTAATTGAAAAAATCTTAGGTCAGTCTCATGTGACAACTTCAATACTACTCTTGCGTAAGGTAGATATCTTACAGAGGTCGTCTGCATTGGTGCCTCACTCTCACCTGTTTCTATCGCAAAATAGCAGTGTTCTAAGAGTGAGAGAGGCAGTGAATTTTCTGGGTAAATGTGACATAGTGTTTTCAGTGTCTGTACACTGATTGGCGACACGCTAGTGATATCTTTGTAATGAGACGCGCGTCTATTATAGGCTGCGGTCACCTTTACGATAAAGCGTACCGAAGCGGTATACATATTTGCTAACATCATAATATAAAGTAGAATACGTGCTGCTTTCACTGCCTGCAGGCCTTGATTAAATGCTCATAAAAATACGTCTGTACAGCCTGACAATCATATTCCCCAAACAAAGTCCAGCATTACTGACGTCTCATGCTAATTCGATAGTTGCAATTGAATGGAGCCCCATGACGTACATGGTGATCCTATCATGTGCGACGATTTTTGGTTTCGATTCCCCCAGGGTAAATATTTATTGTCTGGGTGTTGAATATATACAATTAAGTATTATATATCTGATTCCCCAGTTATCTGATGTCCGTAATTTAAATGCTTTGAGCAACGCAAACGCAATATTGCTAAAACAAATCAATCAAATGGAACCGTTCGATCTTCCAACTCAATAATGCTTTCAAAAAAACCTGCGTTTCCCGTAATATAAATCAGTGTCCCACATTAATGCTGTATATTATTGCCCCACTTAATACTTCTTGGCGAATAATGTCTTATTTGCATATGGTACCACGAAAAGTGCATGTTCACATTACAAGGAATTCAAGAAGGTTTTCAACCTTATTTATATGGTGGTACGGCCCCAAAACGCCTTTTTGGGTACTAAGCTGAAAGGGTCCATTTACTTTTAAATAACTATGGCCACGCTATGAATAATAAGTAATCTCACGTTATAGTGCACTCGGCATGGTTGGGAAAATAAAATACAGGCCAAATCGAAATTGTGTGGTGTACGTACGAGGGTTTTCCGATTTATAAACATGTTAAGATCAGCCACAGTTTGTTACGTTGTAAAATTAGTACTAGCGGTACCGATAGATTAGAATTGTACCTCCCTCTGTACCGGGTGTCGTAAGAGGCAGCTGAGGTACCGGAACCGACAGGTGTCGGTATTTCCACTAGAAGCAGTAGACAGCAGCATTCTCTTCGCGAAGTCATTCTCTGCGATTACTACCACGTTTGCCCAGCGTGGCAATTATGAGCAAATTCTCCCTTTCTTGGGGAGGCCTGGGTCCAGCAGTGGACGTTCTACGGCTGCTATGATGATAATGATAATAGGTTCTAAAGTAAAGCACCTCTTTTATGATTTGCTAAGACTAAGGCTTTACTCTTTTCCGGAATTGGGCATAGTTCAAGTTATCATAATGCATACGGAGATTGCGATCATTTAAGTTTCTGATTTGCTGACGATATTGTAGTCATTACAAAAGCCACGGAAGATCTGAACTCTATACCGAAAGACCTTAATATACTCTCTATGACTCCCGAGTTATGTACCATTTCCCTTATTTTTGCCCCTTGAAAATCATTTGTATTTCATTGAAATTTATGTCCAGGGTCATCATGGGGTGTAGTGCAGAATGGTAATAGTATAAATAGTACCTCATCCTGTACCAGGTATGAGACGGAATTGTGATACCGAAACCGACAGATGTCGGTATATCCACCCGAAACAGCACAGATGCAACATGCCGTAGATGGCATCTCCGTCGAAAGCTACTCTCTGCGACTGCTGCCGTGGGGCAATTAGGGGCACCCTTGGGGAGGACTATGTACAGTAGTAGATATTCTGCAGCTATGATGATGATGATGATATCCAATAGTAGATAAAATTACGAATTTTAAACGTACTTTAAACGTCGATAAAAATGTCAGACAGCACTTAGAATATGAGAAATTCGGTTTATTAGGCTATACATAAAATATTATAAAGAAAACATTTTTCGTTCCATGTTTTTTCACCAGCACTACCTGTAATTAAACGGTACGAACCGCAGAAACTGTTTGCTTTGTTGGCTAACCCAGCTATTGTTTTGGTCAGTGCGCGTTAGACACTCCAGCCGACGAGTAATTACGCTGCTATCATTTTCATTACCAATGCGCGCTGGATTTATATTGTAAGCGGCAAATTTGATCATGACAATCTTTTTTGTGACCGAATATTTCTATTCAACGTCGTTTTTTACTTACTTCAAATCAATATTATCATAAATAGGCTTTCTGGTGGTTCGTTCGTTCGACTTAATTTCATGTCGAATCTTGTCGCTCTTATTTTGTTGGAATAAAGAGTAGTCTCTGACCAATTTATACACAAAAATATGTTGATCCCTTTGCGAAAAAAATAACTATCCCCCGGAAATGTAATTTATCCTGGAAAAGAAGTAGCCTGTATGTAACTGACTTTTGATGTCTAGTCTATAATCTGTTTCGTGCCGAATGCCGTCCAGATCCGCTAGCTGTTGTCATATGAAAGAGTTACAGACATAACATTCATTTACCTATACATATTCGCAGACAGCCCCGTTTATTTGAATATCTACATAAATCAATAACATGCTATACATATAAAATCTACTTATAGTGTTTGTGTCGTTCAAGGAATAAGAGGAATGTGATTAGACCCAAAAAGAATATTGTAAAACCTGACTCCATTGACGAGTATTGAAGCCCTCATCTACGGCATCGGCTCCTAAACTTTAAAGATAACGGAACATCACAAAATACTACTTATGTAATGGTACCTGAAATCATCAAATAATTACAAATTAACACTAGAATTTATTTTTTAGTATAGTTTGATGTTGTGTTACTCAATTTCATAAAATATAATTAATGCTAGGTACTCTTTTCTATTTCGCGCTGTTTCAATATTAGAATTCTGGTTAAACCCTCATCACTATTTAACGAAAACCGCATTGTTGAGTTGATTTAGGGCGAGCTATATGGTGCTGCACCATCCAACATATATCAATGCTCGAGGGTAAACGATCTTTGAACATCAAAGGAACGAGTTGAGATACCTGTGAAACCAGGATAATATCCGAACAGACAGCCAAATGGCCGCAGACGGAGGGTTAACGCAGTTCAAACGAGGGAACGATTCAAAGAGCCGGCTGTAGACCATCGGAACCTTGGCAGGCAGCCAGGGGTTACTTCAGTGCGATGGAAAATAATTGAGGCTCAACTGAGAGTTTTAAGGATTAATCGCCTAATGTCGCTGCAGCTTTAATTAAACTGTAATTTGGCGCTAAAATAACAAAATGCAGAAATTAAGGAAATCATATTTTGATATTTTGTTTATTATATAGCGATGTTATTTCAGCAAGATGGACATATTAGCAGGCAGCCTGTACTTCCTATGTACTTCCCCGAATCATCAGTAAAACCATGTCAGCGTAACAAGCAAGCAAACAAACATGCATTTGTAATATAAATATATAACTGATATAGTAACTACGTGTTGTACCAGCAGAGTAAAAAAGTGCATCCCTCTTTACCAGGTGTCGTAAGAGGCGACTGAGGTACCAGAACCGACGATTGCCAACACGAACTACTAAATATACTCTGGAAAGATGACACTATGAACAGAAGTGAGGGCAAACATGAATATTAACTTGCCGATGGGGATGCCGCTTTTGAAAATTATATAAATATAATTTTTATTAAAACTAATACGAATTTTATTAAAACAA
Organism: Heortia vitessoides; assembly: GCA_020976665.1. Lineage (NCBI taxonomy): Eukaryota > Metazoa > Arthropoda > Insecta > Lepidoptera > Crambidae > Heortia > Heortia vitessoides. The sequence continues at coordinate 18,603,695 of JACJUM010000202.1, forward strand.
ACAAAGAGTATGAGAAAACTTTTTAAAAATCTGATAGGGCACTATGACTAGGTTAAGGGCTATATGAGCGATTTATAAAATGACTCTTTACGACAAAAATTCAAAGAAATGTAGATAATGACATTTCTACAGTCAATCTGTCTATAAAAATATTGTTTATGTTCACTAATATTTTAAATGGTTTTCAGAAAAATAATGACATCTTGGCGAGAAATAAGTATAAGCTTGAGGTGTCAATTGCCAAAATTCGTTCAGGGGCAATAGTCAAAGATTTTATAATAAAATCCCAAGAAAATTCAAGGATTGCCTGAAAGATGAACTTATTGCTATTTTATGATTATTATTTATTATTGACGCTAGCATACCAACTATAAGGTTATGAAGGTATTACGATACAGTATTTTCACTACCAGAATTTACTGTACTCCTCTTGGTGTACTGCGAACCTGTCTTAATTAAAAAAAAAAAATACAGTATGAAGCACCCGTGTGTTTAGCTAGCATTACACGTGATTTGTATAAGGTCCATCTTTGTGTAACCTGCTTAGTTATAAAAGACTTAAAATATAATCAAAATCTAAGGCACGAAGAAACGTCAAGCTCGATCAGGCGTCTCCGAATGTAAAAGGCTTCGTTTAGAATGCGGCGCAACGTGCAGCTGCTTCCCCTCTCAGTCGATCACGCCATTTGACGTCACTACGACAAACCATTTTCCCATATATTTCCAACACTATAAAGCCCAAATTCAAATATAATTCTCCGAATCAATTGCAAATCTGCCCGATCAGTCGTGCAAAGCTCTCCCGTCTGCGTAAATTTCTCAATCTATCATTCCGTTATCTAATCATTTTCGAACAGCAAAAGCAATCAAACAATATGAAAACCATTATATAACAAGTAAGTCCTAGCTCGAATCGGAAACTGGGAATTAATTATCGAATTAAACGATTTCCCTTGGAGCGATCACACGGATAATTCCGTTTGGCTCAGTCAGAACTAACGGCGCCAACAAATTTCCTCTCGCCCTGTTTCTCGGTTCTCGTATTCGATTAGTGACTGATTTCATTTGATACTCGGATTCAGATGTTCCGAATCGAGTTGGGTTTACACTTGCGAGCCGCAGACTCCTTTGTACAGAGCTGGGGATGTTATTCATCCTGAAATTCTGAAATTCGCCGGATGTGATTTCTAGACTTAATGTTGATGTTTGAGATCACTTAGTGCACCTGAGTATAAGCACTTTGCTGGATTAGGGTTTAAAGGTCTTCCTATCGTCTTCTCTCACTCCACAAAAGTTACTGGATAATTTGCCATCGTATCTTCAAGTCACTAGCTGTACATTTTACTGATACTTGCAATTTCCAAGCTTAGGTATATATATTTCAGTGAACGTGCTCACAGTGTGCTTATTGGCCAAACTTCTAGCAAAAGTTCGAGATAGTTTATGTTTTGTTATATAGAATCATGTCGTCCTTTTTCAACTATGTGATCATCTTTTCACGGATTCTCTTTTTCAACAAAGTTAGTAAATATCAGTCACTAAATAGTTTCTATCCATCTTACCATTAGATATTGAAATTCATGAAAGTCATTAGAATCGTGTATTCGATACAATTTGAAATACAAATCAAATATTTTGTCATTTTCCTATACAGTACTCATTTTTTTAAAGATGTCGTCAGCATATCAACCATTGGAAGTCCGCTGCTGGATATAGATCGAGAGATGATGAATTTTGCCCATATTTGCCGCGCTGGGCAAGTGTGTTAGAAATCACAGAACGCAGCTTTCGCGACGAGAATTGTGCATTTGAAAGACATTATTCCGGATGGATATACCGCCATCTGTCGGTTCTGGTACCTTAGTCGCCTCTCAGGGGGAGGCCCCTGTACCGATCGTACCGACCATACTAGTCTTAAGTAAGTCGTACATAAGATTGTTGTTAAAGCGCATTTAAAAGCAGAGAAAAAGTGGGTGAGCTTTATTGTAATGATAAAGTAAACATATTCGAATGTCATTTCTACTATAAAGTCATTCTCCAACTTTTATATTTGAATGCTACTATATTGTAATAATAATAGACCAATCCAAATACCAAATATTGCGTTCCTTTTAAACTATTTGTTCGATTCTAAGAATAAATAAATAAGTACGCGGCAACTTTACACAAGATCCATGACCTATGAATTTTGTTATAAAGAATTCTGAAGACAGATCTTGTTTAGAAACTTTCTTCACAATTAATATTGAAGAGTCCCGGAGCGAGACACCGCCAAGTTCGTTGAAAATGAAATACGGCTTGTATACAACCCGCATCATTCAAAGTCATGGACATTTATGTAATAAAAAAGTTGAAGAACTAAGATGTGAGCAAGATAGAGGTTCAGGCGCAGTGACACTGGCAGAAATGATCGCAAATAAGCAAATTTGATCTGTAATAGGCGAAAAGGTATCTGTTAGTTTTTTTTTCTACTCGAGTCTTAATATTAAAGCGAAATGTCACTCAGTCTCTCACCACGTAATTATAGATACTTTAAGAGTTTAAGATCTCAAGTTTTGCATGCAGGCATGCTTACTACGACTGGATATTGCAAAATTTAACAACATTTGAGTTTCAAAGTGTTTATGGAACGTCTACTGTTTTTGTAGTATAGGTTCCAAATTACTAGGTATTATAAACTATTTACAGAAATTAAAATTATTTTTAGTATACTTTTTAAACAACCTTTAAGGTAAAATAGGAGTGTAAATCACCTACAGCTATAGTAATATTAAAAAGAGCAAAGATTTGATTGTTTGTTTGTGACGGTTTTTCTTAAAACCTACTGAATCGATTTTCTAAATATTTTCACCATTAGTAAGTCCCTTCTTTACCTAGTAACATTGGCTATGTGTTTGTTTTAGGAAAAAATAAGACTACCTAAAATAGAACTATGTATACAGGATTTGTATTTTTGTACATTTCTTATAATTAAACTCAGAAATTACTGAACTCATTGCAAAAACTCTATCACGAATAGAAAATTACACATTGTATCTATATCGGGCCCACATATAGTAGTGATCCTATCTTGTGCGCCAAACGTCGTGGATTCAATGCCCACACATGACAAATGGACAAATATTTATATCATGATATTTATGAGATTCTATGTCTGGGTGTTGAACATATATATTTAAGTTTTATATTTGTAATTCCTGTGTTGTCTGATGTCTGCAATACAAGTGCTTGGAGCGAATTATTGCGGAGTCAGTGCAATGTATGTGAGATGTTATAGGAATTTACTTTTATATTGTCATGGCAAATGAAATTATGTGAGTGAAACCGCGGCGCGTTGCTAATCCTATACAAGAAATAAAATGGCTGCGCATTACACCGCGCTTTTTATATATTATTTTAATGGATCGTGATTCTCATAATAAATGTATACAATCGATACAAACATTGCCAGTGACTTGCCCCGAGCTCCCGGGGGAAATCTGTGATGCCACCTGCTTAATCATTACCGAACTTTGGGAATGGGTATTGATATTTCATACTTTTGATTTCGGATCCTGCCCATGGCGGATGGTTCCGCGTTATTTTATAATAATTATTTTCGGAACTCCCGCGTGAAACTGATTAAATGTGTTCAATAACCTTTTTAATGTAGTACATGATTTTAAAATGACGTTGATCTGATATAATTTGTTGGAGGACAAATTAAAAGTGAGCTTGTTTTCTTAGTATGTTTTTATTTAGTCGAAAATTGCAATTACCTATAACATCAGAGACTTGGTATGGAAGAGTTGGTATAGGACAACCCAGGCGAACATATCTTAACCAGGTGGAAGAGGAATTGAAGAAGGGCCAAGTTAGGAGTGCCAAGGATAAACGAGTGTGTATGTAAGGACTAAAAAGACGTGTGTCAAGGATCAAACATTTTAGTAACATAGACGTTCATCTTGGATAAACACCGTGACACATTTTCTTATTAATAATTTGTTTATTTATTGTATAGGAAGACACAAAAGATTACAATCAAACACAGTTGTTAATATCATCAATTTACAACAACAAGATTACAATCCTAAACGCCGTGGGGTACCGCCGGAGTAGGTTAACCCATCTCTCTGTACCAGGTGTTGTAAGAGGTGACTTAAGTACCGGTACCGACAGATGGCGGTATATCCATCCGAAACCACACTACTTCCACTGGCATTCTTGCCACATAGTTGTGTTCTGCGATCACTACCACGCCTTGGCAATTATGGCCAAAAATCTTGGGGGCGCCAACGTTCAACAGTAGACTTCCTATGGCTGGTATGATGATGATAGTCCTAAACATGTCTTCACAAAAACATTAACTTATGTAAGTAAACCTATACGTCAGTAAAAGTATAAGTTTTAAACTACTTTAGTAATAATAATAAAGTGATGCATGCCACAACTGCTTCTTTAATTTTATGCCTAGTGCAGTGCATACGTGCAAAAATGTTAGTGTTCTTGTTTCCAACCACTTGACCGTGTAAGCAGAGACTGTCTGTTTCGATCCTAACTTACTTCCACTACTTTTACTTCATTCCTTAATCTCCTCACACACGTTCGCCGGTCGATATTCGATCACAATACTCATCTTCTTTGTGACTCAGAAAACAACTTTTCACTCAACAAGTCCAAAGTAAAATAGTGACTGTTAATTCAACTTGAGGTGCCAACTCCATGCAAACTCCTGTATTCTGTCACCGAAGGTGAATTTAAGCATTTTAGATACCCTGTGGGGTTGTTAGCTAATTTGCATTCAGGGTGGGTGCGAGGCGGCGCCCCTTGCAACGAAATGCGTCGACGTGACAAAAAAAAAATTATAAAATTTTATCTTTCGCTCTTTCAGTTTCCTTTAAACGTCGTTAGTTATCAAAACAAAGTACGATGTATAAAGTAATTATGTATTTGTTAGAGTTACTAAGATTTTATTGCCGAAAGAAATATAATTTAAAATCGTGCCGGTGTTTTTGGCTTGGCTTGAATGGTTTTTATTGATCGTAAGCAGTGCAACTCCATTCTTTGGTGGTTTCTTCAACCCAGAGTCCCGCGAGCGATATTTCTCTCAATTCAAAGTATATTTACTTTTAATTAGACCAGGTCAACAAACAAGCATACAATCTGCGTGATAGTGAGCGTCACTGCAACCTGTAGACGCTCGTAATATCACAAGGAAATCAATAACGCGTAGCCAATCTTGTCACATGAGGATTTTATTCAACAATACCCAGTAAATTCACTGCCTCTCTTTCTTCAGACCGACACATTAATACAAACACTGCAATGAGGCGGTAGAAATAGGTGAGAGTGAGGTACCAATGCAGACGACCTTTTGTATTAGGTCTACCTCATATTTAGTGTGATGTATTAAACAAAAGTTCCTTGTCTATTACTCGTAAACAAACAATATATGTTTGTTTTCGAGTAATGATTGTTTTAGCATTATGACGTATTGAAATGTTAAACTGATCAGTTGGAGAAAGCAGGTTTCATCTTAGCGATCCAACGCTGATATATACTTCCTCGTCTTTATCTATAATCGTCATGCCCTTGAGTTTATATATTAGACTTTTATATATATAGACTATAAAAAAAGAAATAAATTTGTTATATAATAGTCGAAAAACAATCCTGCTTCCTCTAGAAAGTCCCTTGGAATTGAAACTGTCCACACGACTGATCTAAGTGTTCGTAAAAGGCCCTCCATAAAGGCACACTCCTCACCTCCTCATAATTTATTAACACAGCTTTCTTCCCACATTAAAGAACAATCGTGTCCTTAGGGGTGTGAAAACGCGTGAACACATACCGGGTTCAATGATCAACGTATACAGTATAAAATTTTTAACAAATTATTTGTATTATTTTCCAATTGTCAAAATCAAAATATTCTGTATTCAAGTAGGCCTATTACAAGCATTTTTGAATAGCAAAAAATAAAACAATTTTATTTATAAAATGTAACACTAAATTTTATTATTCCTATAATGTTGATGACCCCACGGGATTATAAGACTCACAAATTACATATTATATGACCCCAAACATCCCTCGCGGTACACAGTAGTGAAATATTTTGCTTGTAATTTAGTTTATTGTTAATAACTTTTTTGACGAAACATTGCGACTAGGGTATTTAATATGAAGTTCTCTCATTTTTATGTTTCACTAGTTAAACTAGCAAGATAGACTAATATAACTACTGCTAATTAAACTATTATAAACTAGCGTGCTAGTTCACCGGCTAGTTTATAATAGTAATTGGTTTCCTGTTTAGTTGCAGTATGAAAGTCTTGATGTTATTTAATACTTCCTTATTTTAATTAAATTATATTCACAACTGCTGGTCTGACTGAAACCGTGCTGGACACAGGCCGCATACAACCGCTTCTATTGGAAACCACTTGGGGAGGCCTATGTCCAGCTGTGGACGTCCTTTATATGATGATGATATTAACAACTAGCGGCGTGTCTTGATTTCGTCTTGATATTATCCCGTTGAATCCGTTACGACGTGAGTTTTGATTTATTTTAAGGTTGACTTTGACAATTTACGTCTACTGTTTGGGAGAAAGAAACATGTTGTTTGGTTTCAGAAAAGAAAGAATTTAAAAAAGACCAAAAATTGCCGCACACAGAGTAATAAAATTTAAGATATATTATCACCATTTTTCTTTTCAATAAAACTTTCCGTATGTCTTAAGAAAAATACGAAAATACCTAGCCAAATTGGTCAGGCCATTCTCGATTCATTTTTATTAATATACATTTAATTTATTTTTTAAATAAATTAAAATTATGTCTATCCAGACAACTGTAGGTAACGACATATAACATTAGCTTTCTGTTAGTGAGAGTCCCGATAGAATACGCCGTTTCAAATACTAGCCGGAACAAACGGACTGTCAAACATTTTGACAATTGTTTTATGTTTTATGTATCTTCACCATATATACTGTCATGTGTTAATCTCGACGTTATAAAAGAATACTTCAATATGATTTGTGTGTATCGATTTCTCGCACTTTCTTTGCTTCCACCCCTTGTAGCGTAGGTGACCCAAACAGGGTAGCGGGCACACGCGGTGCCGCTAACCCCCACCCCTCTTCGGCGTCGTCTGGGTCTGCGACCCTTTAATGAGATAGTCGGAACTTACAAAAATATACGGGTGTGCGAGTACGGGCAGTCCTGCTTTATTCTGATCTTTCTATCCTTATCTCTCCATCTGTGCTTCTATCCTTTTCTAAAAATTAGCAGCGCCCCACGGTTTCGTCCGCGCAGTTTCGGTTCCCCGTGAGAATAATAAATAATAATAATATACTGTTTACTGTACTCCAATAAAAACAACACAAGAACATCACAAAAACATGGAATAGTAGGTACAAGAGGCGGCCTTATCGCTAAATGTATATAAAAGTGCAAATACAATAAAAGTGGTAACTCCTCATAACAACAGCTCTCTGCCAATCAAAGTTTGATTATTTGTATTCTTATAACGGGCATATTGGTAATAATGATTGTTAAAAACGTATGACCCAGATATAACCATCATCTACATATCAGCCATTGGAAGTCAACTGCTGGTCATAGGCTGCTCCTCAAGAAAAGGGGAATACCGGCCATAATTGTAACGTTGGGCTAGCGTGCTAGCAATCGCAGAGCCAGCTTTTGCGATGAGGATGCTGTTGCCCACCCCCGCTTTGTGCATTTGAGCTACACAGTTTTAAATGGATATACCGCCATCTGTTAGTTCTAGTACCTTAGTCCCCTCTTACGATACCCGGTGCAGTGGGATGTACTATTCTATTCTACCGATACCTCACGGCTATTATTGTGCCCGAATATTAAGGTACAAATGTCTCCCTTCTCAATACATACTAGCTGCGCCCCGCGGCTTCACCCGCACATATGTTATATATATTTTGGCAGATGTTCACGCAAAATGTTTACGTGTGTCGCCTCTTAAATATTCCAACAGTCGGTGCAATAAGCTCATTTGATATCGTAAAATTTCGTTCCTTGCATAACAACTCCCCTTAATTAATTCTGGCTGGCGAATTTTCCTGCGACGTATCATGAGGATCTCGATATTCTTTCGTTTACATCTACAGTAATTTTAATGAAAGGTTAAAAGGTGACTGCACGAATATACTCGTATAGGGCGGAAGCAAATAAAAGTGTTGGTGTAGGATGACTTAGGTGAACATAATTTATACAAGTAGAAGAGGTATTAAAGAGGTGTGAGGTCAGAAGTATCAAGAATAAACGAGCGTGTGTAAAAGGACTGATGCGAGTAAAGGAAGCGAAGGAGGTATACCAAGATCATAGTAAGTGGAGATCCATAGTCTTTGCCTACCCCGATGGGTCATAGAATGAGACATAAATGTACGTATGTAAATATTGCTTCATTGGAATGACAGCTGTCAAACTAATGCGTCTTTAAATCGTTGTAATAGTTTCTTGCCTGAATTTTAATTGTTGATTTCGTATAATATGTAATCATTTGCCATTTAATAAATATTCATAATAAATTACCACGCCAAATGTCATTAAGCCAACATAAATAAATTGTGCGATGATACTGCATTGACACCTATACGTATATTGTGAAACATGAGAAATGTATAAATAAAGATATTTCTAAATTTATTTGACCTAGATTAATTTATTCAGATTAACTAGGTTCAAAAATCAAATTATCTTTCCCGGTCTCATAAATTAAGGTGACAAAAAATGCAAAATCTAAGTGACAGAAAATCCATTCCTACTTATATTATAAATGTGAAAGTAACTCTGTCTGTCTGCCTGTTACGCTTTCCCGCTTAAACCTCTAAGCCGATTTTGATGAAATTTGGCACAGACAATCTTCAGACCCTAAGAAAGTACATAGGCTATCTTTTTATTCGAAATAAGGGTCGTAAGGGGTCAAAAAGGGGAATGAATCGTTGTAAGAAAGTATCGCTATTTTTAGAGAATAAAGATATTTGAAGCTTATTTTGCAGGCTTTTATTGATTCGATATAAATTACCATGACATTCAAAGTTTATATAAGTTTAAGTAAAGAGGTATGGCTAAACTATTCCATGTGGACGAAGTCGCGGGCACAGCTAGTTATACTGTAGATGTATATATAATTAAAACTACTTCAACTAAGGACTGCTGGGTTTTTGTGGGCTACCTTCACTACAATGTATAAAACAAAGTCACTTTCCGCTGTCTTTTTTTTAGCGTGGACAACAACGTGGACCGTGGACGTGACCGCAGCCTAAAGACACTCGTTTCATCACAAGCATATCGCTAGTATGTGAATGTTAACCTCGTGAACTGAAGATACTCTGTCACATCTACCTAGTAATTTTTATTGCCTCTCTTACCCTTGCGATCAATGCTATTTGGCGGCATAAATAGGTGAGATTGAGGCACAAATGCAAACCTTTGTAAGAGGTCTACCTCTACCTGTGTGTTCCTAGGTATGTATAGATAATTAAAACCACACAACGTATTTTAATGCGGGATTTTGAATAGATAGAGATATTAAGGAGGTAGCTTTATATGTTAATACATGCACAATATAGTAGAACAACGCTGATAAATAATATTAAAGTTTTCTAATGTGATGTAAATGAACACATTTTCTTGCGCTTACATTGCAAACGCTGGCTAAACCGGACGAGATAGAACAAAATAATGTACAGCAGTATTGTAAACACAAAAGTCTACGATGATTTATGTTAATATTTTAGGGAAAACCAGCTAGTCAGTCGCTAGTTATAGTATACAATTAAATACTATATTCATAATACTGATGAACCTGATGACCCAACTAAATCGTAAAAGCCTCTAAACGTATAGGATTAAGCTTATCTGAGTTTGCCGGCACCAAACGGATTTTGAAGACTAACTTTACTTCAGGTTTGTTACATGAACCACTAGAAATACAGTATTGAGGTTGACTTAGATAAATTGGATAAAGTTCGACTGTGGTTTGTTAGGTTATTTGATAAATATTATTATGTGTAAGAATATATATATATATATATATATATATATATATATATATATATATATATATATATATTGTCAAATTTACTGGCATGCCACGGGAGGTACAAACACTGCGCAAAGCCTTGTTCCAATGGGCCCTGGTGGTGACTTCTAATAGCCCCCAAAAAGGGGTAATTTTACCCCGTGCCGTGCTTGCTTGTGCATTTAAGCTACACTGTTTTGGTAGTATATACCGCCATCTGTCGGTTCTGGTACCTTAATCGCCACTTAAAACTCCTGGTACGGAGGAAGGTACTACTCTGGTATCTCAAAGCCTGGTTGCTAGAAGTAAACTAAATGTAAAAATAGATTAACGCTTCTTCCCCGAGCAGTAATTAGTGTTGAATGTGTGCGACTGTATCGTACGTCACTCGATAAATACGCGTGCCGAACTGGCTACGTAATCACATTGCTAGGGATGTCGGATGAGAACTTTGAGCTGAAAAGGATACTTCTTTATTAAGCCTTGAATTATCTTTTTTTTTATAGATTATCATACAATTAAACCCTTGCTTAACATGTATACAGTTTTAAACAAGCATACAGTTTTAAACAAGCAAATAGTTTTAAACAATCATAAACAATATCCAGACTCAAGGTGGACCGATTGGATAAATTATGTTTTCAAATAAGCCTGTCACGGAACATATAAAAAAAAAATTAGACTCTTCGATTCTGATGACCGATGACTCTAATCCAGTGGGTAATAAAAGTAATTTGACTTTTTTATCCCTGCTAATATTATAAATGCGAAAGTAATTCTGTCTGTCTGTTACGTTTTCCCGTTTAAACCTCTTAACCGATTTTGATTAAATTTGGCACAGACAATCTTCAGACCCTGAGAAAGGACATAGTTTTTTTTTATTTGAATAAGGGTTCGAAGTAAGGGGTTGAAAGAGGGGATGAAAAGTTATGTGGGAGTATTGCTATTTTTAGAGCTAGAAACTTGAAACTTATTTTTCACGCCATTGATTCGATATAAATAAACATGACATTCAAAGTTTATATAAGTTAAGGTAAAAAGGTATGGTACCCAAAAAAACTATTCCACGCGGACGAAGTCGCGGGCACAGCTAGTTATTAATATATAGATTCATAGTACATACACCTCATACATTAACCTGACTCCGAGATAAACCGCTCTTACTCCGAGAACACTTCTATTACGAACATCAGATGATCATAGAATCACGAATATAATATTTACTTAGAATACTTTAAGGCATTTAATACCCAGACGCAAGACTAATACCAATGGGGTCAAGATAGGATTACTACGCCTCGAACCCGTCATACATAGTATCATTTACGATAGGCACCAGACGGATTTTAAAAAACATTTATTTTATAATTAATCTGAATAAAACTGTGCTAATAATGTTCATATGAATTAATCCACGTAACAGCCCTAACTTTAAAGGCGAGAGCAACATAACTCTGAAGTGAACTTCGGCTGTAATTTGTAGGTTAAATTTCTCTACTAAGCCTAAAGTAAAATTGAATAGACATGGTTGAAGTTAAACACAAATATAACATTTAATTTGAAATCGTTAAATGGAGTTGTTATGCGAGTTTGATTAATATTTATTTCATCGGCAATACAATTTCGTTTTATATCAGAACTACAATTAACTTAATAAGTTAGAGGATACATTGCTTGGGTAATGTGACATATCCGACAGAGTAGAATAGTACCTCCGCCTGTGCCAGGTGTAAGAGGCAACTTAGAACCTACAAATGGCGGTATATCCATTCGACACAGTGCAGCTTTAATGTACAGGGCGGGAATAGGCAGCAGCATTCCTTCCGTCATCATCATTCCAGCCATTGGAAGTCCACTGCTGCACATACGCCTCCCGAAGAAAAGGGGAATTTTGCCCATAATTGCTGCGCTGAGCAATCGTGTTGGCAATCGCGCAGCTTTCGCGACGGGAATGCTGCTGCCCGCATTCGAGCTACACTGTTTCCGATGGATGTACCGCCGTCTGTCGGTTCAGGGGGGAGGTACTATCCTTAACTGCCGATACCTCACGGCAATTCAATGTATATGTTCATGAATGAGATGGTGTGTAAATTAAAATACAATCGCGCCAAACATATATTCGCGTGGAAATAGACAATTTGAACTCAACTTGTAATTTCGAAAAGGACGCAAGTCTATAAATTTTGTTCATTCATTCATTTCTCTGGATCAAAAAACATATGTTTATATAAAAAAGGATCAAAATCCATCAAGAAAATAAACATAGAAGTAGTTGAAAGCAATTTTTTTATGACTTGTCTATTCTAATGTGACTCTATTGATAAAAGAAACCATTTATCGTACAGATGTTTTTGATGTAAGTTTCGGGACTAATGCCTTCTTTGTAATATTTTTTAAAATTTTATTTGGTTCACCAACGATTTCTACTTGGTATTTAACAAATCTAAAATGTATTTTCTCCTGTTACATATACCACCTTTTCAGGCAATCACCGCATGCATAATAAGAAAGAGTGAATTTTATCTATATATTTATATTGATAATGACCTCTTTGATGATCATAACAAATTAAATATTTTCGGCAAAATTATTAGATAACCATCTTGAGTTTCGTGATATTAATTGTTTGTTGTAATTATTGGCCGTGTATAAACCTCTGTATAAAAAGTTTGGTACACCGCTGGAATATATTTATCTAGATTTTTAAAATCGGAAATAAGGTCATCAGGGCATCAAGTCCTCGTGCCATTCAAACAGACTTCAATATTCATTTATTTCTTTATTAGACCAGGTCGACAAACAAGTATACACTGCGCGTGTAAGTTTACAAGGATATAACTAACGCGTTGCCAACCTTGTGACTTGAAGATATTATGTCACAATTCCCAGTAATTTCACCGCCTCTCTCACCCTTCAGACCGGAACAGTGAGGTAGGTACCAATGCAGACGACCTTTTGTATGAGGTCTACCTCGTTTGCCTCTTAAGTTTACTTGTAATGTATGAAGGTGCGTCCGTTTCACAGGGATTACGTAAAAAGCTTTAATAAATATAAATGGCGCCAAAAAGTGAGACTCGTTCCTTTTTCGAAATGACGAGTTTAATTTTCAATGGGGCAGAAATTCAATTAGCGTAAGTCACACACGAGTAAAAAAAATGTATTAATTTATTTATATCTTTTGTAAATAGTTTCAAGTAAAAGAGGATTAAATTTCAATAGTATTTGTTAACAAGAGCATAATAATAAATAGCTTTTCAATAAATAAAGTAAAAACGCATAAGTTGATTTTATTTTCTTTTTTGTTCTTCCTGTAAACCTGAGCCTGTTACGACAATTGAATTTATGACCGTCGAAATGAACTATTGACTATGGATTTTATATAAACATGTCACGAAGCATTAGCTTCGTTAACAGCTCAATACAGCCCAGTTTCCAAGCTATCCAGCCATATCCTAACAAGCCGGCAGCAAGCTGAGCCGGTTTAATGAATGATCGCCGGCGGTCCGCCGGTCGGCGGCCGGCCGGCGCCGTGCCATCGATTGAGTCACGTGCCCTATAACTTTGCATAGGGGAACTGAGAGCTAGGCCGCGTATGTTATAGAGGAGTGCTTACGTTACGAAACTCGATTGATTCGTTTAACATCAGATTTCCACTACTATAGTCCACTTAATATGGCTTGATTAATAATAACAGCTGTCAAAATAACGTGTTTTTAAATTATTTTTGTATGTCCTTAATTATCGTTGATTTTATATAATATGCTTTATAAGTGAAACCTATGTAGTTTGAACAATATTAATAACACATTACAATGTCTAATGTCAGATCTCCAAAGTTATTATTTGTTTATTTAATGGTAGTTGCATTTTAATTAAAACTACTTTTTTTAACGTCTTTAAAACTTCTTTTATTTTTTGTAACATTTGTCATCCTCTAATATAAAAGATATTGGTACAGAATTTGGAATTTTTCTATTACTAACATCATATTATTTTATTTCGCTTTTTTTTAAATCAAACGATCGCGTTCGGATCCACGCAATAGGTCCTGACGGTATCTTGTAATAGCAGTGCTGTGATGTGGGCCTTGGTTATTGATCAAGTATAACATAAGCGTCCCAGGCGGGTGGTATTTTCCAATCATCTACTTTATTCAATTGGTTCTTTTCTTTTATGTCTAATGCTTCAATGTAATATATAATTACACTTGCAAAACAACAGTAAGGGAATGGCTTTTGACATTGGACTACAACAAGACAGAGGAATTGCTAACAATATTATGCTAGACTGGACTATATTTATTGTTACTATTATTGTTTGTGTATACTGTATGTACTGGCTTAGCATTATATTCTGTGTATTTATGTAATGTGTGCGTAAATAATGTGTTGCATTAACAAGCTTTACATGCACACTAGAGCATAGGTGCCTATAAGAACAGGCTAGACCTAGTTTAGGTACCTAAGTATCAAAATGTATTTTAGTTTAAGTTACCTTTTGTTGTAGAATAAAGTTATTATTATTATTATTAAAAAAAAATCTTATAAGAAATACATATAGGAAAGAAAGCAAATAACGTGTAAAGTGTATTTGTAGCTACATTATATCTAATTGTTGTTGTTTATATTAAATTAACACAAAATCAGTCAAGGCAAATGTTTTACATGTTTCTAAATGAGCGTGACCCAAATAGCTACCCTGTGGGATGCTAGAAGGCTTGGTCGCGCTGCCGCTTTAGAAAGTGATTTTTACTTATTGGTTGTACTGAAAAAAGACAAGTCTTTAACTGTTAGTGTACCATTTTTAAGTTTGCAGTTGTATATGCTGTTAGGTACCATCAGAGGATCTTTCTGTACTGCACAATTTAAATACTCCAGGATGGGGAGAGGCAGAAGCATCCATGTCCTGTAGTGTTGAAGTTGTTGCGGCAATTATTAGCAAATATCTCCTAATCTTGGGGTGGCCAAACAGTGTTGTCCAACAGTGAAATTTCTATAGCTGATATAATGATGATGAAGCTTATAGTTTAATTCTTTCAATAGGTTCCAGACGTGCAAGGCAATGATAAAACGTGATAATTTTAAATGCACCAAGTCGTTGAGGATATTAAGTTCTATATTCGCAATGTTGCATCTTTCTGCGTATTTTAGCGCCTATATCACGGAGAAAGTTCTGCAGGCTTTAATGATTCTATCTACAGCTGAGTTTCAACACCGCACCACTCGCAATCGACTTTTATACCATCCCCAATACGTTGATAGATAGTTAATTTTGGTAAGCATTCGGAGTGTAAGCAGAACAACTTAAAAATAACAAAAATACTTGTCATTCGTAAAATGGGCGCATTCGTACAAAAATAATTAAATTTATTTACTTTCTGAGAGGATGTGTTTGTTTGGATATGTATTATTTTACCAGCAGAATTGATTTGGACTTACCTCCGACTGCACCAGGTGTCGTAAGAGGCTAAGAGGCGACTGATACACATCCGAAATAGTTCAGCTAAAATGCTCAGGGCGGGTATGGGCAGAGCAGCAACCCTGTCGCAATCGCTACACTCTGCGATTGCCAACACGCTTGTCCAGCGCGGCAATTATGGGCAAAAATCCTTTTTTGGAGAGGCTTACGTCCAGCAGCGGTCTTCCAATGGCTGGTATGATAATGATGATATTAATAAGAAATATTCTAACTGTTCAAATATTTTATTCGTTGTGGTCGCAATATTAAGCTATCCTTATCAGCCATTTGAGTTCTATTGACCCTACATGTAATTACGATGCAGATTTCTAAACAAAAGCGCAAACCAATTATTTATTTTGCTCGCCATCTTTTGAATTTACTTACTAATTGTAGCTTGAAGAGATATAGTCTTATCTTTAAGCTATTATTGTAGCAACCATTCTTAAAATATCAGTCATTTATTTACGATAATGACTCTCACTAAAGTGTTTATATGTTTGTTACATTTTTAAGACTTAATCGGTCAACAGGTTTTGATAAAATTTTGCAAAGAGATCGACATCGGTTATATTTCAGCCCATAAATGTTGCTGCGAAACGCAATATATAGACGAACACCGGCAGAAAACTAGTAACATCATAGACCTCATACAATGGTCGTCTGCATTGGTACATCACTCTCACCTAGTTATACCGCCAAATAGCAATGTTTGCATTGCTGTGTTCCGGTTTGATTACGAGTCTACTCGTATAGTATACGGTAACGCGTATTAACAGGCGGAATGTATGCTTGTTTGTTGACAAGACTGACAAAAAAAGCAATGTAGATGGTCTGCGTTTTTGGTGTTCTCAATCATTTAAAGAAAAGATTGCCAATGTCTTGGATGGATGGATTACCAGAGAATGCTAGAGGTTTTACATCTCCGCCACAACTCCTCCCCTTTCCCACTCCATCTCCTATTCAATAATCAACAGTGTACTTAATTACACAAGGTCCCTCTGAAGTAGGTCGACACCCTGAATCCGGCCCGCGACCCGCCATTTTGCATTTGGCTCCTGATCCTGACTTAAGTTCTGAGCGTGTACTACGTTTGTTCCGCGCGAAGCCTCGAAGCGCCCGGCAATTTCATACCGCATAATGTAGCCGGTATCTATCTAACTATTGCACTTTAGAGACTTAACAGAAATGTAATATTCAAGCGTTTTCCTTTGTAATGTTACTCCGAGTATTGATTCCTACTTTTGATTGCAAACTACATATATTTTGTAAGTATATTAAAGTCTTGAATCACTAATGTAGTTCGCAAATTGGTGCAGTTCTGGACAATGGTCATGAAAAAAGTTCCAGCCTTTTTCCCTCCGAGATAAGCAAATACTATTGATTGCAATAGCTTCAATTCTGGCATACTGTCTGTGCTGTCTCAACATTTGTTAATTTTTTTTTTAATTATTCATTAGAACATGAACACACAGCCAAGTAAACGTTTATGGGCTCAACTGATACATATATATAAATAAAAATTTAAATTACATGAAGAGGCACATGGAATTAAGCACAAAAGTACAACTACGCCATGAATAACAAGTTACAAAGAAAAAAACAATCATTTAACCTAATTAATATATATCTCTAAGTGCTAGCACCAGCAAAATGTGGCGCCTGGCTTTTTCTAAAAATTTGTAACATATTTATAGTACCGTCCCCCTGTTACAAGTGTCGTAAGAAACGACTAAGGTACTGGACCCGACCGATGGCAGTATACCTATCCGAAGCAATGTAGTTCAAACGCAAAGGGCGGGGATGGGCGGCAGCATCCCCGTTGCGGAACAACGCTCTGCGATTACCGCTAAGCTGGCCCAGCGCGGCAATTTCAGTTAAAATTTCCGCTTAATTAGGAGGCGTTGGACGGCTCGTATACTTTGCGCAGTCTAGTTTCTTCGTTTTGTCGTATATGTATATTTCTTTGTTGTCTAGAGATAAAACTCATTCAAAGGTCGTACGCATTGGTACGTCACTCTCACCTATTTCTACTTGAGAGAGGTCACTACCTCACTGATTAAATTACTGTAAAATGTGACATAACAGCTTAAAATCACAAGGTTGGCAACGTGCAAGTATGTATAATCAATGTATGTATATAATACAAGTATATAGGTTGCGGTGACGCTCGCTGTCACACGGAACGTATGCAAGTTTTAAGATAGTCTATTAAAAAAAATCTCTACTGTTTTTTTTTAATTATTGTTTATTTAATTTATCTTGTACTACTCATTACCCATTTTTTACATTTTAAGTTATAAACTTAAAATGTAAAAAATGGGTAATAACGGTGGGGTGGGTAATAATGGGTGGTAACGTTTATATTTTTTCTTTTTTCCTGGCTGACGATTTTGATAATATTTTATGTCTTTCCGAATCCGAAGTGCCTGTGTACTTTCAAGGCCTGGCTACCTTAAATGTCATAGAGCGCCCTTTTTTGCTGTTTGACGTCAGTTTTATTCATACTTCGTGACCTTTATAGGGTTTCCTGCTTCACTTGGATGCCTAACAGGGGGACCTTGAAGTGCAGTCTTCGTCGAAAAAAATACTCGGAGACTCCCAAGATATGTTGTCATATATTTAGCGTAGACGGTAGTATTTCTATCTCGTGTGCCAAAGGTAGTGAGTTAGATCCCCACTCAGAGCTTGGGAGTATTATTATGATATTTTTTGTATTTGTTCTGTGTCTGGGTGTTTATATGTATCTTAGTATTATTTATGAAATTCCTCTGTTATCTGATATTTGTAAAATAAGTGGCTTATGCTACTTTTGTCGGAATCAGTGTGTAAGATTTCGTGAGAATTTATTTATTTCTTAATATTAAAAAAAAATTTAATTAACACATTTTATGTTTTTCTTCATCGTAATTCATCCTTCAAAATCAAAGTAGGTTTAGCAAAGTAGTTTTGAATAATAAAAATACAAAAAATCGCATCTATCATAAAACTAGACTGCCCTGGAGGGAATTAAACTTAGTTACTCAAACCAGTTACTTTATGAACAATTTTAATTGAACTGTGTAGGTGATTGACCTTTGTCTGTGTAAAAACTTAAAAACAAATTTGATTATGAATGAAACCTTTTTCTTAACTGAACTGCGGGCATTTTTTTTCATATAATGAAGTCAGCAAACAAGCATACGGTCCTCTTGTAGGTAAACATGACTGCAGCCTATAGACGCTCGTGTCATCACAAAGATATCACGAGCGTGACGTGTTTGAGGTACTAATACAGGCGACCTTAATATTAGTCTACCTCGTGTAATTTTAATAAAATAGCTATTTAAACAGTAAAAGAATTTGTTATCAAACCGAAACCGGCGTTGGGAAAACCTGCCCAAGTTACATTTATGTCTAGCCAATATGAACTGCAAGTATGGTTTTAGATTATAGAAAAAATATGCATAAAATATTGTATATATATTTTTTTTTATTATGGAAATCATATAACGTTCCACCGCTTTTTTGTTCGCAAAATAGTTTACGATGTATTAATATTTTAATGCAACTGAGATTTAAAAACAATTCCCGGAACTCGCCCGATGCTTTTACTACTAACCACCGGCACCGCTTAAACTTTTGGCAGAAACGCTACAAATGTCCGCCACCGAGAGCTCTGCGAATTCATATAGTTTTTTAGAAATGGGAGCATTTAATGAAATTAGTATTTTTATGCAAAATTGTTAGCATTAACCTACAGCAACGCTGCTTTGGCTGCATAATTTTATTGTTTAACTGCTTTTCTATTCTACAAAAATAATTCCTTTATTCAAAATAATATGCCCGCAGCTTCGTTTAGAGAGTGACTTTATTCAAAACCATTTTTATTTTGTTATAAAAACAAAATAGACTGAAACCAGATAAGAAATTAACAGTTTTTATATGATTCGGAATCAATTTTCGCATCTCTCGATTCGTATATTTCGTATACTCGCTAGATATCAGTGAAATGTTTGGGATATTACCAGCTTCTAGATTCGAAGTATCTTGTTAAAATATCCATGTTGCCATCACATGCTGACAAGCCAAAGAGACGGTACCTACCATCAGCCACAGGCTATCAGAAAAACTTACTCTAAATCCGAAACAGCGTAGCTCAATTGCACCGCCATTTCTCGGTTCTGGTACCTCAGTCGACTTTTACGATACCTTACAGTGGGAGGTGCTATTCCATCCTGCCGGTAACTCACGGCAAGTTGTTTGTTGACCTGGTCTAATAAAACATTGTTTTTCGATCATAGCAAACTTGATATATCGATTTTGATAATAACAATATTATAGTCTTTATTGTACATCGATAAAAACAACACAAGAACATCACAAAAACATGGAATAGTAGGTACAAGAGGCAGCCTTATCGTTAAATGCAATTTCTTACAAGTACACATATATATATATATATATACACATACATTCAAATTCATACAAAGGACATAGTTACAGAACAAGGGATGTTAAAGTGACAGATAATATTGATTCGAGATTACCCATTAACAATAAAATTCATTACTAGACTTGTATATAGTGTACAGTAAAGAATTAATTATAATTATCACATTAAATTAGGGATGCTAAACTAGTATTCAAATAAGCGAAAGTGCGTACTTACTTGTCCTATTAAATAAATTGCATTTGATATTACTCCTTCCTGCGCCTTTACGGGCTAGAAAGTCTTAAGTGTCTCAATAGAGTAGCCATCTTGGATCGTGCAATCTGTAAGTAATATAAGGTTGTCAGTATACCTTATTTCTCTCCCATAATTTTCTAACTAACAACTCAGTACAAATAGGATGTTATGATACCTACTTATTTAGAAAGAAACGTGAACGGAAGTGCCGGTATATTACAGGGTTTCATTTTCTGGAAAGTTCAGCTGTTTTGTGGTTATTTCCTTTCTTGCCGTCTGTAATCAGGTGTTGCCATAATTCGGTTTGTACTGAGAACCCTGTTGTGTGACTTGGCTGTAGTTAATGCCAGTATGAATTATTGGTTTCTCTTAGTGAATTTAGGTATTTTTTTTTTATTTACATACATCACGCCTGTGGCTCATCGGGGCAGACAGAGGCTATGGATCTCCACTTGCTACGATATAGGCAAACCACTCTTGCTTTCTTTACTCACATTAGTCTATTCATACGTTTATTCTTGGTACTTCTGGCCTGGCCCCTTTTTAATACCTCTTCTACCTGGTTAAGATATGTGTGCCTAGGTCTTCCTATACCAACTCTTCCATTTACTTCCGCTCTATATAATTGTGCAGTCATTCTACTTTCATCCATTCTTTCTACATGTCCAAACCATCTTAATATTCCTTTCTCTATTATTGCCACAACATCATCTTTTACACCATATCGATCTCTTATTACACTATTCTTAAATCTATCTCTGAAACTCATACATCCATACATACTTTTTTATACAATTTTAATTACAAAGACAAACCATAAAGTTAATGTAATAAATAAATACGATAAATATTTCATCATGATAATTTGTACGGTGTAAGTTTTACATGTATTTTCGCGTTTTTAAATAACCCCCCCCCCCTTCATTTTAATTATACAATACAAATACGATTAATATTTGAAGGTATTAAAATAAGAGTTCATACAATTATAGAGTGTTATATTTTTAATGTATATTATTATTCAGATGTTTTTTGGAATCTGATACCAATCATTTATAGTTTTAGTATAATCATTAGTATGCACTACACTCAATTTATTTTCTATGTGTTTTACGCTATTTTAAATCAGTAAATCCCCAGATATAGCGTCCGACTTTAAATCAAAGAACTGATATAATTATTTTTATCAGTATTTCCCTTTAAAGCGAGATAAGTTATTGGGATCAGTTAGAATTATAATAAGTTTCAAATATATTGTCAAATTTTCTTGTCCAATATATTAATACTTATACCTCGTGGAACGAACACAAAAAGTAAACTGTTCAGAAATCAGACTCAATTAAATTAATTCTACCCGTACATTAACTCGCCGGAGATATCCCAATATTAAATCTAACAAGTTGCTCTTGGAATTTTTTCATTAACGCCTCTAGGAATGAGTGAAGGAATTAACGTTTTTTACTACCGGGGAAAGAAACATTTCAAAAGAGCGGGTAGCTGACTAGCCGGCGGTGCAGTTCATTATTATAGCGAGAATAGCAGACTGGGAAAAAGACAAAAGAATAAGAACATTTGGAAATTAAAAACCGCGCGACCTAGTAAAGGAATATGAAAGTTCCAGGGCGGAACCCTATTAGTAGATAGTCTTTGTACTTTAGTGGGCAGCTTTTTTATTTTATTCTTTTAATCTTGACGGCGAGCTGTAATCCGATCCTAATATAATTTTTCCTCAGTGGTTCAGTTTTTATTGTGCTGGTTTCCTTATATTTTGCGATATGTTAAGGAATCATCATATCAGCAATTGGAAATCCACTGGATACAGGACTCCCGATCAAAGGGGGAATTTCGCCTATAATTATCACCCTGGGCAAGCGTGTTAGCAATTACTGCTGCCCGTCCCCGCCCTGTACATTTGAGCTGCTCTGTTTCGGATGGATATACTGCCTTCTGTCGATTCTAGTATTTCAGTCGCCTCTTACGACACCTGGTACATGGGGAGGTACTATTCGACCCTGCTGGTACCTCACGGCAAACTTATATTACAAAAAGGAAAATATAAACGTGATGAAAAGATCTCTTATAAAGTCACATTGCCCAGCATTTTCATTACCTCTTACACTCTTCATGAAACTATCAAAACTTAGCTCGTATAAAAACTTAGTCAGTATAAAACTTGCATTGGCTTATTCTGTTGCCTCCACGGATGCCTAAAAGCCTATCCGCTTAGCCCTCGGCCTGGATGGGGTATCTTATATGTATATATAAACAAATAAAAACTCAAGGGTATCCTATCTGCTAACCTATCTAGTCTACCCGAGCAAGAATTTATTCCTTCCAATCTAGGATTCCTGGACCCCATCATAGGCCTAATATTAAACTATTACCATTATTTATTTGCGCAACTAAATCATACTGTACCAAGATTACATGAGACGAGTTAACGTATATAAATTACAGCTATTTGTTTGTCATTATTTACCGATGAAAAAATTTTATTGCGCGAAAAAAAAAGTTTTAGCGACTTTAAAACGCGGTTAATTTATTTTTTACATTTTTTGTTCGAAAATTCGGTATCACTGCGGCAACCGTTTTTAAGAAAAAAAAGTTGTTTTTAGTTTTGTTATGAGTAGCGAATGCGTAATTTTCAGAAAATATTACATCCTCCAATAAGAACTCGTGGACGAAGCAGTTTAAAATATGGCTACATTCAATGATGTTATGAATTAATATTTTCCTGAGTTACACTACAACTTCGTAATAATGAACCCTATGCAACACAGTCTCTTAATGAATGTAAATAAAGTATATGGATTTTTTTTTTGTTTAATAAACTAATTGTGGTAAGGTAATACAAAAACTCATTCAAGACTATATAATATATTATATTCTGAAGTCAAAAGTTATTCTCTACAACTGACTGGTTAGGTAATGACTCCATGCATAATTTCATGTACGTCAAAACATACTTTCCCGAGTTTCGTATCACCGAATGATATAACCGATCGGGGATAGGGGAAGATTTGACACGACCATTATGCGAATCCATCCGTACGCAGGGCGGCGCGCACGCGCGGCCAGCGCGCCGCGCGTCGCAGTCCGTCGTCAGACTAGGCCGCCGTCAGACGCGCGCTACGAGACGCCCGTAGCCAGACGTAGCCTCGTAGCACCTCCGTAGCTACCGCAGTGACGTGAACTGTATCGATACCTAAGCTAAAATTTCTAACCAGTGAAAAGTGAATGTGCTCGTTCATTCTCTATCCGTGAGTGCTTCGCTTACGGATTTTATTTGTGATTTTTGAGGCGAACGCTCCAGCCTTTTGTGATGGAAGTTGAGGTTATATCGAAGTTACATCTGCATGGATAGTTCGTTAGTTCTAGTTGTCAACGTGGCTCAGTAGATTGAACTGGAGTTGGTAGACTTTCTTACGTAAACTGTAAGTACGAAATTGTTTGGCAACCTTATATAACCTATTTTAATGAGCCAAGAGTAAGTTGGCTGGCTTTTTCCGAGCCATTAAGAAGGCGAATGTTTCCGAGCGCCGATGTAATTTTTATGCTTTTATGTTTGTACATTTGGCCGTATCCCTTGTCGATTTGAACGGAGAGTGTGATTTTTTATGGGCCTGAACGTGAACAATGATTGATAACCTCAGCTTGTGCGTCGGCCTATAAATTGTTCTCCTGCCCCACTCGTTGTATTTACGAATATTGTATGAGGTATCATCAACGCGTTACGTGACATGAATATATCTGCCAACTTAACTAACTACGTACTTCAATTGTAAGTCACAAGCTGACAGGATCGAATTGTCGTGATGAAATCCGTCCAATACTTTATTCTTATTAAATATTAGTTACTAGTGGCATGAAACTAAAAAGTCTTTATACCTGGAACCCTAAAATAGAAACCTATTAATATTCTGTACTTGTCCTACTTACCGTTTCTCCATAATTTAGTCTACGCATGATTTCCTAACCTTTATTAGCATATTGTGTTCAACGTATTAAACGCATGATTGTTTTTATCCATTAAAGTTATTAATTGTCATTCCATAAGCACAATGCATGGTATAAAAAATAATTGAGTAATAAAAACGGTGCGATAGAATTTCTTTGTGTCATTGCGCACCGCCCAAAAATCTACAGACACAACTCAGAAACGAAACCAAGACACAATAAGAGTGTGTAACAAATGAATTCGTGCACACTAACGTTGCAGGTCATACAGGCGACGGTACATATGAGTATACATGCACTGTGTACAGACCTCAATGGTGACAGTCGCACTTCGCAGAAACGTTGGAAACTGGCGTTGTTTTACTGTTATTTTTGGCTGCTAGCAGCATTGTGCCGCGTTGGGAAAGCACGCTATAAAAATAACGGAAAACGTTATTGCGTGAAGGTTTTTAACGCTCGGCTTTTGAAAAGGTTAGTTTGCTTTCTAAGCGGACGTTTCGTGGAGCTTTTGTCGCTCGGCTGCCGTTGGAGAGCTGTTTATGTGAGGCGGTTACCGCTTCACGGGGTCGTGTGATGAGATTGTGATAAGATTCGATTTTTCTCGATTTCTCGGGTCTCCAAATAGGGATCGATAGATTATTTATTGACAAAGATATTCCAACGACAATATTATTTTATAATCAATGAATTAATTAAATTGTTTTTATTGTTAGACCAGGTCAACAAACAAGCACATAAACTGCTTGTTGGTAAGCGTCACCCCAGCCTATAAATGCTCGCCATATAATACGCGAATCCACAAGCATATCACTAGCGCGTTGCCAATTATGTGACTTGAAAATATTATATCACATTACCTAGTGATTTCACTGCCTCTCTGGCACCTTTCACGGGACAGCAATGCGAACACTGACCAATGCAGATGACCTTTTGTATGTAAGAACTTATAATTTCTCTAGCTTAGCTTAAACTTGACTTATAGGCATCAAGAAAGTATAAATTGAGCGATATTGTTAAATGTCCTTTAAGTAGCTATTTGCGTAGCGTATTCATAATTTTGTAACTATTCTCCTTGTTATAGTAAATATTTTTAAACAGAATTTTCTGTTTTATTATATGGAATTTAAATAAACTAAATTTATTACTTAAGTATAATTAGTTAGATTCTGTATTTACGTGGACTTTGTCCCTAGGGCAAAACTTTGCTAGACTATTTAGTCCATTTGTAATTTTATTTTTCAATAT
Organism: Heortia vitessoides; assembly: GCA_020976665.1. Lineage (NCBI taxonomy): Eukaryota > Metazoa > Arthropoda > Insecta > Lepidoptera > Crambidae > Heortia > Heortia vitessoides. The sequence continues at coordinate 18,629,071 of JACJUM010000202.1, forward strand.
AACACATTTAATCCTATTGTTCGCTTGCAAACGGATAATTTACAGGCATATATGTAACTCCGACGATGGGTTTCGCAACTCGCCCGGCCACACGTAATTTCCAAGATTGACGTGTTAACGACATCACTTAAAGTCATCTACGTGATTGTTGTCATGCTAAACATATCAGCAACTTCTGGACGCGTTTATAAATATATTTACAGCCTGCCGCATGTTGAGGGGGGATTTTTCATATCAGCCTTAGTACGTCCATAGCTGGCTGGCTTTCCTAAGAGGTTGTATACATAGTTAGCACGCTTGGTGATTGTCACAGGCGGGCGGCAGATACATTGTTGCATTTGAACGCTGTTTTGCTTGTGTATGCATATGCCATATGTCGATTATGGTACCTATTTTAACACCTTATACAGTTGGAGCTACTGTACTACTCTGAAGGTACGACACGACGCGCGTACAAATGTGTGATTCCATTTATGTGATCCATTGTCGCTCCTATTCTTTAAAGAACAAAGTGTATTTATATATTTATATATATATATATATATATACAAAGGTCGTCTGCATTGGTACTTCACTCTTATCTATGTCTACCGATAAATAACAGTGTTCGCATTGCTGTGTTCCGGTTTGAAGGGAGAGAGAAGCCGTGAAATACGGGGTATGTGACATAATATCAAGTCATTTTATTGACAACGCGGTAAGGATATTTTGAGCGTCGATAGTCCGTGGTGACGCTTACTATCAAGCGGTCTGTATGCGTGTGTCAACGGTCTATTCGGTATATCGGTCATTGTTGCAGCCGTGGAGCGTCCACTGCTGGACATTCCACAGACACGTCCCAATATATTCAAAAATCACTTTGAACTTTGCCCATAAATGCCGCTGGGCGGGTTTGCTGGCGACGAGTTGTAACGAGTTGTGATATCTGCTGATTCCGGTACCATAGTCGCTGCTTACGACACCTGGAACAGGAGGAAATAATATTGTGCTCTGTCGGTGCCCGATGGCAAAAGTACTAAAGAAACATTTTGCGAATTACTAACGTTTAGATGGAGCTCACCCTTGAATAGGACAAAACAAGTATATTCGATTAAAACATAATCCTTCTCCTAGAAGGGTCTTTTGTATTATTCTTTGCCATGATTCAAAAGTAAATTACAACAACAGCAAAACTTAGATCTACCTTCAGGCTAAATGGGTTCGTTTGAAACAAACAAAACTTAATTTTCGCTCCCCCTCAAGCTTAAAACTGCAAATCAAACGCAAAGATGAGTCATGGCGGCGCACTGCGCCGAATGAATTTAGTAATTAGATTGAATGATCGACTTCCCCTACGCAGTTAAATCGTCCGGTCGTGAATGGAAATGGATTATTTGGTCTGTTTGAACGAATGAATATATTTTTTACTCCATGGGAATTCCTGTCTATGGGTATTATTTAATTTTGAATTCTTAATACGAATTTGAGCGTCAAAAAAAGTTTTTATTGTTATTTCTTTATCTTTCTGTTTATTGCTCACCGTAGCATAATAGGTCGCAGTCAAATTGAAGCTAAATATTTCCTATTTATGTAAAGACTTTAAATTACCCTAATATAATTAGGAACTGAGTTAAGAGCCATCATACTATATGTTCAAGATAGACTTAAATAATTAATAGCTAAGGAATGATAAAGTGATAAATTCAGTAATTTAAATCATCACATACAATGAAACGTGCGTGATAATTGTTCTTTTGGCGTTTTATTTACTTTAAAGGTTTTTCTCATTGAGAAATGCTAAACTTAAATTAAAGATAATCTATACTAGAAATAAATCTATTTGTCTCAAGCTTCAAACAGGTTGCCTTACTTTTCAGATAATTTGCTATCTTTCCCAAAATGTGTGCCTCCGATACTTTTTGTCAATACTAACCTAATAAGTGCTTTTTTTGGGTGTGCGTGAGTTTTCAAAGGGGGTCCTTAAATAAATTACAAACGTAGGTGCTGCCCTCTGTAGGGGGAACGACTCGTTTTTGTTAACATGGCGGCGCTATTGGTTTATTGGGGGACAAAATCTTTGTGTGAATCTGATACATAGATATAGCAGTAATGGGTTTTGGCTCATCAGTCAGACCTTCCGTATCCGATTTTTGCATTTGTATTGAACCTCAATTAGTGCCTAGAGGTATCGGTGGTTCTTATGGGTCCCTTCTCTAAGAACCTCACGCTTAGTAAAGGGTGGTTGCTTTCAACCAAAACAACAGTCTTGCCTCTGAATAAATTCAAGAAATATGTTAAAAATAAGTTTATCTCAAAAGCTGACTATTACGCTAATGATTATGTCAACGATAAAGCAGCTTGAAATTGAATGATTGAATGCTTTTATCACTAGCTTTTAGACAATGGTTTATTGGTGCCGACGCCGGTAGGGGTTTCATTACCGCCAACTACTACATATTTGTGTTGGTGGAACCTTTATCACCACTAATTTTTTATGATCCTTTCTGGTTGGTCGCGTAATTAACCTGCAGTAAACTTAGTTTTAAGACACGTCCGGTGCCGGCAGACTAGTTTAAGGTGAGACTAATGATCCCTTGGGTCCCCTTGGAATTGAGAGACACCCATAGAAAATATTTGTAAACTACACTACTTTCAATCATCGCTCTTGTATGCTGGAGCTGAAGTAACTTAGATGAACTCTGTTTGAACTAACTCCTATAATCTACTAGAGTTAGTGTACTATTTCGTAATATTACCTTGAGCAATTCTTGATTATTTTTATTCAAACAGTATTTGGATATCTCAATATAAGCACTTTAAAATTATATACGAAAAAAATAATAATATTAACCTTAAACTTTGCCGTCTGCTTTTTACCAGCAGAGTAGATTATTGGTAGGTGTCGTCAGAAGCGACTGAGTGTTCGGATCCGACTGTTGGCAGTATATCCACCCAGAACAGCGCAGCTTAAGTGTAACAGGGCGGGGATGGAAAGCAACACTCCCGTCGCAAAGCTATGTGCAGCAGTTACTATCACCCAGCGACAATTACGAGCAAAATTTCCCTTCTGACCGAAGCCGACTACTTAGCTTTTACATTACCATACAATTATACTTAACTTTCTCAGCATTACGGTAATTTTGCGGCGATATTTGTAATATATAGTATAATATTTTTTTATTGATTGTAAATTAGGCTGTATTTTATTACATATGTATATGAAAATGTATTTGTCTGTCTATATCTAGCGTGCTACCGTTTTAAGGCTAAGCTGCCGAAGGACCTTAATGATATTTGGCAAGTGCATATCTTGAATCTATGAAAGCTCTACTTTTATTTTGTGGAAATTTCCCCCGGGACGCGGGACTCGGGAAGCTAGCTTATATTAATATGTATAGAATGCTTGGTCCCCGCTACCTTCCGGTTCCGGAAAGTCAGTCTCGTCTTTGACGACACCTGGTGACACAAAAGGAAGTAATTTTTCTTTTATACCGGTAGCTACTCCACGGCATTTTTCATACAAATAGTAATATTATTAAAGTTGTTAGGTCCGATGGCGCAGATAGATGGTAGTGATCCTACCTTGTGGGTTTGGTTTCCACCCAGGGCAAATATCTATGTGATGATATTTATGTTTGTTTTGTGTGTGGGTATTAATCTAGTATTTTAGTTTTGTATTTGTGATTCCTCTGTTGTCTGGCATCCGTAACACAAGTGCTTTAAGCGACTTACCACGGAGCCAGGACAATGTATGAAATGTGGGAATTTAAAAAGTGAGTAAGTGTTGCTGAACAAATTATTGTTGCCGGTTTCTATAATAGAATAAATTTTATATTTCTTCTATGCTTAGATTTCCGCAAGAACACCGTACAGAGTTAAATGCTTACCAGATGCCCGCTACCAGCTATGGGATCATTGACGATCTATTTTCGCATCATCATATCAGCTATTGAAAGTCCACTGATGGATATTATAGGCCTCCCCAAGAAAGGGAGAATTATGCCCATAATTGCCGCGCTAGGCCAGCTGTTGGCCATCGCAAATCGAAGCTTTCGCGAAGGCGATGCAGCCTATCCACAACCTGTGCACTTGAGCTACACAGTTCTGGATATACCGCCATCTTCCGGTCATCTTAGTCGCCTCTTACGACACCTGGTACAGAGGAAGGTACTATTCTACACTGCCGGTACCTCACCGCATTTTAGTATCACATGTAATTAATTAAGACTTAGTGTTCGGTTATGCACAAGGTAAACATTGTGGTTACAGACTAAACCTCTGCGTTATTTATTAATGGAGTATTATGGCGGAATGCTTGCTTTAATTACGGATGAAGATTTTATACCCGTTAAACTTTTTGCCTGATTATCATTAACACGTTTTTAATGTATTACCTATATGTCACGAGGTGCCGGCAGAAGGAAATAGTACCCCCCACTGCACCAGGTGTCATAAGGTACCGATAGATGGCGGTATATTACTCCAAAACAGTACAGCTTAAATGCTCAGAGTGGGGATTACCTATTGTAGACTTTGTATGAGGTATATCTTTAGTATATCGACATGCCGATAAGATTGAGAAATCTGTATCAATCTTAACAATTAAATTAAATCAATATAAAAAATACAGTCCGCGTGATAGTAAGCGTAACTGCAGCCTACAGACGCTAGTAATATCACAATGATATCACTAACGCATTTCCAACCTTGTGACTTAAAGAAATTATCCAGTAAACTCACCGCCTCTCTCACTTTTCAGACCGGAACACAGCACACTGCTATTTGGCGGTAGAAATTGGTGATAGTGAGGTACCAATGCAGAATACCTCTTGTATGAGGTCTCCTTTTTATAAGATAGTAATTGTTAAAGGATGGTAAGGAAAACAAATAAAATTAGCTATTTAATTACAATACTCATCTTATTCTAACAGACTTGAGCCTTTGTACTTGTATTGGGGATATACCTTGACATTTAATTTTCTTATGCATATATCATGGGATATATTTTAAAGTACTGTTCGGATTGATTCAAGCCGCATAACTTAACATTGGACGACGCCACGTAACTTGGTATTGTATCCTTTGTATTTACTAACAGTACGGCTTATTCACAACCTTTTTTCTACAGTCGCTACTCTTTGAAATCAACGGTCAATATTATCATTTTCTCTAAAACAATTTGCAATTGAGAATAAAAACATGTAGACATAATAAAATTGTTGAGTAATCAGAGAAGTTCCTTTATTATTTCGAAAATATTGCAACAAGATAAGTCCCACTAATGAATCAAAGAACTACGAAGCATTTCTTTGTTACATTAGAGTATTTTATGATAATAATCGTAGTTTGTTGTGAAAAATACAAGGCAAGAATAGACTGGATTTTTGATAGTGTTTCTGGAAACTTTACTGTTATAAACAAATTAATAGCGCAAGCTCCTCATTCCTCGGACTCTATCTTTGTCTTTCTACCATTGTTTATAAGTTTATCTTGCTTCTTTATTCTCGTAAAGAGCCTGCAGAAAACTAAGTTTTAAGACTCGTCTGTTTTGTTTAAGGTAGGCCTTTTACTCATGATCATGATGATGATCATGAGTAAAAGGTCATATCATCATATCAGCTGTAGGTCGACCACTGTTAGGCATAGGCCTCCTCAAATGATTGCCAATAGGATTTATTATATGTGACCCGTGTCCAGCGCGATTCTACAGTTTTTTTAGATTCGTTGGTCTACCTTGTGCGTGGGCAACACTGCGCTTGCTACTGGCTACGTGGTCTCCATTCCAGGACTGTACGGCTTCATCGGCTATCGGTTCTGCATAGTAGGTACCCTGCTCACTGCCACTTCAACTTGCTAATCCACGCGGTTAATCGACTTTGGTCCTGTTACGGATCTCCTTATTCCTGATTCAATGGTGAAAATATACACTGTGCATTGCCCACTGCGACTTGATGGGCTATTTTTAATATGGCCAATCATTGGCCAATAGCTAGACATGTCGTTTCGCTGTTGTGAGTTAGGTCTAATTAAATAACTTATGTGTTAAGTGTCACTTATGATCTCTTGTTTCATCAGGGTAGTTCGTGTTCATTATAAATATGATTTTAATTACTCCATTTTGGTATAATTAATACTTTTATTTTTTATTCTATTAACAATTCGAAAGCGTACTTGAATAGAGTATATCGGAATCAGATTTTTTTTACTTTATTTTTATTTTATAAGTAGGTAATCTATGCAAATTTGTATATTCTGATGAGAGCCGTTGTAATCATTATATATGACTTTGGTGTTATTTCTGGAATCTCAAAAAATCTATAGACAACTTGGGTATGTCCTAAGTCATAGATCCGATTTGATAAAAACCTCCATGTACTAACGATATAACGATTATTATTCGTTTTATATATTTTTACCCTACTTCATGTCCGAGAGAATAATTCACCTACAATCTGGTTAGCAAACCTGACTATTATAAAAATCTATGTAAAATCGACATCATTACCGCAATCCAGTTCAAACCAGTCGTAAAAGAACGACAAAAGAAACTACTCCTATGAAAAAAAACTAGTTATCCCAAAAATGTGCTAAAAGAACCACTAGTAAGTGAAATAGAAATGTGAGGAAGTCACTCGACCTAGTTCAGCGTGCTCAGGCGGCGGCCGGGACAATGATTCGCCGAGAATAGAGGGACAACGGTTACGCGTGACGAAACGCTGGATATAAGACGGTTTGGTGACATCATTCAATAACGTCGGATACGGATGTTTGCTGTGAAATACAGTTGAATGAGGGTGTATCTGTTATTTACTTGATCGAATTGAAGGACTTCGAAGAACGTATTGATAAATTGTGTAATTAAAGTCGTTTAATGCCGAGCGCTTTTGGGTGATCGCCGTCAGTTTGAGAAACCTTCAGGAGCAATCGGGCATCGGGTCTCTCAATAATTAACAGCCTAGCCTATTCACTCGGTGGTGCTGAAATTGACATCTGAGTCCAGCATAAGTTCTCCGAAAAATTAAAGAGCTACCAAGCCTGTTATTAAGAAGTACGTGGCCGCGTTCACGCAACCGGTCCTGTTGAAAATTACTTGGGGAGGTCTATGTGGACGCCGCACGGGTGATATGATTATGATGATATCCAGAATGGTCAATAAATCATTTCGCGGTTCATTTAGCGCTCACTTTTTATGATTATTACATTTGCTAAAATAGCCTACAGCGAACATTTGTATGTTAGCAAACCTGGAAAGGCAAAAACAATAAGCATTATTCCGAGTATGTCCGGCAGTTAGTAAATGTTTAAAATAATCCTCGTACCTTAACTTGATATACGGATTAATTATTTTTTTAGAAGAAATCTCTCTGCTTTGCAGTGCACAATAACATAAACATTTTTTATAGTTGCCAAAGACATACATATTGACATAAATACATGTCATGGGATTCTTTATTGATATTTTCAGTTTAGAATTTGTGCATTAATAACTCAGAGTGACGAAGGTGTTCAGTAAATTAAAAGTATGACGAATCGGTGGATAGAAGTCTATAATAATATTAATTATGGAAATGATTACTAATGGAAGCTTTTTTTTTCTTTTCTTTTTCTAAGACTTACCACGGAGTCAGGTCAGCGTATGAGATGTTGTGGGAACTTATTATTTATTATTATTAAGTCTTATCACTCATGATATAAGTAAGGAATAAATAAAAAAGTTAAAGGCCCATCGTATTTATTTTTTTGTCGTTAATAAAATCAAATAAGTATTAATAGGTTAAGTGAAAGTATAAGAAAACCCATCGCCCTAGTTTTTTGGGTTCAAACGATGGTTCGATACAATAAAGTTGAGCATAGAGGACGATGGCTGGTATAATGATGATGAAACTAATAACATTATTTTTGATTTAGCCGTGAGGTACCGGCAGAGTAGAATTTAAACCTCTCTCTGTACCAGGTGTCATAAGAGGCGACTAAGGTACCAAAACCAACAGGTGGCGGTATAGTCATCCGGAATAGGGTAGCTTAAATGCGCAGGGCGTGGATGGGCAGCAGCATCCCCTTTGCGAAAGCTGCGCTCTGCGATGGCCAACACGCTTGCTCGGCGCGGCAATTATGGGCAAAATTTCTCATTTCTCGGGGAGGCCTATGCTCAGCAGTGAACTTCCAATGGTTGACGTGATGATACTAATACTCGTATGTGTCGTAAAACACTTTCACTAATTCAAAGTTACATTCAGCGAGTAATATATAAATAAAAATAAATAAACAAATTCCCACAACATCTAATGCACGGATTTGACTCCGAGAATATACTACCTTAATACAAATATTTAACACCCAGACACAGAACAAACACAAGTCATCATATAATTATTTATCCTGAGCGGGGATCGAACCCACGACCCTTGGCACACAAGATAGGATCACTACCATATACGCGACGAGGCTCGTCATAATATAAAAAAGTGACGAAGGGCAATTCATTTGCTTACAGCCTCAGCTAGTAATGTAGAAATATCTCGACTTAGTTCATCGACCTTAGACGTCGCTCTAACCGGGACAATGAAGCTGCCACGGGAAACGGTCTTGTTTATATGAATGACAAATGACGGGATATCATATGAATGACGAACGGCTAGATATCATATGAATGACGAACGACTGGATATCATATGAATGACGAACGACTGGATATCATATGAATGACAAATGACTCGATATCATATAAAGGACGATTAATTGGATATTTCCAGGTTTTGAGTAACTATATAAGTAGTCATTGTTGAGTATATGTAATCGTGATATAAATAAAATATTAGTGGATCATCGTCAGGAACCGAAAGATTTACTTTATTCGAATGACGAGTTTATAAATGTTTGTCGGTCATATATAGTGTTATATATACCTGCTATATATAGGTAGAACAGTCGTGTGTCTCGTGTAGAAATTTGCTAAGTAATTTAAGTTCCACTTTATTCCTTTTGTTAATATATAAGAATACGGTAAAGATAATTGTTGCAAATAAGTAAAGTTGCAGTGTTAGTTTATTGTGCGAATATAAGTTCAAGAAAATAAGTTATTATGATGAGGCTTCCACTGATAGTTGATATTGCAACGAGAAGATAAGGTTAATTTAGTTATAAACAATTAAGATGAATTTATATTTTGTGAAAACTGATTAATATAATAATTTCACCCAACATTTCATACCGACTCTGAGATCAGAAGTCGCCTCTTTCGAGGAATCACAAATATAATACATACTTAAATACACATTTGATACCCAGAGATAGAACCAACACAAATATTTATCATATATATATATATCTCTATTTGTCCTAGGTGGGGATTATACCCACGACCCTTGACGCATAAATTAGGATCACTACCATCTACACCATCGGTTCTGTTAAAATGTATATAAGTAGGTAGCATCAATTAGACCTACTTACGCGGCCAGTCACAGACATCAGCTAGTTTATAAAAAGGTTATTAGAGGAGATAGTGGCGTAAGTTATTATGTTAATAGGCAGTTTAAACTGGGGTCAGGTAACAGGGAAGTGTCTGCGGAAACCACTCGACCTAGTTGTACCCTGCGGGCGGGTCCGCATAATGCACGTATCTGTGACGGACAATGCCACCGCTTAGGGGGGAGTGCGGGAGATCGTCGACTTTGAATCGGGCCGAGTGACACCATAGAACGGTGTCAGTATAGTCTTGGTTTTTTAATTGGAGATACAGATGTTTTTGGTAATACTTTATTTCGTACTAGCTGATGTCCGGAATTTCATTAGCTTATGATTAGTGATGCATTGATGTCAATTTAAATAAAGAATAACATTCGTTTCTGCATCTCGAACACAGCACGAACTTGGCAGGCGTTTTAGGTGCAACGCTTTCTTTGTTTTTTGTAAATTTTTTATTTCTTAATCCTGGTGAATGCCGTTGGGTACCGTCAGAGTACTTCCCCGGAACCGACGGATCGCGATATATCTCTCCGAAATAGTGTAGACATATATACGTTTGCCCACGTAGACATATATACGTCCTAGTCTAAAATAAATATAAACAAAATCCGATTCAAAGGAATGAGGAGTCAATAAACCAAAATAATATATCTAGTTAGTAGAAAAAATTGTCAACTCTTTCATCAAATCAGTTAATATAGAAAACTGCGAGAAAACAGAGCTTTATACTTTCAATACTTGAAGCCCGATAATGAATGCGTGCGAAGTACCCTCAACTTCGGCAGAACGTGAGAACTTATCGGAATATCACTGATGTTAATAGGTGTACTTCGTATTGACTTCGGAGGAATCTTCGCAAGTATTTTATCGGTTTCGATATCTTTTTAGGGAGTTGGCCTATGTGAATGCTCTGCGAAACTCAACAGCTACAACTTTGCTTGGAACACTTTAGGAATTATTAAATTGAAGGCTTGCGAGTGTAATCGAACTTGTCTTTTGTTAAAGAAGAGGTGAAAAGATGCGTTCGTTACAATGTGTGTATTTATTATTAACATTAAACAAAATCTCAGCACTACCAAAATTGCTTTAAAATATCTATGGAACCTTGGCAATCAGTGTATGCCCAGCCTGACAAGCCTAAATTTATCGGGTATTGAGTCATTAAAAAAGGAGCGACCTCTACTCGACCGGAGGATCTAGAATAGACGTCTGAATAATCCAGTATTAAGATCTCCGAAAAAATACATTCTAAATACGACTTTAGAACACGAAACAGTTATCATATCAGCCATAGGACGTCCACTTCTAGACTGAAACAGATAAGTCATATGATTTTTCCTAGTACACACAGCAGCAGATAAACCAATCAAATCTGTCAAAATCAATTAATCTGTCTGTTTAAAGATTAAAAGAATCGATTTTAATCTTAAGTTCAAATTTAAAGGTAATTAATTATTTGGTAGATTTGGTTAGGTTAATTGGTTTTACCGTACTGTTTTTATGTTGAGAGAAAAAAAGTTCGGGATATAAACTTCCTTGTGTAATTTTTTTATACAAAATCTTTTCTCCCATATTTAGTGGTTGAATTTCTAAAAATCTAATAATAAAATAATTTTCTGTATCAGTAGCTGAAATACAAGTGACACCATTGTTTTAGAGATAGTTAAAGGGATGGAGGCTACTTTTTGTTTCTTTCTCTCCCCTCATTTCTCTAAAATTGGGGTAAAAGTTTGTATATTATATAAAAGTTAGCAATCCGCAAATTTCAAGGTAGAAAGCTATAAATTAGAATGCGGGCTATTTGTGAGTAATAAAATTTTCGTGCCTGATTTTTTTTTGTAAATCTGCCCCAACTTCTTAAAATAGGTGTTTAAATTCCTTATAATAGGGGGTTTATTTCTTAATATAGCGAATGAAAATTTATATTTACAGTGAGCAAAGCAAAAAATTAAAAAATCTCATCTTTCCTTTTTAAAATAGTTGGTGAGATATGTTATCAATAGTTGCTAAAACAACTCATTAATTACGTAGATGGGCGAACCTAGCTCGGATTTAGCATTATATGAGTCTACAGCGAACCTTCTGTCGAACTATACCTCTCTTATATACACGTACATATATAGTACATAAACGCATTTATGTACATCGATGTGTTGTGAGGTCGCATATCAAGCGGCTTGCGGTTACATGAGTAATCCAATAAGCTATAAGTAGCTATTTATGACTTGATATTATATTTCGCTTAACTAATCAGTGTGTCAGTTTTAAGACTTTGTAAACTCAACTGTTGTCTAAGGGTGCATTAATGACACTTTATGTCATTTTATCTAATGACATGCACAATTGTTACATTAATGTCATTAGCCTTGCGATTTATATCTAATAATAATCTATTATTATTTAATATTAATCTATTATTTAGCTATCTCTGAAGTAAAAATATATTAATGAACCTACTTATATATTTATTGTGAGGTACTGGCAGAGTATAATAGTACCTCTTCCTCTACCAGTTGTCGTTAGAGGCGACAGAGGTACCAGAACCGACAGATGGCGGTTAATCCACCTAAAACCACCTGTGTAGCTCAAATGCACAAGGCGGGTATGGGCAGCAGCATCTTCGCTGCGAAAACTAAGCTCTACGACTGCCAACACTTTTGCCCAGCGCGGCTGTTATGAGGAAAAATCTGGCGTGATGTTGTTGACTTCAATAGTAGACATCCAATAGTCTTTGCCTACTCCGATGGGACACAAGCCTGATGTATGTATGTATATTTCTATAACTATGACGGTGCTGTCACCACCATATTCAAAATTAAAATGATAAACGCTTTAAAGTCATTTTAGTGCAAAATTCATAAAGAATCCATTCAATAAATAAAAAGGATTACTAATTTTAAATGATCAACTATTTTCTATAGAAAGTACTGAATATTTTTCCACTGCTCATAACAAAACTACCTTTAACGGCTTTAAGTCGCAGTTTATTTGCATTTACATCTTCGTTCATTCATTTTTATTCATACGTTTGACGAATTTGTCGCATGAATTTATCTTCGACCATCAAAAGGTTAATAAACCGCGTTTAAACGCCGTTAAAAGATTCTAAATGTCATTGTACACATACAATATCACTATAGCAACCAAACTAGAATCCATTATTTTCCGATCATTCTGCAGTATTCCAATTTTAAAGCAAGTGTAACCGCAACAAGGGCAATGACCTTACCTAAAATGGCTATTGCAAACTGTCAATTGTTTGCCAAGAACTGCACACTCTTTAGTCTTAGATTAAGATCTCGTTTATATTTATATCGCATTGTATCGTGGGGTGGTCGCTCCCCATTTCGCGAGGCCATATGTCCGTCGATCGTTAGAGGTCATTGACTCCACCGCAGGGTCGGCCTGTTCGAGTGTGCACTATGCTTACTGCGGTGTCTTACCGATTGGTGAATCAACAATTTATTTATAAATGTAAAGTTTTGTATCGTCAATATTACCATAGATTCCCTGTTTGCATTACAGGTGAATGTTTCTATTTTTTGTTATTGGAAAGACAGAAATAAAATACATTATATTGACACAGCACAGTTAATACTTAAATTTTCCATCAGATTGTGGGTATAAAATATGCCATTGTTTGTTCTTGTTTAAAAAAGAAAAAGATTAGGTTTAAAATTGATCATGCATTATGATGACAGATTGTATTGCCATTTCACTCGTCATCCGCTTTTTTCTCCATCCTTTTTTTGTCATTTGTCATTTTGTCTTGCACTAAGGCTAAGTGCATTAATGTAGATTTACAAAATATTTCAATGGTATGTTTCGGAAAATATACTTAGTTAAAAATTGTTATAAAATCATCATCACCAGCCATTGCAAGTTCCTTATCGGACATTGGCCTTCTTAAGAAAGGGGCAATTTTGTCCATGATTGCCGGCTGAGCATTTGGTACCTGGTAAAATGTATCTAGTCAACATGTCAAACAAAAAAAATAAGTAAATGTTAAGGAAATTAACATGTTCTAACATCAAATGTTATACAATAATTTTGTAACAATATCTCGATTTACCTATTTTTTATTAAAAATGCTTCGATAATTCCGTTTATCTTCTTTAACCAACCATGCAAACATTAGTTGTTGCTTGGCAAATAGCGCGTTGCCTAACCGTCTCTTACATGCTAACATGGCCGCCAACCATCTGGCATCTTCGGCTAGCCAGTAATAAGTAAAGTTTTGAGTAAAATATCGCTCCACTACCCGGCTGTCGACCGGGTGCGGTGACTTCGCACATTCGCTAATGGCCCGCAACCCTCACATACAACGATATGCTACTCGTATTGGATACGGAAGTGTATATACGAGTATGTATTCACGTAGCCCGGTTGTTTACCCACTGGAAATTTGTTAACGGGATATTGAAGGAATCCGGCAGGCTATGCCAATGACCCCACGGTGTCAATCACGATTTTTGCTATTAAGATTATTTTGATTTAAAAAAAATGAACACAAGTAAGTATAAGTATTGCTTTGTTTACATATTTTTTTTATATCATGATGTCTGCAAACATGCATACGTGACTGTAGTCTATAGACGCTCGTGTCATCACAATTTTACATTTACCCAGTAATTTTACTGCCCCTCTCTAGCGGTAGAAATAAGTGAGAGTGAGGTACCAATGCTGACGACAAGATCTACCACATGTGAATGTGTGTTAGCCAAGGTACTGATAGAATAGTCTCTCATCATATATTACGCACCGTAGCCATCATCATAGATATTGTTAAATCCACCCGAAACAGCAAAGCTTAAGCATGAAAGAGGTGATAGATTTCAATACGAGGCAGACTTCATACAAAGGTCATCTGCATCTGTACCATGATGTTGACTAACAAGTCTAACTTATTATTACTAAATATAAAGAGTGTCCAAAAGTTTCTTACTATGTTTGATATTTAAATTTACAGTTTTTTATTATGGGGGGAGGGAGGGGGGAGCTATTAACCATACATTTAGTCGATAGTGGCATTTATTTTTCTTCAATTATATTACTAAACGGTTTCCAAAAAACTTTGTATAGTTCGGTTCTAGAACTAAACAAAGTTCAAATCAAAACTTTGCTATAGGGTTCGTCGTTATACTACTAAGACATTAATATAAAACCTTAAAAAATGTAAGAAATGTATCGACTAACCATTTTAATTAGCGCCGTAAAATATCGATTAATTAATCGAACAAGGATTTCTCTTGATTTAGTCCTTTTATGTATATTATGTTAATCTACGATACAACTTTGAAATGTTTATAATTTTTTCTAAGTTTAATGACAGTTAAGAACAGTTGTTATTGACATATGTATCCATTGAAGTGTTATTAACCATTGTATTTTTTGTTGTTTCAGGTAAGTTACTGAAGAAGGTGAAGCGAGAGATTGCGCTCGAAACTCAAATATGGTTGCTTAGTTTTATTATATCTAAGAAATATCAAGAACAAACAAAATAAATTATAATTCGAAATATAAATATATTATAACTATTAGTTAGCTTTTGAAGTGATCATAAAATACTTTGAAAGACAAAACACTTTAATAATAATAACTTTATTCAACAACAAAAGGTAACTTAAACTAAAATACATTTTGATACTTAGGTACCTAAACTAGGTCTAGCCTGTTCTTATAGGCACCTATGCTCTAGTGTGCATGTAGGTGTGGATGTGTGTCTATATGGTCTAGTGTAATACAAAGCTTGTTAATGCAACTTCGCAACAAAACTTTGAAGGTGGTAACCAAATTGTTAATTTAGTTATGTACGTTTAATTTTGCTACAATTTAAAATATACATGTTTTTAGTGTTGATAGTGTAATGCAACCTAAAGAGACATTTCTGGTAAAGACCATTACGGTAAACACCGATAATAATAATAATAAATTCACTCAACATCTTATACATTGATCTGACTCAAGACATCAGACAACAGAGGAATCATAAATATAATACTTAACTACATACATTTAACTCGTACACACAAAACAAAAATAAATATCATTATATACATATTTATTCTGGATGGGGATCGAACCCATCACTTTTGGCGCATAAGATAGGATCACTACCATCTGCGCCATCGGGTCCGTTGAATATATTGTTAAATGTGAGCGGAATCGATGCAGAACTATTTCAGTTTTTGACGTTTACACTTATACAATATGTTTGTCCGTAATGAACTCCTATACTAAAGCAAAAAGAAATTAAAATCGTTTTCTAATATTTTTTGCTTACTGTTTGTTTCAACTTGAGAGATAGGATAGTTTATATCTCAATTTAAGGTTGAAATAGTTTTTTTTATCGTTACATAAACATACGTATATAATTAAGACAGGACAATGTCTATCAAATTAGCTAGTGTACATAAATATAAAAATAAACCAGTTAAATTTCGGCAAATGGCCAGATCGTGGGCCGTACAACAAGAAATAGGTATTTCAATATAGCTAATATTATTTTAGGATATTCCAGACGTAGGCATTGTATAATTGTTTAATTAATTATGTATCGGAATAGAAAATAGTACGCTCTGTATTCGATATTTGTACTAACATTATGTAGAAAGATATTAAATGGTATATAGATAATTAATATTGAAATTTATAAATATTTACAAGTGCAAATGCAATAACTCAGCTATAACAAGTCTTATTTATATTGCCCGAATCCGGTTTTTTTTAAGATCCGATAATATTTGTTTTCTGATAAGATTTTTTTCTTGGTATCCGATTGTTTCGGTTACGGAGCTTCTTACCTCAGCCTTAGAGAATTTCTTACTTTCAGTAAATATTTTCACAAAAATAATCAAGCAGATGCTCCTGATCTCGTTCGAGTAAGACTTTTTTGTTTCACTAGTTATTTTTCAAAAAAGTAGTCTGAGTTTCTCTTTTACATCAGTTGTTTGCAAGTGAAATTCCCATCAACTCTCGGCACAATTGAAACAAATTTTATCCAAAATGTTTTATACCAATTTTGTGTAAAAAAATTAAGAACAACAAGTTGTATAAAAAACTTGCCTTTTTAATAAATAAATTCACACAATATTATACATTTACCTGATTCCGTGATAAATAGCTTCACTTCATGCAGATATCGGACAATATAGATATCACAAATATAATACGTAAATATATAGTTTTGAGTTGAGTTTAGTGTGAGAGTTTTACACCCAGACACAGAACAAACACAGATATATATATTTACATTATTTATTCTACCATTCGGGTACCCAGACCATTGAATTGAACAGGTCGGCAATAGATTGGCAATCGATCTAAGCCAGACCATGCTTAAACACTATAAATCTCGTAAAAAAGCCGAGAAAAACAAAGCACTGTCGGTATATAGAACCTTGAGGCAGATAAATGACGATGTAGACGGATGAAAGGGGATCCCGAATAATCGGGAACGTTCAAGATTTGATGCCGGTTGTATTTACTAAGTGTAAGCGATTTATCGTGTTAGAGAAGCTAAGAATTTATTTACAAGTGGTGCACTATAGATTTCTTTCATTATGGAAATTTTCAGACTTACGAAATGTGTGTTTATATGTATGATCTTGTGAAATTAATTGAAAGACCTAATGCAAAGGTCGCCTGCATTGGTACCTCACATATCTCTACCGCCAAACGGCACTGCTCGCATTTTTTTATATTATGAAGTAAGTCAGTCCGCTTTATGGTAAACGTGACCGCAGCCTATAGATGCTCGTGTTATAATGAAAATATCGCAAGCGTGTCGGTAAACTTGTTATCCGAAGATATTACGTCGTCTCTTTTACCCTTCAACCCGGAATAAAGCAATGCTAACACTGCCATTTGGGTGGAATAGATGAGAGTGAGGTACTGACAGGCGAACTTTGTAAGAGGTCTACCTCTAGAATACCGCATCGTAGTGTTTCGGTTTTAAGGGTGAGATAGGTAGTGAAATTGTTTAGTACGTAATATCTTCAAATCCCAAGGCTGTCAGCGTGCTAGTGATATTAACAAGATTCGACTTAGTATGACTAAGTCATAAAAAAATTACCGAAAAAGGTACGCTGATCAAACTCCGTTGTTAAAGCATTTGGGTTACGGATATCAGATAACAGACACATTACAAATATAATACCTAAATACATATAAATAACACCAAGGCACGGAACAAATATTCATTATATAAATAATTTGCTCTGGGTGGGTATCGAACGCACGACCAAGGCGCACGAGATAGGATTACTACTATCTGCGCCTTTGGGACCTTTGATTACTGTGTACATAGCACTTATATTGCAGGGGCCGGTATACCGCTTACCATTGAAGGGGTTGTTTGGGTTTTTCCCAAACTTGAATCCACACAATGGTATTCAATCGGGAAATCACTGACTCACTTCAACGAAAGACTTACCGAATTGAAACATTTCGGGTAAGCAATTACCGATAGCAAAAACCCTATTGAGGCTCTCTCTATGAAAGTGGTTTGAAATCAAAAGCGTGCAAGCAATTAAAACCTTTAATCACCAAATTTATTAAAAGTAGAGACATAAATTACCTTGAAAAAAATTCTTTGCCGGTGTTGCAAATGCAACAGGACGGGAATGGGCAACATCAATCCCGTTAATTATGGGCAAATTTATCCATTATTTTAGGGGATCTCTGGAAGTGAAGATCGTGAACCAGCGATGATTCGGTTAAATTGCCTATTTTTACCCACTAATTTCTGTTCCAATTAAAAGTTGTTAAATTCTGTTCAAAACTGGCCTGGATCATATGAACGATAGATTGTATACAAAAGCCGCATACCAATTTAATATAACTGCAATAAAACTTTTATGTAAATTTTGATGCTTACTAGATACTACGAAATATGTATTTTAGAATATAATATTTATACAATATTCATGTCCTACTGAAATAGATTCAACATTTTACGTCAACCGAGATTGATTACTGAATATCAGAATCAATTATTAACTGTCTGAATTTCAAATCAAGGCTATCTCGAGACGGGCTCAGCGCGTCGTGTATGAATATTTATTGAGATTAAACTTACCCCAAAACAGCCATCATCAAATATCCTCCGCCATCGGCGTTCCCCCCTACCGTATAAACTGTAGACAATGCGTTTCAGCTCCCTGTTGTGACGTAAAGGGATTTTCGACGTAATAGCGAACGGAGATGTATCGTTGAAAGTCAAAGCAGTATCTGCTTTGACTCGTGTTGTTGTTCGCTTGATTCTATAAGGATATTGATATGTCGACTTATTTAAAGAATAGTCGGAGAGGACGTAAACTGTAATATATTATACTTGCTAACCTTCGATGAAGTTTACCTCTTACAACGGTCAGTGCTCTGTACCTCACTCGTACCTCTCTTTCTACCGCAAAATAGCAGTGTTCGCACTGCTGTATTCCGATTTGAAGGGTGAGAGAGACGGTAAAGTTACCGGGTAAATGACAGAGTACCTTCAGTTTACAGAGTTGGCGACACGCTAGTGATATTTATGTGTTTTAGGTTGCGGTGACGTTTACAATCAAGCGGATCGTAAGCTTGTTTGCTGACTTCAGAATACGT
>JACJUM010000202.1:18648217-18707777 GCA_020976665.1 Heortia vitessoides
CATGGTGAGAAATTCATCGCGACCGTAACCGCGATACTAAATGTTAATACATAATAAAGAAAAAGACAAGATTTTTTTGTTTGTAACGATTTAACTAGGATTCGTAAACATACTCGGGCCCAGTTTCGCACGGTTATCAAACATCACCATCGAAGCCTCCCACCCCCCAAGGAAATACGTATTTAATTAATGTTATAAGAGCACGAGTCTCAAAATGTATTATTGTTAATTAACAGATTATTTTTCTCTAGTCATCCGTTTAGGGTTACAATTTTTTAAAGCCCTACTTGTGCGTCTGTATTTTGAATTAAATCAACTAATTTCACGTTTTTAACAATTAGAGGTTGCTGCAGTGCCAGCGTAAACATGTCACCAAAACTAGGTATTTCTTTTTAATTAACCCTGAAGTTTTTGAATCACAAATTTAGATTAAATAGTACGAATTGATCCTGAGAGTTGGCTACAAGCCGAGTACCGATAGACTAGAATTACCCTCTATATAAGGTGTCGTAGATGACTAAGTGAAACAGCGTATCATGAGAAGCAACCTCGTCGCGATGCCACGCTCTGCGATTGCCACCAGGCTTGCCCAGCGCGGCAATTCAGGGCAAAATTTGCGCTGTCTTGAAAATGCTTGTGTCCAATAGTAGTCGGCCATCGGCTGCGATGAAGATGAGAACATGCTCAGACTTTGAATGTTCCGACAAAAGAATTCTAAAGATATGCATATTAGATTTTATTTGTACCCTCTTACGTCTCGCAGTTTCGGCTTAGTGTGATTCTAGGCAAGGCCAACTTTAATATTCTCTCTGTAAGTAGGATTATCTGGCAGATAAAAGCAAACTTTCGCTGGAGTGCTAAGAATCTCCCATCTATTTTTAATTAAAAAGGATTCAGTTCCGCCAACGCAACAAAACAAAAGCGAACGTAGACAAATCTAATTCGTTTATAAGTTATTCTTTCTTTGGTAATATTTACCAAATATGGTAGAGTTTCGCGCCGACCGAGGGGGAAGTCTCCGATGTCAGATTAAAAAAAATATAAATAACAAGGGTCCAGAATGGGGAGGGGGTAACGCGACTGGATTATGGGGGTGAGTTGACGACGGGAGAGATCAACAGTTCCAGGGATTTGCGGTGTTATTGGAGTGCTTGTGATTAAATTGTGCTCAAGTGAATGAATAAAGTCCTGGTGAGCTACTTAGAAAGAATTTTTTATATTCATTTAAATTTGTTTTTTTAATAACGTGTATCGTTATATCAGATGTTGGACCTCCATTGCTGGAAACAGGCCTCCCGCGTAATGTTCTTTCTCCCCCAAATATCTGTCACCCTTTTTAGTCGACGTGCTATTTTGGACTTGACAGTACAACGTCTCTATTTCAGACTCAGACTTACAGCCTCATCGGTTACAGTGCGCTATACTTCCTGCCAATTGCCACTTTAAAATATCGAATGGTTATATAGAACTATAAACATAGCGCACCAACTAAAAAACTTTTTTGTAGTATTGCCTACATATAAAAAGAACCTTATAACTGGTTGAGATAAATATCACAAATTATTAACATTTATATTATAAATTCCCAAAAAAACATGACTCCGCCGTAAGTCGCTTAAAGCACTTGTGTTACAGACATAAGAAAACAAAGAAATCACAAATATTCTACTTAAATATATATATTTAACACCCATACACAGAACAAACGCAATCATACATATATTTGCTCTGGTGGGAATCGAACCCACGACCCTTGATGCACAAGATTGGATCACTACCATCTGCACCATTAGGCCCGTCTATTGTTAATAATAATACTTTATTATAATAATCTACAACTATTTATTTACATCTAATTAACTACGCAAACACCAAGGTTTTATATAATGTAAATCTGAATAGAAAAAGCTCATCACTATGCAAAACATGTACTTTCAAAGGGACAAATATAAAAAGAAATAGAATTACAATTACAATTTGATTGAAAGCTGAGAGGTACATAGCAGCGCTTTTCGACACCAAAAGGTCAAATTGTGCTAATAGAGTGGTCGCTCCCCAGTTATGGCCGGACCGTGTTAACTTCCACCAACTCCATGCAAATGAGCTCCGCAGATCATGATGTTCCTTGATGGAAATGTTTTTATTTTATATTCCGTTGTTACATAATAAATTCGCCTTTTATGAAGGGTGGATATTAGGGTCCCAAATTTGGTCCGTCTCGCGCCCATCTTGTTCAGGAAACTTTGTAACAATGAGGTTGGAATAAAATTGCTAATTTGTTTCGCGGAGTTTTTCCACTTCTAAGGGAACGGAATATTGGTTTACAATAAAATAAAGGTTATGTTAAGGTCGCGGTTGTTTGTAAGGAGCGTCCCGCGTACACCTGGTTGCTTATTTGAATGTTAATTTGAGTTTAATCAATTTCGATTGTTGCGAGAAATAAACGAACCGTTCGTCAATATAAATAATTGTTACATCAATATTATTTTACCGTCACTGTTATTTGTTAATTAAAACAAAAAGTTATATGCGTCCACAAAGCTACGTGAAATTACGAAATGGTATAAATGGATATTTTAAGGTAACCTTTGTCTTATTCTCACACACAAAGAAAACACATTTTTTAATTATTTTCGGCACATATTTTAACTTTTTTTTAACGACTGCTGTTTAATGGTCTACATGAATAAGACCTACTCAGTAATCTAGATTACGTAATAAAACTACTGCTTTTATATAATATATAAAACTATATTACATTATATTGGCCTGTCATTATCATCTTGCTATGATATGATAAGCAGTTGTAAACGCCCTCTGCTGGACATAGGCCTCCCCAAGAAAGTGGGTATTTGCCCATAATTGCCACGCTGGGCGAGCGTGGTGCCAATCATAGAGCGTAGCTTAGCGACGGGAATGCTGCTGCCTATCTCCCCCCTGTTTCACGAAACGGGTATCGTTTATTTTTAGGGAAAAATTAAAGTACTAAGAGCTTTCAGAAAACTGTAATATACTGTCTGTTTGAACGTCACATTTTATCACATGATTAAATGCAGCCTTGGGTTTGGTCGTGGCAAATTTCATCATTATTCAACTTTC
Source organism: Heortia vitessoides (assembly GCA_020976665.1). Classification (NCBI taxonomy): domain Eukaryota; kingdom Metazoa; phylum Arthropoda; class Insecta; order Lepidoptera; family Crambidae; genus Heortia; species Heortia vitessoides. The sequence continues at coordinate 18,651,317 of JACJUM010000202.1, forward strand.
GCATTTCTAACAATTATATTGATAATTTCTCATTATATTGAGTGTCAATTACGACTGACTGCATCTTACCAAATAACCATAGATTCGAAGATAATTTAAAATTACGCAGAAATGAAACAACGATCTTGAAATAAGGTAGGGAAAATTTTATGGGATGTCTACACACTCAGTCTGTGTAAGTACTTACCTGTGGCACATCAGAATTGACGTGGAGATCTGATAAATTACAGCTGCGATGGAAAAGTCGTGAAGCGCCTTTACAAAGATTGATGAACGCGTCGAGAGGTAGAAAGCCTACTCTGTGAATGGAGCAATGATGATATTTGTCTGTGGTCCGTTCTAGCGGGTTGACGTCGGTATTAATGCATATTTTACTTTGTTAGTTCGAAAGGAAGAGAAATAGAGTCGATTTTTATTTGCTTCTATAGTCGAACCGGTCTTTATGTCGGTCTTTTTTTAAGTCAAGAACATAAGGGGTCAAGGGTTATAAACTAAATTAAAAGCATTAGCTCGTAGTATTCGACATTTATATATTCTTTTTTTAAAAAAACAGTACATAAAAGCGTTATCACTATGCTGGGAAATATGACCTGTCTGATAGTAAGCTGTTACAGAAGCGTTATGGACACATGTCATGCCGGGAATGTCACATGCAGGTTGGCAACGCTAAATAACCTCTAAATTAGTAGAAAGCTTATTCTGTCTTTAAAGCGGCTAAAGGCCGCACTGTGTGCGACCATTTAAGTTCCAAGGTATGAGAAGAAACTTGCTGACGAAGGCAAACCGTGCGATCGTATTAAGTAGCTGTAGGCATTATCTGATGTAGTTCTTCCAAAAATATAAATTTGCAAGATGTGGCACACACATGGAGATTTAGATGCTGGCCTAGCACACTTTTGAGTGTGGGATTGACAACGATTTTTAAAGCTTAACCGATTCAAACTGGTATCTAAGTACTCTATAGATACCAATACCATACAAGCAAACAGTCCGCGTGACAGTAAGCGTGACTGCAGCCTAAAGACACTCGTAATATCACAAGGATATCACTAACGCGTTGCCAACCTTGTGACTTGAAGATATTATACCACATTACCCAATAAATTGACAACTGCTATTTGGCGGTAGAAATAGGTGAGAGTGGTACCAATGCAGACCACCTTTTGTATTGAGTCAGGTCGATGTATAAGATGTTGTGGGAATATTAAGCATTGTAGTTTGTGTTCGGCAGTGACTGAAGCTCTCGCCGGGATCTTGAACAACAAAAACTTAAATGGACACCTATAAATTGTCTAGAACCATTGCTGAAACGTCATCGGTCCCACGGACGTTATAAAGGAACTAGCGTTTTTCTAATTTGCCGACTGCCGAGGACGTGAATTGATTTACGCCGGGACTTGGACACTTCCTAAATAAGGCCGCATCTCCCGAGACTGCGCTGGGATAAAATGCCCGGAATTGCCTTCTGTTACAACTTCTGAAGATTTCCTGTTAAAATGTATACTGTAGAAGTAAATCACATTATGCAACTTTATTTTGTTACTTGATCTGTACTTATATTATAAAGAGGGGGGAAGGTGTTGTATTTTTTTATTACACCAAGTTGCCGTGGGGCAGAATAGAATAGTACCTCCCTTAAACCAGGTGTCATAAGAGACGATTGAGGTATCGGAACCGACAGATGGCGGTATATCCATCTGAAACAGTGCAGCGCAAATGTACCAGGCGGACAGCAGCATCCCTGAAGTATAAGCTACGCTCTGCGATTAACGACACGCTTGCCTAACGCGGCAATTATGAGCAAATCCCCCCTTTTTGGCAGACGTTTATCCAGCAGTGAATTGACAATGGCTGATATATATGATGACCAATTCGACAAACAAGCATTCAGTCCGTGATAGCAAGCGTCAACGAAGCCTATACACGCTCGTAATATCTATATATATAGGTGTACATACATACATACATACATACATACATACATACATACATACATATATATATATATATATATGTGTGTGTGTGTGTGTGTGTGTGTGTGTGTGTGAGGTAGAATGATGCAGACAATATTTGTATAAGGTCTAGCTTAAAAAATTCCTTAATATTTGTTAGTAACGAAGAGGCTCAAAATCTACAAACCGATTTTGGAAATTCTTTTGCTTATATAAAGCTACATTCGAAGTAAGTGTGATTACATTCGAAGGTTTTATTATATTTATGGAAGTATATAAACGGTATTTTTTATTCTTGAGTTCGATTCCTACCCAGAGCAAATATTTATATGATATTAAATATATGAATTTAAGTAGTATACTTATGATTCCTCTGTTGTCTGGCATCCGTAACACAAATGCTTTAAGTGACTTACCACGGAGTCAGGTCAATGTATGAGATGTTGTGGGAATTTATTATTATTATTTTTGTATTTTGTATGTTTGTAACAAATAAACTCAAATATCGTTGTATCGGTTTTAAAAACTTTTTCACTATTAGAAAGTTACACTAGTTATACAGAACTGAGCAGAACGCTGTTTGTACAATATATAATTAATTTTACTGAGAGTACTTCAATAATTTCCTGAGCTTTATTAAAACTTCGCAACGTTTACCTTTCCTAGTAGAAAGAGGTTAACTCGTTACTGTATTATAAGAAGAGAACATCATATTGTAATAAATACATACATACATACATACATCACGCTTGTGTCCCATCGGGGCAAGCAGAGACTATAGATCTCTACTAAACTATGGATCCTGGCAAACTTCTCTCGCTTCCCTTACTCGCATTTGTCTTTTCACACATGCTCGTTTATTATTGGTACTTCTGACCTGGCCTTTATTAAAAAAGGGCCAGGTTAGAAGCCTCCTATACCTGGTTAAGACACGTTCGCCTCGGTCGTCCTATACCAAAAGTTCAATTCACTTCCGCTCTATATATTTGTGCAGTCATTCTATTTTTAGCCATAATTTCGACATGTCCATACAATCTTAACATTCCTTTGTCTATTGTTGTCACAACATCATCTTTTACACCACATCGATGTTCTTACTCAAAACAAGAAAAATACTATCGAGTCAATAAGACATTATTTTAATATTTTCATCTTATTGACGTGTCCAAATACAAAATTCCCTTTTAACGGCTTTAAAACTTGGTGTACTTATTTATTACGTTTTATGTTCGACGTTTCAGTAACCTTGAATTGAACCGTTTTTTCTTCTATTTTTTCTTTTTTTCATCATACCAGCCATTAAAAGTCCACCATTGGACATAGGCCTCCCCAAGAAAGGAGGTATGTTGCCCATAATTGCCGCGCTGGGCAAGCGTGTTGGCAATCACAGAGCGAAGCTTTCGCGACGGAGAAGCTGCTGCTCATCCCCGCTCTGTATATTTGGGCTGACTTTTTTGCATTGATGATCCGCCATCTGTCGGTTTTGGTATCTTAGTCGCCATTTACGACACCTGGTACAGGTGAAGGTACTACTTCATTCTCAACAGATACCTTACGGAATATATATACTATATACACATGGAACATAATACAATAAATAGGGATTCACTTGACGAATCTACCTTCGAATAAAATTGAATAGAGAGGCATTGATATCATATGAAGAGTACAGGCAAAGAACAGGTAATTAATCCATCTCGTCACATAACAAGTTGGATCAATTTCATAAACGCGCTGGGCGGGCATGGTGGCAATCGAAGAGCACAACTTGCGATGATCAAGCTGCCGATCATCCCCACCCTGTAGTATTTAAGTTGTGCTGTTTCTGATGGATATACCGCCATCTATCGGTTCCGGTACCGTAGTCGTCTCTTACGATACCTGGTACAGAGGGAGGTACTGTCCTACATAGCCGGTACCACACGGTTAGTAATTATGTAGTATTGAGAAGTTATTCGATTCTATAGAAAATGAGACTATGCTTTATGCACCAAATTTGCTGTTGACCTGAATTAGTATATATATGTATAGTTATAAATATAGTAATAATAATATTCACATAACATCTCATACATTGACCTGACTACGTGGTAAGTCGCATTAAGCACTTGTGCTACGAACGCCAGACAACAAAGGAACCACAATTATAATACATATTATTAACACCCATTTAAATAATCTGGTATTTTAATAAACTTGTTCTTTGTCTATAGCCTACATATGGCAGCTATGAAGGCTCGAGGTTTTGATACATTTAATTACAGGTTGAGTATTACTGTTGCTGTCGCCGAATGAAATTTCGTTTGATGGAACTGTAAACAAACATTTTATTGATCTATTATATTTGAATAGATATGTGCCAACAACTCAATAATTGCTCAAAGCCCTGTACACGTCACAAATGGATCCGTTCTAATGAAATGCCAGAATCGGCTACAATTGAATTTGATTTACTACGAGTCTACGAATATACACCAATACCAGTGTGCTGTTTGATTTTGTTGTGTGTGAGATTTTGAGAAATCGGTTCGGTTAATTGGAAAGGATGTTGTGAACATATGTTTTATATATAATATTGATGGTAGTGATCCTGTTTTAGGCGCCGAAGGTCGTGGGTTCTATCCCCACCCAAGACAGATACTCGGTAGTAAGTCGCTTAAAGCACTTGTTTTACAGTTATCGGATAACAGAAGAAAGACAAATATAATACTTACATACATATTTTTAACACCCAGAAACAGGACTAACACAATATCATCATATAAATATTTGTCCTGTGTGGTGATCGAACCCACGATTCTTGGCGCATAACTACTATCTGCGACATCGGGCCCGTCAATGATGATGATAATTATGTTTGTTCTGCGTCTGGGTGTTGAATACATGTATTTTACTAATATATTTGTAATTCATCATTATGAGATGTTGTGTGAAATTATTGTATTAACATATTCAGAATAACTGTAAATAGTAAAGAGGTAATATGCTATTAGAAGAATTTCGTGTTACACTAATTGATGACGGCGACATTGTTAAATAGACATCAACGAGTGTTATTGCCCTCACAGGCGTGTGTTAAGAGCCGGAAAATATTGTTCAGCGATGGAGCTGGGCTCATATCGGAGTCATAACCGGGCGATACATCAAACTACGGATACCGCTGTGGTATCCCGTTCAAAGGATATTTCGAGAAGATCTCTTATATCGGTGGTATTCTGTTTGAATTCGCAAAATTATCTTCTATTTTCGTGACTTTTCCCGTAAAATATTTTTTTGGTGGAATTTTCACTGGATTTTTTCTCTCATTGGACGGACCTCATGAATATGACTCAACCGTCGATTCCAGCGCCACCGGAGGAACGGGCGAGGCCATTCGTTAACGAACTACCCTATGCACGGGATTGGAGCGGGATGAATTATAATTAATAATAGTAGAGTACCTCCCCCTCTACCAGGTGTCATAAAAGGCGTCTAAGGTAACCAAACTCAGAGATAGCGGTATATCCATCCGAGACAGTGAACTCAAATGCATAGCGTGGGGATGGGCATATCCCCACGCTATGCATTTAAGTACGGGAAATAATGGGCGAAATTCCCCTTTTCTTAGAGAAGCCTCTGTCCAGCTGTGGACTTCCATAAGCTGATATGATGAAACTAGTGGAAGTCGCTGCGATCTACTAGTTATAAATGAAATGCAATAAATGTTTAATTAAAAAGGATAACTCAAATATTTCAAATTAACCTTATTTATCATAAAAGTTTAACAGCTTCCATTAAAACTCTCGAACGAAGATATTAATCATTCATTAGTTATTTGGCTCGTTTATTTTTTAATAGCTTTCCCTTTCCCTCAAGAATTCGCATGTTATTGAAAAATATTTTCGAATTTAAATATTTTCTGTAAAAAATTAGTTATAATTACTAATTTCTTTCGTTAATTTAAATTAATTTACGGCCAATGATCCTCTGATAAATCTTCAGGGCTATGATTTATAAATATCGCTCATCTTTCAGAATTTCGTCAAAGTCCACTGGGAAAGCTATTTGTAAACATTAAACTGAATTTCAAATATCTATTTAACAGCCATGGCTATTCACTTTTGAGTGTTCTGTAAAACTTACAAATAAAATCAGTATCATCTACTTGTCAACTTAAGAATATCTGATCGTAATAATCAGTTAAGTTAACTACTCCATAACATGCTTTGGGTAGACTAGATGGAAAAGTAATATGAATGGGCCCAGGACTCCATTGTTAAATCTTTTATTTCGAATGACAACGTCAGTTATATGAGGTAGACCACATCAAAAAGGTCGACTGCATTAGTACCTTATCCTACCGCCAAATATCAGTGTTCGAATTACTGTGTTCCGGTTCGAAGGGTGAGAGGGACAGTGAATTTACTGAGTTATTATAGTTATATAGTTACAAGGTTGGCAACGCATTAATAATTTCCTTATAATATTATGAGCGGCGATATATATATATATATATATATTTATACTTTTTACGTGAGGTAAATTAGTATTTTTCTCTGTAAGGTGTCGTAAGAAACGACGAAAGTTATAGAACTGTCAGATGGTAGTATATCCATCCGTGCAGCTTAAATGCACAGGATGGGAATGAGCAGTAGCAGCATACTTGATGATGGCTGTAATGGTGATGATGATGAGGTACCAATTCAAATGACCTCTGTACGAGGTCTACTTCAATATTCACACAGTGTGCATACTTTGTCATAATTTGTGAGAGTCTGCATTAATGGTATGCATTTACTATTGCAGACACTACATTAATACATTTCACAGCCCAATTACGAAGATTAATGATGATGGTACGTCCAAACAGTCGCCGGGAATGCAAATTACTTGCACATGCGGAGTAGTTACGTCAGGAGGCAATATTGTAGCGTGATGAAGCTCTGATCGCGTCCAGATTGTTCCTGTCGTGTCCATAAACGAGTAATACATTACACTGCGGAAGCAGGCCTTGTCAGAACATTGTCGTTTCTGTTGTTCACGTACTAAGGCTTAATTCTCATTGTGCAACTGGCTGCATAAACTAAATGAGGATGACTGATTAAATGAGGTTTATTTAGAATACTGGCTGTCCCGGCAAACGTTGTTCTGCCATATAAAATGAAAAATATACTAAAGCAACCATTAAAACATAGGGGTTGGTGATAGAAGGGTGAAAATAAAGGGTATTGTGTATTTTTTAATGGCATAATATAAAAAAATAAAAAAATATGTTATCTAAAATTAAAACCAGCCAATTCTCAGACCTACAGAATATGCATTTAAAATTTCATAAGAATCGGTCAAGCCTTTTTGGATGTATAGTATAGTAAATAACACTGACACAAGAATTTTATATATTAGATTAACTGCTATGTATGGATAGAGTTAACATTTATTTTGATGATGGATTTTACTAAAGCGTTTTAATTAAATAACCATAGCGTGTTTTAAAGCCGTTAAAAATGACTACAAAGTCCATTCAAGACGCCGTTTTTTTTCTATAAAATTAGACAGTTAACGCCGCACCTAATAAAAACCTGCTGACAAGAAAGCGTGAGCAAGTCTCCAATTTATTGGCCGACTCTTATATACAACCGACTCTTTTATACAACGGCACGTTCCCTCCAACACAGCAAATAAAAAACGCCATTCGTTTGGTCTACTTACTCCGTGACTTTTATGACCCGAAGTGCCTTAATAAAATTGCATTGCTCCTCTCAACGCTTAATTATAAGGGTGACTCTACGTACATCTAATTCGTATTAACGACTCTAATGTAAGTCGTAACGACTGTTTAGGTAAACGCGGGAGGAGGCTCGAACAACAACACTTAAAGTTTAATTCAATGTTTCACTCCAACTTGTATCTTAGTCGGCAGACGCTCAACGATGTACCGTTGATTAAATAAGCCACATAGGTGCCCGTTTGCCGTGAGGTACCGGCAGAGTAGAATAGTACCTCTTGCACCAGGTGTCGTAAGAGGCGACTAAGGTAAACTGACAGGTGGCGGTATATCAATCCGGATCAAGGCATCTTAAATACACAGGTCGTGGATGGGCAGCAGCATGCCCGTCGTGAAAGCTGCGCTCTACAATTGCCAACACGCTTGCCCAGCGCGGCAATTATGGGCGAAGTTCCCCCTTTCTTGGAGAGGCCTACGTCTAGCAGTGGACATCGAATGGGTGAAATGATGATTATGAAAAAGGTATTCCAATCGATCAAATCATCGAGATTTTACATTGTTCTAAAAATACACGTGTAGTATAAATGACTGTAGTTAATCACCACGAATGATTTAATGTTAACAATGAATGACATCTCACACATTTGTGCATAATAAACGTGTCAGCAAAAATATAAATCTGAATATCGCGTTAAATCGTCATTGTAGTGCCACAAACGAAATGCCTGTAAATAAAACCGACACAGAACGGCCTCTGATTAATTTGCGGATGATGCGACCTTTATCACATTTCGTCAAAAATATAAATTCGGACGTTACGTTAATTGTGTGTGAGAGGGCATTAATCAAAGTCCAAGTTTAATAGCCATGAAACGTTTCGTTTGTGTCGTTGACAGTAATGAGTGGATTGTATGCCGTTGAAATATGGGTGTGTGGGCTCAAGCCGGTTGTACCGTGTACAAAGCCAGTTGCATAGGACATGAACTAAAACAAGCTCTATTTATCAAATGTGTTTATTTTAAATGAAGTATACCTCATACCAAAGTCTCCTTCATTGACACTACACTCTCACCTATTTCTACCGCCAAATAGCAGTGTTCGCATTGCTGTGTTGCAGTCTAAAGGGTGAGAGAGGCAGTGAATTTACTGGGTAATGTGGCATTATCTTTAAGTCACAAAATTGGCAACGCGTTAGTGATATCCTTGTGATATTACGAGCGTGTATAGGCTGCAGTGACGCTTGCTATCACGCGGACTGTATGCTTGATTGTCGACCTGGTCTTACAAAAAAAAAATTATATATGCATAATAAGAAGACAACAAATAACAATTTATATAAATAATAAATTCATACGAAATCTCATACCTTGACTAGTCTCCGAGATAAGTAGCTTAAAGCACCTGTGTTACGGACGTCAGACAACAGAGAAATGCGCCAACAGGTCCGTTTGCAACATCTCAAAAAAATTGACTATCGTAATTATCTGAGAAGTTAGATCTGACTTAATGGACCATCTTTGGAAAATGATGTCACAATAAAGGGAGTGTGAGTGAATACTTTCTTGTACATCAAACATACAAATACATGAAAAAAAAAACAGTAATTATAAAGTACAATATGCGGCCTTATCGCAGATTGCAAATTCGTACTGGCAAACTTTTGATGGAAAGAGTGAATGAGAGAAAGAAGGAAAATATGGTAGCGGGCAGTAATAAAAAATCAATAAAATTGCGTACAAAATTAGTTATATGTATGTATACATATACATTATTTAAAAGGACGGATATAAACATGTACCTTGAAGTAGACCAGAAAACGAAATATCTATCATATTATTAAGCTCTTGGAAACGTTGTTATCGTGATTATTATCTTTCGATTATTTTGTTTCACACATTATTTTTGATTAAGGATGAACGAATACCGACCGATTGCCACCACGCCTGTCCAGCGCGGCAACTATGGGCAAAAGTCCCCCTATCTTGGGGAGGCCTATATACATATTATTTCGTACCAAGATGGTATTAAATTCAAAATACATAGTAAATACATAGTAAAGTACGTATCAAACTAGCTACTCCTAAATTCAAATTTACTCCTATATACAGGACAAATAACTCTGTATGTTCATACATTTTGCGGCGTGCTGGTTTCGTCACACGAGTGAAGATAAAAAGAATGCTTGCAAATTTATGAGAAAACTATAATATGCATGTTATTGCAGCAAAATTTGTTTAATATTCAGCGGACTTAATTATACTGCGAACTCTTTAGAAAATGTTCTTTTAATTTACTCTTGACGTGTCCTGAAAACCGTCCACATACTTTATTTTTAAAATAAACTACTTTATAGACAAACCCTTTAATGTTTCTAACGCAATAAATTGTGAACACCTATGAATGGTTATTTATTACTCGGACGTCGAAATCACTAATTTTATATTACTAGCCGTGATGTACCAGCAGAGTAGAATAGTACTTCCCGCTGTACCAGGTGTCGTAACAGGTGACTAAGATATCAGAACCGTCAGATGGCTGTATATCCGTCCGAAACAGTGTAGCTCAAATGCACAGAGCGGAGATGGGCAGCGAAAACTGCGCCTTGTGATTGCCAACTCGCTTGCACGGCGCTGCAATTATAGGCGAAATTCCCCCTTTCTTAGGGAGACCTATGTCCAGCAGTGTACTTCCAATGGCTGATATGATATTAACTAAACATTTATATACCACATAAATCAGAACAACGTTACATGCTATAATTTTTTTTTCGAGTATGATAATAAAACTTTTCTAAAGGAACACGAACACATTACAAGAAAACCAAACCGAGCATAATTCATGTTGACTTCAAGAGAATCCATTTGAATTTTTTGTAAAGAGAGCCGTCTTTCATTCTTTGCAAAGGTCGGACACTGCGGGGTAGTATGTCAGCTACAGTCAGCCGCTGCAGCGCTTTTATGTCAAGGACAAATCGCATCTAGCGCTTTTTGAAGATAATGTAAAGTGCTTTATACGCTGCCTCGTTTCTAAGTCTGTACAGCTTTTTCTGGTGTCTCATTTACACTAACAAGACTTGAGGCGTAGTTACTGAATACATTTGTCTAATATTCATTTATTCCATACACATATTTAAATGTCAGATTGTAACGCTTTCACTGTTTAAAACTTTCAGCGGAGCGACAAGACATACATTTAAGTTGTATCATATACTTTAATGTCACATTATTTGACATTTACATATATATACTAAACTTGTTGTATACTTAACACTAAAAAGAGGGGTTTGGAATACGACTCGATTGTCAATATACGTTAATGTCTAAAGACGTTTTAAAGACAAAGAAATCTATTTGACGGGTCCCATGGCGCAGATGGTAGTGATGCTTTATTGTACGCCAAGGTACTCGGGTTCGATCCTCACCCGTGACAAATATTTATATGATAATATTTATATTTGTTCTGATTGTTGCTCTGTTGTCCGATGTCCGTATCACAAGTGCTTTAGGCGACATATCAGGGAGTCAGGTCCGTGTACGAGATATTGTGTGAAATTAATAGTTTTTTTATTAGACTTTTTTTCCACGTCACTGTAGGCTGTGCCACTTGATATACTCAGAAAAAGACGTATGCTTTGCTGAAAGTGTTAACTTTGAACTATAGGAATATCGCCTATTAGTCTATAAGGTCTAAATTTCACGGTTTACATTTAAACTTTGAACTTTATTGACAATTAGTATTTATGTGGTTTTGAAATGATAGGATACTCTGTATTTATAATTCTATGCATGATAAAAGCGTAGAATGTCCACTTGACAATATTGTCCACCCTGAAAAGGAGCATTTTTGTCAGAGTATATTCTCGTGACTGGGTGGCTGCTGCCTATCTCCGTCCTGTTTCGCTTGAGCTAAGCTGTTTCGGATGAATATACCGCGATCTGTCGGTCCCGGTACCTCAGAAGCGTATTGCACAAGGGAAGGTACTATTCTACTGTGCCGGTATCCCTTCAGCACCACAGTCATCTTTGTAGAAAGAGAGAAATTATATTTACATTAATAATAATAAATTCCCACAATATCTCATGCCGACTTCGTGGTTCTCTCTTAAAGCACTTGTTTTACGTCGTCACGCAAGTCATTCAACAGAGGAATCACAAATTTACTACTTAAATACATATATTACCGACACACAGAACAAACATTAATATTATTATATAAATAATTGCCCTGCATTGGAATCAAACCCACAATCCTTAGCGCCAAGAAAGTCCGCACACAATCCGCTGTAGCTTGCATCATCTTGCATCATCGCGAAGATTAATTACCCTGTAATATAATTGCTTCTAAACCTTTAAACTGTAACACAAAGCAAGCATTGCTGCTTGACGGCAAAAGTATATGAGAGTGAGGTATTTTGAGGTGGAAAAAATAGTTTACAATTTCCTTTTACTCGCAAAGAATAAAATATCATATCGCCATAAAGTGCAGCGAGTACACTGCAGCGAGTACCCGAGCTCGCTGGGACGCAACATCAGAGGTCAAGAGATTGCTGTGTCATGGACAGGTCATTTAGAACAATTGCCTTGTGAGATTCAAAATATTGAGAGGTATTAGGATATTGGAGCAGCGTCCTTGATACATATTTATTTTTATATATCGACTGTACCAGTAAATAAAATTAATAAGATTTTCGTCGCTTGCTGGTTATGTAGCTCTCATACGGTGTTATATGTTTTTGAAATAAGTCCATTAGTCTAAAAGTTCAATTGTTAGTAACGCATAAACATTGTTTTTTTTTCTATTTTAGTAAGAGATCTCTAATTTTTATAAAAATATAAGTTCATGTTACGTTTACGAACGGTAAAAATATTTTAAAGATTAAGTATTGAGTTAAATCTTATTAAACAACAAATCAACAAAATATTCCCTTTATACTAGTTTACATAAGAAGAAAAGTGAATGAAGAGATGAGCTATAGCGCTTCGAATGGATATACCGCCACCTGTCTGTCCTGGTACATAAGCCGCCTCTTACGCCTATATTGCAAAATTAAATTTCAAATAAAGCAATAAAGGCTTATTTAGACTAATTTACTTTACTGAAATACCTATATAAGGAATATTCGTAAGAATTCCGCCCGATCTTCGATACGACCTGACCTACTTGATATTTTGACAGGGCTTTCCCTGTATCGAGCAGTATTTGACAGATTAAGTCGCTAGGTAAATCCCCTCCTGTGTGTGTTTATGGTTAATTCATTGTCTCCCTTTCCCATAACACGATACTATGTGACTATATAATTTGTTATTTATATTTATTTTCAAAATTGTGTCTATGTAATGATTTTTTTAGAACAAACTTACCAATACAGCTTAATATTTATGAAAAAAATATGTTTTAATTATATTTTCTTAAAAAATGGCAACTGTTTGCAATCTTGAGAAACAAACGTCGAATAAAAAATGTAAAACCTTAAATAAAACGTGTTTTTAAGCCGTTAAACAAGTAGTTTAATATATTACTATAGTGTAAAAATAGTCTGTCTGTTTGTTACTCAAAGCTTTCCTTAAACGCGATATAAAATGACACGGACGGTGACATTAAATAAAATAAATAAAGAATATAAAAAAATACACACAAAATCTCATACATTTACTTGTATCTGAGCTAAGGTTATGCACTTGTTTTACGGATATCAGAGGAACCACAAATATAATACTTATACACAACAAACACAAATAATAATCCCCAGTGGGGATCGAAGCCACGACCCTTAGCGTACAAAATAGGAACTCAACCGAATGCGCCACCGCGTCCGTTCATTCGTTTATCTAACGTATGATTGCACAAAATTTCAAAGCATAAAACGAAATGAGTACACTCTGTGTTATGATTAACGGGCAATGAATTGCCCGGGCGAATGCAGCGGGTACCCGGGACGCTATGGTACGTCGGGTCAAACGCCTCCGTTGTGTCAGGGACGTTGCTACGTTCCCCTTTGGAGCAACGAGGAATGCTACTGAATTTAAAATTGTAGTTACTCGCACAGCGTTTTAATACCTGGTCAACGTTTGGAGTAGTTGGGAGGGCTTTTTCAAGTGTTTGTTAAATATATTTTTGTACTAGCCGGCAAATAGCCGTGAGGTACCGGCAGAGGAGAATAGTGCCTCCCCCTGTACCAGGTGTCGTAAGAGGCGACAAAGGTACCAGAACCAACAGATGGCGATATATCCATGCAAAAAAGTCAGCTCAAATGTACAGGGCGGGGATGGGCAGCCGCTTCCCCGTCGCAAAAGCTGCGTTCTGTGATTGCTAACACGCATTTACCCAGCGCGGCAATATACGGGCAACATACCCCCTTTCTTAGGGAGGCCTATGTCCAATAGTGGGCTTTTAATGGCTGGTATGATGACTAGGTAGATGACCTACTGCATCGGCTTTGCACGGGTGCAATGAGGTTAAGAATGATTATTGTGGGTTATCCCTAAGAGATAGAAATATACCACCGTGTATTTATTTGTAGACTGTTAAATGGTGTATAACACTAGTAGATTATTTTGATCTATCTTGTCGGGTTCAGCCAGTGTTTGCAATGTAATCGTAAAAAATGTGTTGATTTACGACATCACATTAGATACTTCAATTCTTTTAGTGTTTTTCTTATTTTTATTATGCATGTATTATACAAATTGACTGATGTGTGACTTATACTTTATTAAGCATGTATTATACAAATAGACTGATGTGTGTCCGATCTACACCCAGAAAAAAAATAAATTATAACATTTGTGTTTGTTCTGTGTCTGAGTGTTAAATATAAGTATTTATATCTGTTGTCTGAAGTCCGTAACACAAGTGGTTTAAGCGACTTATTTCGGAGTCAGGTCAATATATGAGAAGTTGTGTGAAAATTTTATTTTGTTATAAAAAGTCATTGATATCATATTAACAGATATCATATTATCGAAAACAAAGCTTTCAAAATTTGCAGTAATTACTTAATATGAATTGAAGAACTCTACTGCCCCGTGCCAATAAAGTTAGTTAAATAGTTTCATAAAGTGTCACTTTGCTAAATAGCGCTCGACTATTCGTGTCAAGAACACAACCTCTGCAGCATAGAAATAATGCATAAAAATTACGGTGTGACGCAAGTGCCAATAATCCCTCATCGTTGCATAGCTCCGCATCTCTAGAGTACGTGCTCCCTACTCTAGACTAGAGTAGGTGCTACAAGCTACTCTACCGTCGAGCGCGCTAAACACGAATTATATTAAAGTTCGCGTTGCCACGCAAATGAGATGCAATTATTGCACCCCTCAGTTTTCAACTCGCCCGCCGGTTCGCCGTTCCATTTTTGTGGTCGAGAATACTCCGCGTTGAGACCATTTTGTATTTTTTACCAATTTGTCTGGTGTTAATGGACGTATAATTCTTTTTGTGTGTAACAGTGATTAACATTGTTTCTCGTTTATTAAACGGATGTTTAATTTATTTACCTATTGTCTTGTTTAATGTGTTATTGAATTATGTGAGTGCTTTTCAGTCATTATATAAATAAATACTTTTTAACGGCTTATTGAATTCGACGTTTTTATGTGTGACCTTTTGATTTATTTATTCTTGGTAGACCTTTATTTATGTAAACATTATACAAAGAACTAATATTACGAGATAATTTAAGTAAAACACGTTAGAAAGCTCTTCAAACTAGATAATAAATGCGAATATAAGT
Organism: Heortia vitessoides; assembly: GCA_020976665.1. Lineage (NCBI taxonomy): Eukaryota > Metazoa > Arthropoda > Insecta > Lepidoptera > Crambidae > Heortia > Heortia vitessoides. The sequence continues at coordinate 18,666,705 of JACJUM010000202.1, forward strand.
AAATAAATAATAATAATAAATTCACACAACATTTCAAATATTGAGGTAGCTTCGTGATAAGTCGCTCAAAGCACTTGCGTTACCGAACTCAGACAACAGAGGAATCACCAATATACATATATACATATAATTATCACCCAGACTTAGAATTTATACATATTTCTTAATATAAGTATGTTTCCTGGGTGGGGATCGATCCCACGACCGTTTGGCGCACAAGATATGATCACTACCATCTGCACCACCAAACCCGTAATTTTGTTACCACTTTGATTTATCTATTTAACCAGTTACCTTGATATTACGTACATATAATGGAGCACGGAGGAGAATATAGGCTACCAATCATCCCGACTATGAACCTCCGACGATCAGCCGAATATCCTGAATTGAAGTTTGTATTAAGTATAAGCTAAATTGTTGACCTTAACCAACCTCTATTATATTATAATAAATTATATTTGCAGTGAGGTACCGGCAGAGTAGAATAGTACGTCCCTCAACATCAGGTGTCGTAAGGTACCAGAAACGACAGATGGCGGTATATCCATCCGAGACAGTGTAGCCCAAATGTATAGGGTAGTAGGGATGGGTAGCAGCATCCACTGCTGGACATAAGCCTCTCTAGGTAAGGATGTTTTTTGCCCATAATTGTTGCGCTGGGCAAGCGTGTTGGCAATCGCAATCGCAGCTATGTAGTACTAGTATAGCAGTGATTATAGAAACAAAACACCTTTGAAAGTTATTGTTGTCCTTTGAAAGGCTTAATTAATTTATATATGTATTATTATGTGTATGTATTAGGTTATTGAGAAAGAATGGAAGTAGAAGACTGCACAAATATATAGAACGGAAATAAATAGAAAAGTTAGTAAAGGACGACTTCTGCGAACTTAAAAGGGGTATTAAAGAAGAGAGGTAAGCCAAGATCGTAACAAATGGAGATCCATAGTCTCTGTCTATGTTTTAGTCTACATTATATAGAAACTTGTTTATATATACGCAAGCAGTGTAGAGTTGGCATCATTTATAGCATCACCAAAATATGAACAAGATGGGACACACGCGTGATGTATGTATGTATTAGGTTATTAGGCATCATTCTAGGGCACGGCATTGGAAGATTTGTGTAGAACAGAATATGAATCGACATCGGCTCAAGACCCCGTTAGGATTGCATGAAAACCAAACATTTTAAATAGGGAAGTCGTAACACGTGGAGCAGCGGAAGAATAAGTAAGTTGGAAATAAACTTGGAAATACATTTTCAAGTTAAATAAAGCAGCCGTAGAGTCGAGGTAAATTCTAGTAAGGCCAGGCGCAGCGAGCCCGCGCGTAGTTTCAGATGTTCTCAAGAAAATTGTTCTCTATGGACCGCTGGGTGTGTGGCCGAGAACAACCTTAGGGCTGTTTAACTGCTGCTGGCGTTAGGCAGGAAAACAAATTGTATTATACTAGATACCTAGGCTGTGCACGGGTTATTTTGAATTCGACAATACTGCCCTGTTGGGGTAGGCAGAGACTATAGATCTTCACTTGATACGATCTTGGCATATTTCTCTCGCTTCCCTTACTCGCATTGGTCCTTTTAAACACACTCGTGTATTCTTGTTACTTGTGACAAAAAATACGACAAACATAAATTTAATTAAATATATATATATATATTAGCTTTCCCGACAGACTTAGTCCTGTCTTAACTATACTTATATGTTTAACATGAAGAAAATATTGCGACTATAACATATATAGATACTAGCAGACCCGGCGACGCGTTGCTGTGGCTAAAGTTATTGTTATATTACATTGAAGTATACAATTTAAGAGGAACGGTAGGAGAATATCAGTCACGGGGACTACCATGCTTTTTACGTAGATGGTATTTGTTAAATAATATAGTGACTAATTCTAGTACTAACTCAATCCAGTCGAAAAGTGTCGACATCTGTTAGAATCTGTTGGAGTTAACAGATAATTGTAACTACCAATTAATTACAGACAATCTTATCTCTTAAGTTGGAGCAAACTACATATGGTGTGTAAATTTTATCCTAATCGGTTCAGTAGTTTAGGAGTCCATCGAGGATAAACATCGTGACAGGAGATTTATATATATCAAGATAGACTAACCTATTACCCAAATTGGATCAAAATGTTTAAAAATACTCTCACCTATTTCTACCGCTAAATAGCAGTGTGCGCGTTCAGCGTTCGTGTTGCTGTGTTTCGGTTTGAGGAGTAAGAGAGGCAGTGAAATTACTGGGCAAAATGATATAGTTTCTTCTTGCTACAAGGTTGGCAATGCACTACTAATACATACTCATTATTGATATCCTTGTGATATTAGGAGCGTCTGAAGGCTGCGGTAACGTTTACTATCGCGCAGGCTATGTGCATATATGACGATTCAATTTAGAAATACAATTAATCATGAGGTCGCTGGCGTATTTGTGTGCGTACGAGTCTCTAGAAATGAAAGCCAGTGTTACCTTCAACACTGAAAAGATGCATTTAATTCCCTTCAGTAGTATTTGCATAAAGGATATATTGTTTCTATATTTTCTTTTTAACTTTGTCGGTTATTCATGATCATCATACCAGCCATTAAAAGTCCACTGTTGGATATAGGCCTCCCCAAGAAAGGGGGTATGTTGCCCATAATTGCCGCGCTGGGCGAGCGTGTTGGCTATCCGCGACGGGGAAGCTGCTGCCCACGCCCCGTAGATTTGAGCTGACTTTTATATATGGATATACCATCATCTGTCTGTTCTGGTACCTTAGTCGCCTCTTACGACACCTGGTACAGGGGGAGGTACTATTCTACTCTGCCGGTATCTTACGGCTATGACGGTTATTAGAAAATCAATTTTATTTTGCGAATCTTTGTCTGGAAAGTTTTAAATGGAAATAGTGGAATGTTTTATATGTTTCTTCCGAGATTGAATAGTAGCCAACAAACTAGGCGATATTAATCTCAGACCCAGCATTGCATTTCGGCAGTAACTACGCCAAACTAGTCGAACTGCGCTCGCATGTAAAATGTGAGTTACAAAGGAAGATGCCATACGTATTCAAATCACGACTTTCAATGCACGTTTTCCAGAGTATCAAAGAACTGGCAACCCTGGGAAGCTTCTAAAGTGAGTTTGAAAGTTGCGGCCCGAGGGGTGGGGTTGGTGGAGGGAAGTTGCACAAAACTGGGGGTTGTACAGGAGGAGTAATTGGTGTGTACATTGTTTGTCCGATATTTTTTTAACAACTAAAACTTTGTACTTTTTTTTGTTAATCGTCTAGTTTGACTACTCGATCTCTATATAAATAGATAAAAATACCTAAAATTACAAGAGACCAAATGTATAAATATACATTATATAAAAAGATTATAGAAAAAAACATTTTATTGGTATTAATATGTAGTAATGTAGTCTTGACAGTTCAAGGCTATATTTATAAATACCTAAATTTATATGAGGCAAAATGTATGTATACATTTTGTCTCATATAAATTTAGGTATGTTTTAAGTATTTATAATTTTGAATAATGTACTTTCTTATTCAGTATTTCATCTCTGATATTAATAATAATCAAGAATATTTCAAGAAGTAAAAACAAAAGAGATCGGAGGTCCAAATGATGGACCTGGAATAAGTTCATGATTGTAGAATTATTCCTTTTCGAAACCTTTTTTTCAATATTAAATGCGTATTTAGTCTGGAATGCGAATTGGATGCCAAGTGGGCACCACATGCCAATTTTAGTCCACACTTGTGACATATCATATGGAAAGGTACACTCGAAAGGGTCAAATATTACCTTTCAGAAAGGTTCGGAAAGGTTGAATGGAATGGACACCGGTCGGACATTTACGGTCTGAAACGATTGATGTTTGAATTATTTTTATATGAGTGGACCTTTGTTACTGTAACAAAATATGAGAACGAGTAAGAAAATCTTATATATTTTATTTAAAATGTTCACGAATCTGAATTAATCTAGAATGTACTTAATGCATTAAGTTTTAATAAAATCAATGATTGCCATTTTTATACTGGTATAGTTTTCTTCACTTTCACCTTAAATGTAGTGGCGCCACCGTCTATGAAGATTTTTAATTGACCAAATCGCGGTGATTTATTTATTTTTTATTTTACTTCAAACACGTGTACATATACTACACAAATGAGAACAAAATGTAGTTTTTATGAATTCCACGTGACGTTACAAATTATTGTGGATTCGTTACATCGAATGGCGCAATAGGCTATCTTGTTCACCAAGACTGGAGGGTTCGATTTCCACCCAGGACTAACATTTACTTGATGATTGATTGTGTTAATTATATGTATTTAAGACTGTTTTTTAGAACTCTACTGTTATTTGATACACGTCACACTTGTGGCACCAACAGAGCTGGAAGCTATTAATTTCGAAGTCAAGACAACGAATAAGATGTTGTATGAACTTATTATTATTTTACGTCGGGTGCTTTGTTAAATACTATTTCTTATATCTCACGGTTGATAACAACCTTGAAATTTTACTAGAAAATACGGAAGGCCTACTTCAATATCCCCTATCTCTATTGCCAAATAGTAGTGTTCGCATTGCTGTTCCGGTTTGAATTGTGAGAGAGGCAGTAAAATTACTGGGTAAATGTGACATACGATCTTCAGTTTACAATGTTAGCGATACGCTAGTGATATCTTTGCGATAACACGAGTGTTAAGGCTGCGGTCACGTTTACTATGAAGCGAACCGTATGCAGGTTTACTGTCTTTATGAAAAAAAAAATCTGCCTAAGAAAAAACCTGATCAGTTTTAGAAATTATTTATTTTTAGACTAGGCATTTGATTGTTCCGTGGAGTACCGGTAGAGTAAAATAGAACTTCCCTCTGTACCAGGTGTCGTAAGTGGCGATTAAAGTGCCGGAACCACAGTTCAAAGACAACAGGATCGGCAGTGTCCCCGCCGCAATGTTACGCTCTCCGGCAATTATGGGCAAAACCCGTTTTTCTTGGGGAGGCCTGTGTCCAGCAGTGGACTTTCTACGTCTGGTGTGATGATGTATAATGATATAATTAGCCATTATATTACCTACTGTATTTAGGAATTCCATACCAGCGCACCAAAAATAAAGCGAAAAACGAAATCAAATCAAAATCAATTTGGTGTCAATATACCAATATGAATGGAATAAGTCTATACTTGAAAGGCCGGAGAAAAAACTTTTTTCTTTTTCCAATACATCAAAGCATGGTTGAACATATAGCGACGACTCACGTGTAATATAATATTCATATTATATATCCTGATCAAAGCGAAGACATAACACAACGTGAAAACAGCAGCTTCTCCAAGTGATTCTGTTTAGGTATTTCTATACTATTTGGCTGTTTTATTTCGGAAATCAATAATATTTTTTCATTATCTATACTATTATAAAGAGGAAATATTTTATTGTCTGTGTGGCACGATCTAACGCAAAATCTATTTGAGTAATTTAAATAATTCTATATAAATAACACCTAAAATTAAACGTATCGAAACAAGGTTTATATTATCATCATCATATCAGCCATTGGAAGTCCACTGCTGGACATAGGCCTCCTCAAGAAAGGGGCAATTTTGCCCGACAAGCGTGCGGGCAACCGCAGAGCACAGCTTTCGCGACGGGGATGCTGCTGCCCATCTTCGCCCTATGCATTTTAGCTTCACTGTTGCTGATGGATATGCCGCCTGGTACCTGAATCGCCTATTACTATACCTGATACAGGGGGTGGTACTATTCTGCTCTGCCGCTACCTCACGGCTTTATACCTATCTACTGGACTAATATCAAACAATATTTTACTAATGGAATGTTACATTATCATGATATTATATAAGCCATATTTTATCTCTGATTTGGTGTGTCGCCAACCTTGTGAACTGAAGATACTATGTCACATTTAAACAGTGATCTCACTGCCTCTCTCATCCTTCAAACCGGAACACTGCTATTTGGCGGTAGAAATAGATGAGAGTGCGATAATTATATTAATTAATAAATAATTACCGATAAATAAAACATTAAATATTATATAGGTCATTAAAAATAAAAACCCTTACAAAGTCAATTTGTCATGTCACGTCGTCCAAAAAAAGCATGTGCAGCCAGCCATTGTCAAACAACGTATACCATCAGCGAACAGATCAATTCTCGTTCTGAGCGAGCATGTCCCCAACCAGGCGCAGTGCGCGCGCTGTCGTCAACTCAGTCATACAGGTGGAAGAGGCCAGAGGACCGCCGACGCCGCCCCTTACCCAACAAAAACGTGATCTCTACTCTAGAATACTCACGTCTAAAACGCAATACCCCTTGATTGCGACAACACAGTGGAAAATTAATTTTCCCCGGCAAACAATCTCCAGCGAGCTGTGATTCTGCCTGACAACATAAGGTAAGTGTGTTTGCTCGGGGCAAACGGAGGCTGCGCAGCTATGAAGATATTAAACAACCTGATTAGACAACCGGGCCTTCTATATATCTGTATATATGAAAAAGGCGCGCGTCTCTCTGTGTGTAACATCTATATACGTACACGAGATAATTCAACAGACGTTCTTCTGTCTTAACTATATATCAACATAAGGTAGACAAACATACCTCATACAAAGCTCGTCTGCATTATTGCTCGTCGTACTTTATTTGACAATGGCTGGCTGCACATGCTTTTTTGGACGACGTGACATGCCAATTTGCTTTGTAAGTGTATTTATTTTTTAATGATCTGTATAATATTTAAGGTTTTGTTTATTGTTAATTATTTATTTATTAATATAATTAAAATTTTGCTCAAGACTTAGTCTTATAGGCGATTCAGGTGTGCTCACATGTTAGACTACGAGATGTCACTATAATAAATAAATGAATAAATAAATGAATGTCGGCGCAGATAGCAGTTATCCTACCTTGTGCGTTAAATGTCATGGGTTTGACCCCCACCCAGGATAATATTTTTTTTAATGGAAAACATGAAATTTGTTTTTTTTGGGTTTTTGGTTTTTGGTTTCAACATTTTTTTTCTGAAAATTTCGACCTTCAGAACCAACCACGGGGACGGTAAGAGACCAAAGTGGAGAATGATGAATTAAAGGCTGTTGTGGAAGCTGCAGCTATATATATCACTACTGAAACTTTCATATTGCGTCTGTATATACTCTTGCAATATTATCACCTGCCGGTGAGTATGTCGGACCGAGCCAGGCCTGAATAAAAAGTTTCATAACTACGTTCTCTATTGCCAAAGTTACGACAATAACAGTCGAGTTCAAATAAACCGGAGTTACGGTTAAGTCTGCATAGTTGCGTGAGTGGGAAGTTTCGGTGTATATTTTATATTACGAGAAAATAAATCGTGCAGAGTCTCTCGTTGTTTTGTATGAACATTGGAACGTTGATCAAAATAAATTTTCCTGACATTTACGAGTTCATTACTCATATCAACATTGTTTATATATGTAAATTCCGTTATTTCCTGTATGTTTTGATTATATGTTGTTATTTGGGATGGCAGTGTCAGTTATTATTTATTTTTTAATTTAGTACGGCTTTAAAACTCAGTTGCTCACCTCAATTCGCGGTTGCTCACTCTTGGAAACGTGGTACTGGTAGAGTCAAATAGTAACTCTTTTAGTTTAACGTGGTAGTGCCCTACAGTACATGCGTTAAGAATCTTGGCCTATTTATCGACTCATCCTTAACCTGGAATACACATGTTAATGAAATCAGTAAGGTTACTGTTACTGGAACGCTTCGTGCTCTCTATCGATGAAAATATTTTCTTCCTACTAAAACCAAAACCCTTCTTATTCAATCCTTGGTTTTACCCATAATTGACTATGGTGACGTGTACTGCACTAATATCTCTCAAGAACTCCTTAATAAATTGGATCGTCTATTAAACAACTGTCTTCGTTTCATTTTCGGTTTGCGTAAATACGATCATATTTATCATTACCGTTCTCTTCTCGGCTGGCTTCCCATTCGAGAACGTCGCAAAATTCGAGTTCTAACCATACTATTTTCAATACTTTTTGATCCGTACGCACCAATTTAGTTAAACCAATTCCTATCTTCCTCTCACGAACGTAATCTCCGTTCTTCTAATACTCTATCGCTCTTAACTCCTTCTCATCACTCTAGTTTTTTGACAAACTCTTTTACAGTGACAGCTATACGACTCTGGAACGAGCTTCCGTTGAATATTAAGCAATCCCCAAACAAATTTAACCTGAAACGCTGTCTCCGTACTTTATTTACTGATGCTGCTTCTCTAACTTTATAACCCTATTTCTGATGTACGTTATTTTATGTATATATATATACATATATATTTTTTTTATATCATATGCATTTATTGCGTTTATTTATACAAATATGTATGCCTCGTTTATTTATTTTGTATATATATTGCCTGCACCATTATATATATATTTTTTTTCAGTTTTGTGTAATGGTTGACTGGGAGATAATGCCATCTGGCATTAGGTCCGCCATTTGTACATTTTGTAACATTTTGTGCAATAAAGTTAAATAAATAAATAAAAAAAATAACTCTTCGCACATATGAGATACCAGATGTCGTGAGAAATGACTGAAAACGCGAGCGGTTTTTTGTTCGACTCTCGACAAGGATTTTGAAATAATCTATAATAATAAAGAATGAAGAAGAAAAGTTGGAAATATATAGTTTACTATCAGTGCCCGCGACTTCGTCCGCGTGGTATAGTTACTTTAGGAGGTATAGTAGCCTTCCCCGATAAATGAACTCCATCCAGCACTGAAAGAATTTTTCAAATCGGACCAGCGGTTCCTGAGATTAACGCGTTTAAACAAACTTTTCAGCTCTATTATATTAGTATAGATTTTTGTATAGTACGTTTTTTCTGCTTTGTTTCCCTGAACTACTATTCTGATCTTGAATAATTCCAATGTTTTGTTAAGTGAATTCCTTATGGAAGACGTGGCATGCGTATGAAAATGCCAACCACGTCGAAGCGATACAACAAAATTAACCAAAGATAAGTCAGCCAAAGATAAGTGCTCCTCTCTAAAATAATTTAATTAACTTATACGTATAAGCATTACCATCAAGATGTCTATCTACGTCTCTACGTACATGATACAAGACTAACCTTTTATCTTCGTCAATTATGACCGAGGGCACGCTGCCTGAAGACCCGTTTATTCCCGCTGTACGCGAGGTTAATGTCCTGTGTTGTTCTCTGTTTGGTGATGTGAAACATTTTGTGCTGCTAGTTCCTGTATTATGCCTACATGACAAATGCTATTTTTTTATCAACATTTTTTATGAGTTCTTCATAAATTAAGTTAACCATTTGAGAATGTAATAAATATTCCTTGCCGAATGTGTTTCTGTCTGTACCAGGTGTCGTTAATGGCGTCTGGTGTAGGTACAGGCCCGATAGATGGCGGTATGTAAATCCAGACAGAGTATGATGTTAATAATATTAGTTTGATTATTGAAAAATAGTTTTATTATATACTTGCCTGCAAATATCTTACTATCCTAGTTATTTTCGGGAATCTGACAAGGCCAATTAAAAAGCGACTACTTCTTTTTCTCTGTGGCTGCTTGTCGCCCGATAAATAAATGAAGCACTAACGCGTTCAACCCACAATCAAAGGCCATATTAGGCCATAAAATTAAAGGTCACATAACAGGGTTACGGCCCTTTGTACACACACCCTAACTGTTCCCCCCCCCTCCCTCGCCGAGCAGTTATGTGCCTCAAACCCCTTTAAATGAAGCAATAAACGAGCCTGGGGCGCGTCAATAATATTTGTGGACTAGAGCCGAGGGGACAACATAGCAAATCTCGAAATCAAGAATCTCGTTTCACTCCACGCGTTCGTTTCACGCGGATCGGAGATCACCATTCACAATTAATTAAACAAAAACATATCGTTTTGTATTCTTTTGTTTGGTATGTGTTTCTTTTACAATACATTCATTCGTTATTATGTCAAATTATTTCGTACAACACAACGACAATTACGTTTGCATTGCCAACCTTGTGACTTGAAGATATTATGTCACATCACTCATTAAGTTAACCGGAATACAGGAATGCGAATACTGCTATTTGGCGGTAGAAATAGATGAAAGGGAGGTACCAATGCAGACGACCTTTTGAAAGTGATTAAAAAAACAACAGCTAATAATTTTCAAAGTGTGCCAAATAGGTGACCAATTCAGGATATTTTTGTGTTCACCATATTTATGCATGTAGAAATCTGCAGCACATCTGCTACTTTTAGTCCCAAAAAAAAACCAGAATCGCGATATAAAGAAAAGCGGAAAAAGCCGTAAGTGCAAATCTAGTAGTCATATACCTATAGGTTTTGTATCAAATTCTTATCCGTTTATAAAAATAGAAAAAAGCATGTTACAGCTTAGTTTCCAAGCAGCTCGTGTTTATAGCTTCATTAGAGGCAGCTTAAAGTGGATAACCGAGTTCGCCCGACTGTTTACAGGGACGCGTGTGGCTTACAACGGCGCTATTTGCTTTTCCTTAAATAACAGGATTTTTCATGATACAATCTCCAGAAATAATTGCGGTGTTAAACTTTATTGGGTGTCCTAGGGTGCATAGGAACATTTACTTAGTGAAACACATTTTTAGGACTTTTAAGGTCAATTAGAGGCAATCTTGCATCTGCATTCAAGGTATTGTGAAGACGTGTGACGTGTGATATAGACAATCTTCATCATCATTAAATCAGCTATGGACGTCCACTGCTGGACATAGGCTTCGCCAAGGGAATTCCAATAGGACCGGTTGTATGCGGCTTGTGTCCGGAACGATTCTGTGATAGATGGCCGAATTAGCCGCTAAATTCTGGAAGGCAGATTCTATTGACCTCCACTTGTTACGATCTTGGCATACCTCTCTCGCTTCCCTCACTCGCATTGGTAATTTCATACACGGGAATGCTGCTGCCCATCCCCGTCCTGTACGTTCTAACTAGACCTTTTCGGATGGATATAATGCTATCTGTCGGTTCTGGTACCTTAGTCGCCTCTTACGACACCTGGTACTCGGGAGGTACTATTCTACTCTGCTGGTACCCCACGGCAGAACGTAATATATACTAACAATATAATATTCGTAACAATAAAACCTAACTGGCAACAAACCTAATAAAACCTAACCAAAACGTATAGGACGAGACGGAAAAATTGAGAATGACGTGTTCGTTTTTACTAAACAAAGAAGCAAATAATCTTGAAACATTTTCATATAATCCAACGCGTATTTCAAATAACCTTTATCTCTATCGCCTTACCTAGTAAGACTAACATGCAAGCAGGGGTTCTTTTCGCGGCAGCTGTTGCAAGATCACACCTTAACACAACAGGGTAAGGGTTATATCTGTTTGGCGACATTTTTAAAGTCTTGGATTACGCCAGTAGTTCGCTAGTTCCAACAAGGATGTTACGTATGTTTGTGCGGATATGAAAATAACAGAGCAGTTTCAGTTTCGGATACATGTAGGAGGTTATTGAGGATTAATCGCTAGTTTCGGATACTTCTTGGAATTCATATAACAATGAATTGTGACTATTATAATTCATTGACATGTCCGCGATTTTGCTCGTTCGCGTATTTGTAGGCATTTTCTACGAGAACCTTATTAGTTATCCAGAACCAAATAGTTTTAATTATCATTAATTATCGGATTGTTAAATGAAATATCCGAAACGCATTTAAATTCGCTTTGTCGTTTAATGAGCAATGTTTTATTGACTGCGCGGCAACCGTTTGAAAAGTGAGTGACATAGATTGTTATTAAAGTACAAAAACCAGATCTATCGCCTGTGATTCCCGCTCAGACCCCGCGAGACTTGCGGGGGAGACCGTAGCTAAATGCGTGGTCGCCGCCGCGTTGCACGCAGGTGTAAATTGGGCACAAAGTCGCTCATAAATGAGCCATCTCGCTCCTTCCTCTCGTGGTGCTGGAAATGACGTCCAAGTCCAGTATTTTCATAGCCCGAAAAGAAATATGCGAAATGTGTATAAATGTAAGCAAATATTATCCTGCTTTATAATGTGTGTATAGGAATAAATTAATTACAAATTTTCTTCTTATTCTGTCAATATGTGACTTATTCAGAGTCGCCCAGTCGTCTAATTCATCTTCGGTTCGACACTGATGTCGGATATTGTAAATAATTTCGGTTACGGATACGAACTCCCTGACATCCCTAGCTTTGAGCTAGTTGGCGTAAAGAGGCGATCGCGTGCTACCCCTCGGCCACATCGATTGGGGGAGAAATCCGGTGGATCGAGCCCCGAGTGCTCCTGTGTGAATATAATTAACGGACGTTAGTATGATTTTAGTGTCTTTGTATTGTGTCAAGATAAATATTTGAGTATGGATATACCTCGGGCAAATATTTAACTACGATCTACGATCTATGGCGCACAAGGCAAGAACACTACCGACTTCATTTCCGTACCGAAAATGGCCCGATGGCGCTATCCCACGATTCTTGGTGCCTATCTTAAGCGCTAAGGGTCGTGGGTTCGATCCCCACCCTGGACAAATATTCATTTGTTAGTATTTGTGTTTGTTCTGTGTCTGGGTGTTAAAAATATATATTCAAGTACTCTATTTTTTTTTTCGAAAATTTCCACTTTCTTGGGGAGGCCTATCCAGCAGTTGACTTTCAATGGCTGTAATAATGATCATGATGATTTGCAATTAAACTTGTTTTGTAATTGACATACAATTAGTGATTGAACCTGGTATCCTCCGCAATTAGGGCAAGCTCTGTCGGTTGTAACTACATCGATATGGTCACTCACGTACAGCTAATAACTCACGACCTTGACTTTCTTTGTTATGTCTATCGATTTCTGTACGATAGAATAACTTACTTTGGTAATACTACAAATGTTGCCAACTCACCCACACTGCCTGTGTAATATATAGACGAGTTACTACATAATATAGAAAAAAATACAAAAGCAGTTTGTATCCAAATCATAATTAACCAATTTTAATAGGTTTTAATAACCGGCTAATAAATTGTAAATTTGCCGTGAGTTACCAGCAGAGTAGTATAGTACCTCCCCCGTTCCAAGGTGTAAGAGCCGACCGACGTGTCGGAAACGACAGATGACGGCATATCCATTTGAAACAGTCTACCTCAAATGTACATGGTGGAGATGGGCAGGAGCTTCTCCGTCGCGAAAACTGCGCTCTGCAATTGCCGATACGCTTGCTTTGCGCGGTAAATACAGGAAAAAATTGTCCCTTTTTGATGAGGCACAATAATTAAGGTTCAAAGATAACACTCGTAACGTTATCATGAATAACAAAAACGTCAGACGTTGAAATGTGAAAGATAGTTAAAGCGCGTTTTAAGCTCCTTAAAATAAAGCGTAAATATACTAACAAAAGATTTTCATTAAAAATAGGGATACAAAGGTCGTCAGTCAGCATTGGTACCTCACTCTCACCTATTTCTACCGCGAAAAAGCAGTGTTCGCATTGCCGTGTTCTGGCCTGAGAGAGGCAGTGAAATTACAGGGTTATGTGACGTAAAATCTACAAGTCCTAGTGACATACGAGCGTCAATAACGCTCCGATGACGCTTACTATCAAGCGGACTGTGAGGTTGTTTATCGATTTTGTCGTATTATAATAGTAAATCGTTTAACGCCTTAAAATATATTCTTGATTATAAATTTCGTTTTATGTTTATTCAGGACTCCTCTATGTTTGCTTAATACACCAATTTTATCATGTCTGACAGAAGAAAATGCGCTCAAAGCTCAAAGACTTCTTTATTAGTATTCCCGTCGGGCGAAGAACCTCGATTTAAATATGAACGACGATATGCCCCGTATCCTATTAGAACCTTTATGTGAGGGCCCTTTGTGGCCGGCCATTAGTTTGGGGTTTGGTTCGTTTCCGTTTTGAGTCAGACGCATGATCCGGTTTTTCAACCGGTTATATCGAGGATATGCCGCTCTTTCCCTCTTACGACACCTGGTGCAGTGGGAGGTACTATTCTACTCTGACGGTATCTGACGGCTTTGTTTGATGTTTGTTATGAAAAAAATATTGTTATTATAAATTGACATGAGTCTTTGCAGGTTATTATCTGAAATATTGCAGAAATGGCGCTGACATCTCATGACACAAAATAGGATAATCTCTAGGAATAATTCGACATGTCCGCTAAGGTCTCGGTAGCATAATAGTAAAGAGTCCTCCGATATGGGAAAGATGCAGGTTCGAGTCCCGACTGACACCTGAGAGAAATCGATTTTTTTCTAGAAAATATCATCTTTCTACAAATTAAGATATAAACTATCATTATCTCTCAAATTGTATCAAAATGTATAAGTAAGCACACAATATTATAGTCGGTTCAGTAGCTTAGATGGTTCGGACAAACATTCTGACAGGATTTTTTTTTTATATAAAGATGTGATGATGTTCTGTTTATACTTATATGTTTATCAAATGTAACTCGCGACCCACCTCGGCTTGGAATGAGGATAATAAATACTTATTGTGGGTTATTCCTAAGAGTGGGAGATCCCTATGCCATCCCGGATTTTATTTTTGACCTTTTTAAGGTGTACAATACTGTAGTACATTATTTTAATCTATCTCGTCGGGTTTCTACCAGTATTTACAATGTAAGCGCAAAGAAATTTGAAAATTATGACAAAAAATAAGAAAACATTGAAATTCCCAGTGTTTCTCAACTATATTAATAATGTATTATACACATAAACCTTTGTCTTGAATAACTCTATTTATTACAAAAACCGCATCAAAATCAGTTGCGTTGTGTTAAAGATCTAAGCTTAGATGTAGCAGATAGACAGTGGGAAGGAACTTTGTTTTATTTATACTATGTAATAAAGATTATAATTGCGTAAAGATATATATATAATTTAACAAATGAAGATCAGCCTTTGTACTGAACTTTTCACTATGCCAAGGCCTTGTGGGTATTTCTACTAAGCTCCGAGGTATGCCCTCATGTTTTATGGTTGTGGAATGAGATTTGCGGATTACACAGCCAAACCCTTTTCATAACAAACCCTGATATCTAGAGATACCATAGAACAAAGCAAAATTTGTATAACTGAAACCTTAGGAGACGTTAGAGTGAAATAGTACTTTCATCTGTACCAGGTGTCATAAAAGGTAACATGTATTAGTTTTACTTAGTTATTATTATAGCATCAAAATTACAGATTTACGTTTTTCAATTCCCATCACTCCTAGAATTATGAGCAAGTCTTCACCACCACTGTCCCTAGCTACTAACTCATATCTAAAATTCATTCTCGTTTATATTTCTATTGCCGCGTGTCACCGACAGAGTAGAATAGTACCTCTCCCTGTGCCAGGTCTAATTCACAGATATGAAAGGATTATGTCCAACTATTAGTAACATTAATTATGAATACGGATAACGAATGGGAGGTTAAGTTTAATAACTTGAAAAGCTTCCACGTGACTTTGTTTTTACCGACCAATTAATAATATTATATTTATTTGTATCATACGCAAATAATTTACTCGCTATATACCTGAAATACAAACATCGGAATTCTCTTTGAAAATATTTCATTTATTACACCAAATTGGAAGTTGGAAGCCGGCTGTGTAAACTTATTTATTCGAATAATTGCGTATGGTTTTTTCAATCGGGCATGTTTCGGAAACTTCATTTATACGGCTTCTTTGTCCCAGATTCTGCTCAGTTCTGGAAATTCAGTGAAACACTCCGTTCAAACTGTTGATTGTACTTATGATCGTCTGTTACTGAATAAAATTAAAATGTGTGAGCTTATATTTAATGTGTGAATTTAAGTGAAGTAGGAAGCCAAATAACATTATATTTTGTTTTATTTCTGTTATATATGCGTATGTCCGCTGTTGGACCATATGCTTAAGCAAATGTACGCCATTGCGTGCGGTTTCTTGCCGCCTGAAACCAAAAACTTCCCAATACCACCAGGGCTGTCTTGCTTTCTAGTACGTGGCTGTCGCTCGAAAACCTTGCTCCCCATCTGCCATCAGCTCACTAAACTATGTCCCGCTCACTGCTACTTCATTTTCGTTTTCCAATGGAAGTCCTCATTTCGATTCTTAAACATAGACGTAAATATTTTTACGTATTAGTTCATATTTTCTAGAGTAAACGCGTCAAAAGGCGCAAATGGCAGGAAATGAGAACCCGGTCGGGGCGGAAATGCGGTGGTTGGGTTTCAGTCATACGCATTGTAATTATGGCTGACTATAAGTAAGTTGGTCATAAATCGATTATCCTTTAATCGATGTGGTTGAGATGCAGATTTGGTTCCCGCAATAGCACATTTTTAATCTGAAATGCAACCTTAATTTTAATAAATTTAATGTAAATTTTTCTTTTATAGCAATAAAAACTTACACATCAATTTCGAAACTGCACTTCTTTTTAAACAATTTTTCGAACATGTTTTGTTCTGTCACATAATATAGGATTTTTTTGTCATCATCTATTATAAAATGTATTAGCTATCAAAAGTCCACTGCTAGACGTAGGCCCCTCAAGAAAAGGAAGGAATCACATTGATTCTTACCTGACTCATGAGACGAGTTGGTTTTCTTTCTAGTAATTATCTTCTAACTTTACGTCAGTTGAAATCTCAATGCAGTCGTTATAGAGTCGGTAATAGTTCAAGAACGCGAAAGTAATAGTTGTCAATAAAGTTCAATTTTCAATAACGATGTAAATTATAAATGTTGACAGGTGAAATTTGAACCTTATTCAGAAGTGTAACATACGCGGTTTTGGAGTGTCGCTGATAATATTTATCTAACCATAGATAGAACTATAGACGCGGACGACACGAGGCAAGAGGGGCAGGAAATAGAGCGAGCGGGCAGCGAGACAATGCGATGACTTGCTACCGCGTCGCAATCAGTACCCGCCGCAAGCGACCTAGACTTGACAACCTTCCGCTATTTATTTTGTGCTTCTAAATATATTTCAGATTCGTTGGCAAAACGAACATGTAGGATATGAGGCCTGATGGCGCAGATGGTGGTGATCCTATCTAGTGAGCCCAAGGTCGTGGGTTCGATTCCCACGCAGGACAAATATTTATTTTATGATTTTTGTGTTGTTTGTTCTGTGTCTGAGTGTTTAATATAGGTGGCAATATATTAGGCGACTTATTACGGAATCAGGCCTTTACATTAGTATGAGATGTTGTAAGAAGAGAATTATAATTGTTATTTAACTGATCATAATTTCCGTGGTCTACGTGTGCCGTTAGAGGTGACTGAGGTACCGGAATCGGAATAAGTAATTACCACAATCTATTACATAAATATAAAAAATAAATAATTAAATTCATAAAACATCTCATAAATTGACCTGAATCCAAAATAAGTCGCTTAAAGCACTTGTGTTACATCACACGACAGATGTACCACAAATATAATACTTAAATATATATTTAATATCCAGACATAAAGAAAACATATATATTCCTTATATAAGTATTTGTCATGGGAGTAGATTGAACCCACGACCTTTAGTGTACAAGATAGAATCTTCCACCATCTGTGTCATCGGGCCCGACAAAATATACACAAGCGACCCGCCCAGATTTAGTACGGCTAGATGGAAGTACAGTTTTATCTCGTTACCGTTTGTTTATTTTAGCCATAGAGTACCGATGGAGTACTATAGTTTCTCTCTCTCTGTACTAGGTGTCGTAACAGGCGATTGAGGTACTCCAACTAACAGATGGCGGTATATCCATCCGAAACAGCGCAGCTTAAATACTAAAGGGTGTAAATCGGCAGCTGCATCCTCGTGGCGAAGTTGCACTCTGCGATTGCCACCACGCCTGCCCAGCGCGGCGATTATGGGCATAAATCTATCTTGGGAAGGCCTTTGTCCAACAATGAACTTTCTATGGGTGATATGATGAAACTTTTTACCAAGGGTATTGTATTAATATTTTTAGGTACCGGCAAACAAATGCAAAGCGAACAAAAAACTATACCTAAGTTTAGTATCCGAAGAAACTTTTCAACCCTTTCCCTTTCCGCACAAACCTAGTCCGTCCTGCTAGAAACAACAATGCAAAAATAATTATCCAATTTTTGCGGTCTTTTCAAAGTTACGCGCGTACATTCGTTCTGATAATTCCTCTTATTTACATGCTAGCTGTTGCCCGCAACTTCGTCTAAGTGTATGTCGTAGTAAGTATTACTGTCCTTTGTGCAATAATGTCCTTACCCGCAATTGATGGAGTAATCTCGGTCATGTTTGAAAACCATAAAAAAAGGTTATAGTAATTCAATTAAAAAAAAACAAACATCGTTTCACGTTTTTTAGAATTTTGAAAGAGGAACAAACTTATCGTACTTCATTTTGATGTAACGTTAACCGTTTACGCAGCGTACTCAATGGACGCTCTCAATTTTTTTTTCTCGTTTTGTGCACCACATTCTATTGATGTTCCGCTTCTATTGATCGCAGTTGAATGTTACATAGCCTAAAGCCTTCCTGGATTAATGGACTTACATACATACATACATCACGCCTGTGTCTCATCAGGGTAGGCAGAAACTATGGATCTCCACTTGTTACGATCTTAGCATACCTCTCTTGACCCCCTTACTCGCATAAGTCATTTTATACTCGCTCGTTTATTCTAGGTACTTCTGAACTGGCCCTACTTTAATATCTATTCTACCTGGTTAAGATATGTTTGCCTCAGTCGTCCTATACCAACCCTTCCATTCATTTCCCCTCTATATATTCGTGCAGTCATTCCATTTTGATCTTCATGTCCAAAACATCTCAACATTCCTTTCTCTATTGTTGTCCCAACATTATCTATTAAACCGCATTGATCACTATTCTTTAATCTATCTCTCAAACGCACACCATAAAAATTTCGAATTACTCTTCATTTCTAATATTAGCATAGATTAATTATTTATAGTATTGCGCTCTTCACGTTTAATATCAATTAATGTTATGACGTCACAAGGCTCGTTCACTAGAAGACGTCCTATTGTATTGATTCGAACCTTTAACCAGAGTCGGCCCAGACAGAATCAATATCTAGCGAGTGGTCATAAAAAATAAAGCCTAGACAAGTCAACAACCTGCACGCTGTTCAAGTTATAAGTGATTGAATTAAGAAATATAACTATATGGAGGTACTTTTAATCTAGTTGATAAAAATAATTTGTTGGAACATATAACAGTGAAATTCAGAAATATGATGATGTGAACAGAAACTAAGAAACTGTGTTATGGAAGTCAGTTAACAATTTTAAATCGAAATCAAATTTATCTTCATTTAAATTGGCCTGTCATACTCGTAAATCGGCAAAATAGTAAAGAAAACTCTGACAACCTTATAAGAATCATTTAAACAAATTGGCCTTTGAGTGTCCTATTTTAATACTAGTCTACTGGTACCAGACGGGTCTTATAACTAAGTTTATTGCTGCAAGAAAAACTGATCGTGATAAGGGTTAAATAACACCTAATGGTATGTGTTATTGAAACCCATACCGGCATCTGCGCTAACAAACCGTTAGTTGTGTTAATTAAACAGATTATCATGATAAATTGTTTGAACCATCACGAAAAATATAAAACTTATCTACACATGGATCTCTATTTCTCTTGGTTACTGCAAATCGCGTGAACCATTGAACCGATTTT
Organism: Heortia vitessoides; assembly: GCA_020976665.1. NCBI lineage: Eukaryota > Metazoa > Arthropoda > Insecta > Lepidoptera > Crambidae > Heortia > Heortia vitessoides. Next base: position 18,686,491 of record JACJUM010000202.1, read on the forward strand.
ATGAAATATTTTTTGTTGTATTTGTTAATAAGTACTTTTTTTACTTCAAATGCCTGTAATGTCACTGACATTCCGATTGTTCCACTATCAACTACAATTAAATCACCATTACTAAATTTTACATAGAATATAGGCTGAGAAATACAAATTTAGGACTATTAAATATTGAAATCGGTGACTACTGTTTCCCGTGGTAGGACGACGTGGTAGGTACAGGCAATAGGCGTCCCCTTAGAAAAATTAGGTAATTATTGCGTATTCTAATTTTTTTGTACAAATATTTCCGTAGAATTAAAAATAATGTACCCATTATTAATGTTCGTCCGGGATAAACTTATAAACTACTGTATCGATTTTAATTATTTTCTGTTTACTGTGTATATTTTGATACAACTTGAGAGATAGGATACTTTATATCACAATTTATAGTCACAGAGTAGTATAGTACCTCCCCCTGTACCAGGTGTCGCAAGACCCGACTGAGATGTCGGAATCGTCAGATAGCGGTATATCCATCCTTAGGAGTGGGGTTTAAAGGGATGGGTAGCAGAATCTCCGTCGCGTAAGCTGCGTTCTGCGATTGCCCACACGCTTGCCCAGCGCGGCAATTATGGGCAAATTCTCTCTTTCTCGTGGAGATCTATGTCCAGTAATAAACGTTCATTGGCTACTAAGATGATGATATTGTTAAGACAGAACAACGTCTGACGGGTCAGCCAGTTGTATTTATATTCCTTTATTAATTGTACCAAATATCACTAAACTTTAAATTGTACCAAACTTAATATTATTTGTACCATACAAAACCTCGATCAGTAATGCGGCGGAGACACGAGGCGAAAATGTATCCGGCGCGGCGGTAATCCTGCAACACTCGCAAATATTAAAATGTTTGAGCGAACGTAATAAACTGGTGTAAGACCGCACGAGAGGATACGGAATAAGTACCGGGCGGCGTGTGGTGTAAGTGACGAGCGTTGAGCGACCGTTTAGTTTGTACTTCACGGCTTTCACGACATGGAACCGTAAAATTAGTCTACCAATTCAATAAACTGGCGATGACAAAATTTGCGTATCATATACATCGGAAATCGAATCATATCACTCGATAAGTTAACGTCATGTGATACCAGCCAAGTAGAATAGTACCTTACTCTGTACTAGGGGTCGTAAGAGGCGATTAAGTTACCAGATAGTGCTTGTCTAATGTCGGTAACATAAGTTTGTCGGCTTAAGCGACTTATCACGAAATTAGGTGAATGTATGAGATGTTGTAGGAATTATATTAATTATGTTTATGTCATTAAGTCCTAGGAAAGGCTAAATTAGTATTAACCATTTTAAAAGATAAGTTAGAGGCACTATAGGTCTTAAGTTATATACACTTCAACCATGTAACTGTCTTCATACATGACTGTTTGTTGCCTTATATAAAAAAGAAAATAACATTTCTTCTATACAGTGGATTTATTGAATGGGTACACAGGAAAATTGTTGACACTGTTGTGGTTATATTGTATATTTTCAATAATTAGAATGTTATTGACTCTATAATAAAAATAAATACTTTCATTGTACACCAATCATACAAATATATAAAAAAAACCGTAATCAAAAAGTGCAATACTATCAAAATGGACGACCTTATCGCAAATAGCGATTTCATCCAGTCAAACTTTAGATGGTAAGAGTGATTAAAAGAGGTAGTATATAAGATAGATTAAAAGAAAAATATATTAGATATATATCATATAAATAGAGTTTAGATAAAAAAAATATTTAGATGTAACCATAATGATAGAAATTGATCCTTCACCAACTATTTAAACACAGGCAGGGACTGTGTGCATATGATATTAAGCGGAAGTGCATTCCACAAATGAACAGTCTGGGCCTTAAAGTCCCTTCCACTCGAGCACAGTTAGCCCACCTAAGAGCGAGAGAGACAGAGCGAGAGAGATAGGCATACACACCGGTTCATGTCTTGCGCTTCTATTACGCTTAGGCGCCTGCATATTCACATTAAAATTATTTTACCACTCAAAGTCGTTGTCACGTAAAACTTTCGCCCGTATACCGACTTTACAGGCAACCAATGTTTTAAGTTAAAGGTTCTATGATGACCTGAGAGATTTCTCGTGGCTGTCACCTAGGAAGACGAAACGATTTTATGAAGGGTAGGAAGGGTCGAACAGAATCTTATGTAATAAAGACATGATGTGAGCATGCATGCGAAGTCGAAAGGGAAGTCATTTGAGCTTAATCCGAAATTCGGACACGTGATTAAACACTATATATATATTATAGTACAGTTTCTATATTTTCTCATAGAGTTCAAGGGCTAATAATGAATAATTAAAAATAATTGTTATGCCTATTATTTATTGCAGACGCTATATTTAGTAGCGTGTACAAAACGACGTCTGTGACGGGCATCATGATATGACTTTTCATTCACATACATTTTAGTACGGTGACGTCATAGTTCATATTTGCATCCTTTATCTATTCCTATCTTTATCTATCCAAGATTCGATAAATATCTGACTAACCCTCGTCGCTCATCGCCTGTGACTCGCACAACGAAATTCCGCCCTCAAGGTGTTTCTCTTCGCCACGAAATTTGCTTTGATAATTTCTACTGAGTAAACACGGATCGTACATTTAACGTATCGCTAAAAAGGTTTCACTCTCTGCACTCTTATTATTTTACCTTTGTTTGTGTTTATAACCTGCTTTGAGTTGGTAGCATCGTTTCTCTTTGTGCTGTAATATATACTCTCGTTACTGCTTAGTTGCAAAATAATGGCTTACATACGTGTGGTAGCGGAGTTCTATTTTGGATGGACATACTGACATAAGTCGCTTCTGAAACCTTAGTACGACTTAGGTCCCGGTACAACGGGAGGTAACTCACTAATTCTCTTCGCTGGTGACACACAGTTAAATGTTTGGACTATAATTTAAGACGCAGTCCCAGGTCACATATAATAAAACCACTTTATTATATTAAGCGAATGACCTTACGTACGTCACGCCTGTGTCCCGTCGGGGGTAGACAGAGACTATCGATCTCTACTTGCTACGATCTTGGCGTACCTTTCTCGCTTCCCTTACTCGCATTAGTCGTTTCATATACGCTCGTTAATTCTTGGTACTTCTGACCTGGCCCTTCTTTAAAATATGTTCACCTAGGCCGTTCAATATATTTGTTCAGTCATTTTACTTTTATCTATCATTTCAACTTCCTTTCTCTATTGTTGTCATAGCATCATATTTTACACCACATTGATCTCCCATCACACTATTCTTTAATCTATCTCTCGAACTCCCACCATACATACTTCGAAGTGCTCAAATTTCAACAGCAGTTATTCTATTCGCGTGCTTCTTCTGCCATACCCAACATTCACTACCATATGCCAGTGTTGGAACTAACTACATATATAACAATAAATATAATGAACCTATAATAGCACTATAATCAATTTCCGAACTTCATTGTGTCGATACAAATAACATTTGGACTGTGGAGTTGTTTGCAATCAATTTACATTTAAATTACCAATGCCCGCATGACGAGTGCTGGGAAGCCGAAAACAATTGGGAATTGGTTTGTACACTACTTATTCAACCTTATATTCTATAAGAATATACTCGTCCATATTTTATTTCTTGTCCAAAAAATGTTTCGCAACAATATCAAGTTGGTTGGCACAGATACAGCTTGGCGTAGAAGAGGCTAAGTAACTTCATCGTCCAATGCTGGTCGTAGGTCTTCTCGAGAGATTTCCAATAGGACCGGTAGTGTGCGGTCCGCATCCAGCGACATCTTTCAGTTCTAGTCAGATCGCATGTCCTTTTGAGTGGATGCTACGCAGCGTCTGTTGGTACGTGGTCTCCATTTCAACTTAATAATCTGCTGAATGTAACTTGTCAAACAACATGTCAACAAATGTCGTTATCAGTAACTACCGTTCTTAATCGATTACGGAATGGGAAAATGAGCATTTTTTACACCACAGCAAATTTTTCTACTTAAATTAGATAATAAGACCCTTAGAGAAAACGTGTGAACTTAACGTGTACCTTCATCATTATCATTATAACAACCTATAGATATTTACTGCTGGAAATCAAGACAACAACTCCACGAAACCGATATAATTTTCGTCTTTTAACTTTGAGGCCCACGCGTTTGGAACTACTGAGGCAGTCAAATCATTCTGACAAGTTCCTCCATCGATTCTACCATGACTATATTTTCGTCGGAAAACCGTAGGTGGATGATGTACTTGCCATTTCCATATGCTAGAAGTTACTTATCATTTGGTAAATAAATTACTCATGTGACAAGTGTTTGAAAACAGTTAATAATCGGTTAATTTACTTCATTTTTTACCACAAAATTTTAGTTCGACTACACATCACATGAAAATCACTTCACACCAACCTTGTGATTTAAATATATAATGTCACAAAACCCAGTAATTTCAATGTATCTCTTACCCTTTAAACCGAAACTATGTCGCGTTTTGGTGGAAGAAATAGGTGAGAATGAGGCACTAAGGCAGACGATCTTTGAGATTTGAGATTTCTCTTTTTTGGACACCCGTTTCCATTATTGGAATATAATGAAGTAGACCTCTTACATTGTTGTCTGCATTGGTACCTCTCACTTATTTCCACCGCCACATAGCTGTGTTCTGGTTTGAAGTATGAGAGATGCAGTGAAATTATAGGGTAAATGTGACATAGTATCTTCAGTTCACAAGGCTGGCGACACGCTAGTGATATCCTTGTACGTTTACCATCAAGCGGATTGTTTGCTTGTTTGCTGACTTTATAATATATTTAAAAAGAAACAACTGATGTTGATGACGGATCTTGAGTAACCCCCAACTCTGCGTCGTGACTTTGCACCACAAACGTGTCCTATTCGAATGTTTATGCTATATTTGTTTATACTCGACGTTGACATATACTTCGAGTTCAAGCTGGAACTTTCCTGCGAAGATTTTTATTTAAGAGTTTTGCTTTAGTAAGGGAATTCTTTATTTCTGTGTTGCATTAGGCGATGTGTTTATTTTTATTAGATTTTCCTCTTCAACTTGATCCTCTTGGAATGCGCTTTACACCGCTTCGGGAACTTGTCTATGTCTATTCTGAGTTTTTAAGTTATCCAACTAAATACCGAATTTAATTAAATCGATTCACCTGCTAAGTTACGGAAGATTAAAAAACGGGTAGAAAAAAAAGGTTTTTTTTATTAAGCTGATCATTGAGCTGAGCTTTTTTTTACACAATATCTCCTAAATCCTCTTACCTGACTCCAAAATAAGTCACTTAAAACACTTGTATCATAGACATCAGACAACATAGGAATCACAAATATAATACTTTCTTAACACCTATATGTACACAGAACAAAAAAACTTTCTTATTATATTTTTTTTTCATGGAAAGGGTATTGAACCCACATGATAAGAACACTGCCAAATGTGCCACTTACTAATTTCTACCGCCAATCAGCAGTGACCGCATTGACGTGTTCCGGTGAAAAGATGGGAATGAGAAAGACGGGAGTGATGCCGTCCATCCCCGTCATGTGGCATTACCGCTACGCTCATTTGAGTGGAAATGCCGCCACCATCCGTTCCGGTACCTCAGTCGTCCCTTAAGACACCTGGAACAGGGGGAGGTACTACTCTACTCTGACCCTCTGCCCACAGCATTAGGTGAAGCTGACTGTAAGGACTCTGTAAGGACTGTATTTTAAGAATCGTTATTAGTGCAGCAAAATTTCCAGTAACAAGCAGCAGTATATACTTACAACGCCAACATCCAAACAAAATATACTTCACACTTACGTTTGCAATTTCCATGTTTGTTTATGAGGGAACTTGGTATCGGTGGCTGGCATGCGAACGCTTGCCAAGTCCCGCCCGCCGCTCCCTGGCGAATATGCCAAGCTTAATGCCAAGTTTTGTTTACTTCCCGAGCTGTTATTAATAACGTTGTGTTGTTCCAGGTATCAGACGGAAGACATGCTGACAAAAGGTTTGTAACTCTACTTCTTTGAATAAGTTGGTAAAACGAATGTATCCAGAATTTTTTCTCTGAAGTAATTTATAAGTACATACATTCAATTTGACTTTGAAGTTTTTGTAAGATTGTTCCTAAGACAATTTTTCTTATCTCTGGTATTTTGGAGTTGCTCTTCTTAGGGATAGGTGCCTTCTTTCGAGAACGAGAGGTAGACAAACGCCGTTACCACTGTTCAGTCTCTACTATTTCTAATGCCCAACTGCATTGTTAGCAATGCTGTGGACGGTTTGTAGGGTGAGAGAGGCAGTGGGTTTTTTGGGTAATGTGTGTAAACATACCATCTTCAAGTCACAAGGTTGGCAACACGCTAGTCTTGTGATAAAACAAGCGTGTATAAGCTGCTGTGACGCTTAATATCAAGCGGACCATTTGCTTGTTTGTCGACTTAGAGGAAACTTGAGTAATTAAAAAAATACATTATTTCTGTCTTCTCCATTCTCTCCATTTCTCCATTGAAATGTATATAATTAGAATCCCTGTTGTCCCAGATAAATACTGGATGCACAACTGCCCAACTAATGCTTAAACTATATACTTGATAATGGTTTTATAATTGCGGCTTTAAGCCGTTAAATCTAGATTTTTTTATGAGCAGCGAACGTGTAATTTTTAGGAAATTAGTAGAAATGATAATGAACTATATTTATTGTTTAATACTTATAGTATTTAAATTTTATCAGCATCTTCATATCACTTGTAGGACTAGTCCATTACTTGATATGGATTTTCAAAAACTGCCAAAATATTACAATTTATATATAATTCTACTGTACGTGTGTGTGTCACTGAGGGGTCACTATCTTCTCTTAAACATCAGGACCGATTTTAATATTATTTTTGCATGCGTTTGGGTGGCGCCCTGGATGTTTTACAAATCAGCCCGGTAGATGGCGCTATATCCGGAATCTAAGTTATTTACCAGGAAAACGTTGATCGTTACCGCTAGTAGTCATTAAAGTTAACGGCCTTCATCCTATGTGGTTCGGTTCCTTGTGGACGCTCTATGCTATTGCGCTTGCCGGTTCTTGGTCTCAATTCTATCAGTTCAACTTGCTAACCGTCTCGTAACTTGATCTTCTTCGAATCTCCTTATTCGACATTGCCTTGCCCAACTCGTTGGTTTTTGAAACAAGTGCCGTCACGTACCGGTGTCGTAAGAAGCGACTAAGCATTGCAGCTCAAATGCACAGGGCGGGGATGGGCAGCAGCTTTCCCGTCGCGAAATCAGTGCTCTGCGATTACCAATACGCTTGCCCAGCGCGGCAATTATGGGCATCATTCCCCCTTTCTTGGGAAGGCCAACCATTGAAAGCCCACTGCTGGACATATCCAGCAGTGGACTTTCAATGGCTGGTATAATAATGATGATGGTTCATTGGTTTATTGGTATGATTAACCAACTCAAAAGTAAATAAGGCCCATAGTGAGTATAATTACTGATATAATAAAGATGAAAGATTTGGTTGTTTGTTTAATACGGTTTAACTCAAAAACTACAAGAGCGATGTTAAAAATTCTTTCACCATTATGGAAAGGTATTTGTATTTTTGTATATTGTTGACAAATAAACTCAGAAATTATAAAAATCTCAACTCAAAAGAAAAAACAGAGTTTTTGCTTTTTAAAAAATATAAAATTGCATTATCAGTAGCGGACATATTACATATAGCCAACATATTGTATTCCTATATTGTTACAGGAAGGTTAATTACGTTAGTGAAACCCAGGAGCGCTAGCACTACATATTTTTGTATCCGAAAATAGAATGGCCATTAAATCCCAATCACGCCAAGCTCGAGCCAACAAATCAAATTTAAGCGATTCCATACAAATTCGCGCAGTGGAAAAGCTATTCGCTATAAAGTAGTACACAGTAAACGCTCTATTCAGCCCACTCTATTCAAGCACCAGATAGAACGAACATACGTTTAACTATTAAAATGCAAAATGTGGACCGCTCAGCTTTTTAACTTGTGCATTCGTTTGATACAGTTTGAAGAGGTATGCCCGCCCGCATTTACGAGACATATATAACGGAAGCTGTTCAAAGGAAATGGTTGAAGATAAACTTTGCCCGTGTTTTGTTTTTTGTCAAAAAACAATCGACGGTTATAATGTTTTTTTGGTCGCCATTCTTTTGACATAATTCAGGCTTTTGTAAAATTTATGAATTGCTTATTTTTGACTGTCTTTTATTTTATTGTCTAAAAACAGTGCACGGTTAATTTTTTTATCGCCTTTCTTTTGTCATTAATTAAGCTTTTGTATAATTTACGCGGTCACTACTTGAAATAAAACTATCCTTTGAACGGCTTTGAATCGTGAATTAACTTCAGTTTTTACATTTTTTTGTATGAGGTTTCCATTCTCCGAGAACCGTTTTCAATATTTACAAAGGATGTTAGGATTTGAAAGTTAAAAATTTTCACATTTTTTATTTATTTTTACTCTACCATGGGAATAACTGGTACAGACCCTCAAAAAATCGCAACAAACGTTCTGATAAGGACTTTTATAAATCTGGCTAGGAATCGAATACCTTTTGGCTTGACTACATACGATGTCAAAGCTGGTTTTGTTGACATTGGGGCCAGAATGTAAGTTTGTTTCATAAATAACAGGCTTGCAGCTTGCCACTCTGTCCATATAGATGTCCGATTTTCCATTGCAGTCCGCGAGATCTTTTCCCGGTTCAAAAGTAGTCTGCGTATTTCCTTAGAACTCAAAAAAAAAATAGTTAAACTGTAAAAGCGTCATACACAACAAACGGTCATACACACATTAAATTAGGTGTCCTCATACAAACGTCGTCTGCATTGGTACCTTATTCGTTCCTAGTGTTCGCATTGCTATATTCTATATCACGCGGTCCGTATGTCCGTTTGTCTACCTGGTATCAGGTTAATAAAAAAAAAACTATCTGATTTACAATATAAATATGACTTTTTTAGTCTTTTTTTACTTGACACTTACACGCTTACTGTTTCGTCACATTTATTATAAATTATAAATGCGCGGTTACAGGAATTTCTTTAAGCTGCTATATGCCATCAGTGCTTTTATATAGCGACAACAAGCAACTAGCAAACCCTACCCGCTGTCAATCCACAACACCGAAAAGAACTAATGCCGAACCTATTTCGCTTTTGAAGGAACCAATAGAAATGTGCTTTTAGCCTAGTCGCATTAAAAAATAACAATTAAGTTCGTATTTCTATTCATAGATGGCGCTATGCCGTTTATGTCAACAATTTGCAACTCAATTTGCAACTCTTAACAACTCAGTAAGTGCAATCAACCTCATTTTAATTTAACTTATAAGCTTTAGCTTGCACGGTGATAAAAAAATGCGTGGGCGTGGATTGCTGCTTAATGAGCAGCTTGACCTCATTTTCCCAGTGACGTTGACTTGACGTCTGAGTAAGTCGGCATTAGATTCGTCACTGAAAGCAAATTAGCGGCAACCCTTGCCGTAAATTGTTCCCCTTGTTGGTTTTATTTCATTGCCTTATATATCGACGCTCATAAATCTAATTTTCGTAAGGGACAATGTGCAGGTTTACAGGAAAAACAAAATGGATAATAAAAACAATGAATTGAAACTGACGACAGACGACTTGGACGATTCTACTGTGCCTCACCTCAAACAATGTTTAACAATTTTTATTAAAATTCTTCTTTTACTTGAAACTAGAAATATATCAATAAAGAAAAGAAATAATTAAATTCAAAAATATCTATATGTCCCTTATGCCGCTTCAATTCCCGACTGTCGATATGTGAAATAATTGTAAAAATTAATCTGTTCTGATGCTTAGGATTTTCAAAGAATAATTAACGGACTCAACATTTGAAGCGGCATGTTCAAAAGCGAGCAACACCTACCCATGTACAAACAGTTAGTCGAAGAATTCCTCAGAACTCCGAACTAGCAACATTTCCATGGAACACGCATCCCACTCTGGCCGTGTAGCCGCGAAGTGCGTTTGTAACTTCGTTAGGCCGTCCTAGAATGTTCGCAAGTTTAAACAAGGGAACCCTTCTAAGGGATTCCGTAGGAAATTATAATTACTTCCGAGACATGAAAGGGAAAAAATGAGGCGCGACCGCTCCGGCCCTCCGTGGATTTATATAGATAATTTATTCTTTGTTGGAAATACTAGTTGATTTACTTTGTGTGAGTTGGGCTGTGACAAAGATTGTGGGAATCAATATTCCCACAATTTTTGTCACAGCCGATCCCTCGAATGAGGGATTTGTCATTGTATAATATAATGACCTCTGTAGTCAAGAGAATACAGTCTTTTAAAATATTTGTATTAGGGATTAAGCCTACGATCTTCGCGTACATTACATGAGGAAGACCTTATAAACTTTATATATATCATGTAGAATATAGCCTCCATGTTTTAATAAAACTAGCTTTTGCCCGCGACTTCGCGTAGAAACTACCACTGTGTAGGGAACTACGCCGATTGTTTTGTCCAAAAAGAAACAAATTATCTAATAGTTATCATGATATTTGCAAAATAGCATCATTATTTCATATAGATCTACTCAAATATCTCTAACATTAGCGTGCACAGGCACGCAAATAATAGAAAAAGCATAATGATGTTTTATATTAGAAAAAAATAATGATACGGCTTATTTATAATATACTAGCTGCGCCCGCGACTTCATCCGCGTGGACTAGTTTTTTTGGGTACCATACCTCTTTACCTCACTTATATAAACTATGAATGTCATGTTTATTTATATGGAATCAATGGCCTGGAAAATAAGTTTCAAGTTTCTAGCTCTAAAAATAGCAATACTTCCATACAACTTTTCATCCCCCCTTTCGACCCCTTACAATCCTTATTTAGAATTAAATAATAGCCTATGTCCTTTTTCAGGGTCTAAAGATTGTCTGTGCCAAATTTAATCAAAATCGATTGAGAGGTTTAAGGGAAAGTGTAACAGACAGACAGAGTTACATTCGCATTTATAATATTAGTAGAGATTAATTATTGCTATAACTCACAATAGACACATATTTACTGGAAATAAATCATCATTTAAGAAAGAAATTATTAAATCATTAACAGCATGAACAGTGAGAACACACACACGCAATTAAAAACATACACAATTACGCACACGCATACATATGAATCACTCTATATTTTGTTTGTTTATCGTATATAGTAAATGCACACACTAATACTTATACGTATTCTTACCATACCTTCTTAGTCATTGCATACATAAATGTTTTTTTTTACATTATTGCACAACAGTATTACACAGGTATTGCCATATGTAACTCCTAAATGTAATATTTGACCAGCTAAGTTAGGTTTACAATGATTTATATGATATTAGTCGTAAGTTTTAAATTAAGTTAGTATCGTAAACTTGTCTATGGTCTCAAAAATAAATTGATATGTTGTATTCTAAAATCACTTCTATAGTAAATGTATGTGTGAATATGTGCATCAGCCATTAGATTTACTTATTAGACCAGTCAACATGCGTACAGATCGCTTGCAATAACCACAGCCTCTCGTATAGACTCTCGTAATATCACAAGGATATCAATAGCGCGTTGCCAACCTTGTGATTCGAAGGTATTATGTCACATTACCAAGTAATTTGACCGCTCTTCAAACGGGAGTACAGCAATGCGAACCGTGCTATTTGGCGGTAGAAAACGGTAAGACTGAAGTACCAATGCAGACGACCTTATAGTCTAATTCATGTTAGATATGGGATGGGGAGGAATTAAAGTGTCGTTTATTATATTAACATTTTAATTATATGCCGTAACGTTGAATAGAAGGTACCTTCCTTTATTTATTTATTTATTTAACTTTACTTACTAACTGGGACTTAATGCCAGTTGGTATTATCTCCCAGTTAACCATTACACGAAACAGAAAAACATACATATTTGTATAAATATACGCAATAAATACATATTGTATGAGCTGACGTAAGAGGCGAGCGAGCTACTCCAACCGACAGATGGCGGTACAAACATTTGTAGTTTAGACAGAGTAGCTTAAATTCAGCAAAATATAGGGCAGCAGCATATGCGTCAGCACCTCGGTGCGTCTGCGCAGCGTAGCAATTATTTACAAAAATAATAATAACTTATTGTTAATGCACAATAAATTATGTCTTGGGCAGCTTCTTGTCCATCAGTGGACTTATAACGGTTGATTTTATGAGGAAAAGTTAACCTATACTGATATGTTTACGTAAATTTTTCTAATTAACTGTTTTTCATTACATTAGCAAAACACTTTCAAACCACGTACATTGCATGTGCGGTAAACATCAGGTACCCTGAACGGTTACTAGTTTGAGCAAAGTGTACTCAAAACTAATCGAGTGGAGCCGCAACAAGCTTTAGATTGCGGTCAACGTTAGTGCGCGGAAAATCAGCAACGGGAAACTGCATCGAATTTTCTTACCCATATTTATATTTCGCCATTCTCTAAAAAGATTGGAGGATGAAGAATGAAAACCACAATTTAAAACAAACTCGATAGATAAGTAATGTAATGACTGCATCCAACTTCTACGTAATCATTGCCGCTGTTTTGTTTATAAGACCAGGTCGATAAACAAGCACACAGTCCGTGTGATAGTAAGCGTGACAGCAGCAGCCTATACACGCTCGTGATAACATCAGGATATCACTAGCACGTTGCCTCACTTTTAACTTGAGGATATTACATTACCCAGTAGTTTCACTGTCTCTCTCACCATTTAAAACCGGAATACAGCAAAGCGAACAGGGCTCTGTATAAGGTCTACCTAATGTTAATATTTATCGCTTTATCCTAAATGAATATCTCAATGCGAAACAATTAAAACTTGATGGATGAGTACCTACTAAAAATGGCTGTATGCAACGCTTTTTTCCTTCTTATTGTCAGCTTTTTCTAAACGAATTCGAGGTGGAACACGCTCTCAATTTGAAATGCAACATTTTCATCGTCCTCATTGTCATCTTTCTCTAAACTAATTCGAGGTGGAACACGCTCTCAATTTAAACAAATTATACTTGATAGATTAGTACTAAAGTGGCTGTATGCAACATTTTCTTTGTCCTCATTGTCAGCTTTCTCTAAAAGAAATCAAGGTGGAAACGCTCTCAATTTGAAATAAATGAAACTCTATAGATTAGTACTAAAAGTGGCTGTATGCAACTTATTCTTTGTCCTCGTTGTCAGCTTTCTCTAAACGAATTTGGGAGAAACACGCAAAAAGAATTCTATAACTTCATACGGTAACAAAAATATGTAACATCACATGCACTGTCATTCTTGAGAACTGTTGCCGCAATGTAACAGAAACATCGAACAAAAACAAATTTTAAAGTTAAACAAAATGTGGTAAAATATTACTTATATTATGAGTAGCGAACACAAATATTAAATATATGATGCCAATGTATTATTCATTTTGCTTATGGTTGTATGGTACAAGAAGATTTATGATTAATTGAGCTGTACGACGTCCACTGCTATAAATAGAGCTTCCAAAAAAAATTGATTTTATGCCTCTAATTGCCACGTTAGGCAAGCGTGGTAGCATTCGTAGTGTAGTTACGATGGGAATAGTATGTTGTCTAGTACGGTATCGTAAGAATTGATACGATACTGATCTGTCAGTATCTCACGCCATCAGATTTTGCCAAATTATCTCAAAATCGGCCCACAGAAAGCGTAACAAACGGACAGACACACTTAGCATTTATAATAATAATATGGAATAGGGCAAAGGCTTTTGCGATGGTAAAGGCTTATTTAATTGATGTAAAGTCGGGACGAATACCACGTATTATTTATACAAAAAAACCTGTGTTACAATAAAAAAAATCAATAAATAAGTAAATAATAGTGAGAAATGTTCATAAAGTCATAAACTTGGCCAGCCAGCATTGCCTAAGGGATATTTTATGAGTGTTCCAAATATGAAAGGCCTAATGATTTAAAAAAAATATAATATAACCCGCGTTTTAAAGCCGTTCAAACAGTAGTTTTATTTTTAAACGCGTAAATGTTTGATATTATGATAGGTGAAAATAGCCTAAATAGTCTAAACCAGTTCCATTATTGTCCTTGTTCTGATAGACTTAGGTACAAAGCAATCAGTGTAACGCCCATGTAACCTCTTTTCTGGTGACCTTTATTTTATGGGTTTCAAATGCCGACAGCCGTGCCCCCGATATTGTCCCATAAATTTTACAAAGAATCCCGTGACATTTACTGCCTTCCTATACAAATACGATGGGTTGGCATTATTGGAAAAACAGAGTGTGACAGAGGTCGACTTATTTAGTTGAATATTCTTGTCCTTTTCTTCATTAATAAGTGGTTTCAAATATATTTTTTTACTAAGGTTTATCTTAATTTTATATTTCCTGGTATTTACGTGTTTACTACTTATAATAAACCTACACTTTTAATGACTTTAAAATGCGGTTAACATCTTTTTTCAACCTTGAGAACGCTTGCAGCAAGGTATTTAATATAAAACGTCGTATAAAAAATGTAAAAAGTAAAATAAACAGCGTTGTATTTATTTTAACATATCATCATCTATATCAGCCATTGGAGTCTACTGCTAGACATAGGCCTCCCCGAATGGGGAGGGGAATTTTGCCCATAATTGCCGCCCTGGGCATGTTGGCAATCACAAAACGCAACTTCCACGAAGGGGGCGACGCTGCTGCTTATCTCCGCCCTGTGCATTTGAGCTACACTGTTCCGGATGGATATACCGCCATCTGTCGGTTCTGGTAACTTAGTCGCCTCTTGCGATACCTAGCACAGAGGGTGGTACTATTCTACTCTGCTATTTATAAGTTTTGTATCACAGAGTTTGATGAATAAAAAGGAAGCAAGAATATAATTTTTGCTTCCTTTTTATAAGAGAAAGAAGGATAGTTTTTATCTCAATTTAAAATTGTAATATTTTTTACATGGTGAACATATAAGTTTACTTAAAACAGGACAACGGTGATCAGTCTAGCAACGATACAAATAACAACATAAAACTTTTATTATTGGCTTTAAAATGTAGCTACATTAAGATTCTAATCAAATCAAACCAAAATAATAATTTTTATTCAAGTAGGCCAATGGGCCTACTTGAATAACAACTTTAAGAACAACGACTTTCGAATCGTAAAAAATAATAAATGAAACAATGTAAATTCAAAAATATTGAGTACTATATTGTATAATATACTTCATAATACTGATGACCCTGATGACCCCACGGGATTATAAGAGCCATCTAACGTATAAACCGTTCCCGAGATTTTTGTAATATACTGGGAACGGTCGCCGTTGAAACTGTAGCTCTGCTACGAGTAATACACTCTACAGCAGTCTCATAGAACCTTCGTTTTATGCGTATTACGGTTTCCTTTTTTTTAATAGAAAACACAATTTTATCCTCCTTTAATTTCCAAAGGTACATAAATTAGACAAGGCTTTCTCTCAACGAAATTAAATTAACCCAAGATAGGTATAACCTCATTAAAAAACCTACAGGTCCTTCTTTCACTGGAACACAAGAATACTCCTAATTAAGACTAAATCCGTTAATGAGCTGTAACCGACTAAATGTGATAAGCTCACAAAATTAAATTATGGCTGGGAAATATGAACGTATTTTTATAAGCTTAAGAGTTATTTTTGTGTAACGAAATATATTGTTACTGTGTATTTTTTTCCAGCCCATTTATTTGGCTTAATTGCGTAGGGGAAGTATACAATGCGACAGTGCTGAACCTTGCACAGTGGGCGAGACGTGACTCTTGTACTAAACAAAATTGCTCATTATATAATAAATGTTTCTCGCTCTTATTTTTTGAGGTTTTGCTATATGTGTGTAATTAAAAACATGAGACCAGTAAAAATTAAATACAATGGGAAAGGTGTAACATTTGTGTCATTGTTTTAATTAACGACCCGCACTGACTTCGTACAGATGAAAATTTTATGCTGAGGCTGCCGACTGATTTTAGTGACATCTTCAATTTTTATATCATCATCATCATTACAGCCATTGGAAGTCCCTTGCTGGACATAGGCCTCCCTAAGAAAGGGGGAATTTTGGCCATAATTGCCGCGATGGGTAAGTGTGTTGGCAATCGCCGAAACGAACTGCTCATCCCCAACCCCTGCATTTGAGGTCCACTGTTTCGGATGGAAATACTGCCATCTTTTAGTTCTGGTATCTTAGTCGCCTCTCACGACACCTGGTACAGAGGTAGGTACTATATAATTCACTAACTTCCACCAGCTTTAACGTTATTTCTATCCGAAAGTTGCCGGTATGAAATTGCATTAAGTGATAAGGCCGCCTCTTGTACCTACTATTCCATGTTTTTGTGATGTTCTTGTGTTGTTGTTACATTTACGTAGTAGTTTTACCGCCTCTCTCACTCAAACGTGAACCTCTTACCTGAATAGAAATCTTATAAAGGTCGTCTGCATTGATACCTCACTTTTACCTATATCTACCGCCAAATAGCAGTGTTCGCATTGCTGTGTTCCAATTTGAAGGGTGGAAGAGGCAGTGAATTTACTGAGTAAATGTGATATTGTATCTTCGGTTCACGGGGTTGGCGACGCGCTGGTTGTGTCTTTGTGATGACATGAGTATGCAAGCGGACCGTATGCTTGTTTGCTGACCTCGTAACATGGAGGTATCTATGCAACGACCTTTGTGTGGACCTAGAAGTCACCCCTTCCTTCTTTTATCTCTCTTCTTCGATAATTAATGATCTCTTAAATCCCAAAGTCTTACAATGTCATACAACCCAATATATGATTTTATTCTTTTTCCAAAGTTTGTCATATTAGTGATATATTTTATACCAACATGAGAGTTTTATGTTTAGGGGTAAAATCATCCGTTTTCATTGATAGCTTTTGTGAGATTTAAGAAGCGTATGAAAAAACGATCTCGCCAACATCTTTGAGTATATATACGAATTAAAATGAAAAAGGTTGGCTATTTGTAAATCAAGTGAATTGTTAATGCTAGTCCTGCACTGCCCCAAAGACGTTGAGTAACAAGAAACAAACAATATAGGTAATAAAACGTGTAATAAAAAGGTGTAAAAGTGGAATCATTTCCATTTTTATGCTTTGTACTTAACTCGCGAATTTTCTTCGTGTAACAAAGAAAAATATTAGAGGTAAGATTGTAACGAAGGTTTTTACGGTGTTCTGTAAAAATACATTTATTCTCGATCCGTAATATATTACGGATTCATACATACACACTTCTTATAAGAATATAGCCTATGTGTATGTATGAATGTACGGCAAAGGTCGTGGGTTCGATCTCCACCCAGGACAAATATTTGTTGCACAACTTGGAACAGGCGCCGCAGTATAAATATATAGTTTTGATTATAAGCTATATATGTAAAATAAAAGTCTCAATAAAAGTAAACATGCAGTAAATAAACACGACATAAAATCAATGTTGACATAAACTATTACACAGTTATTAGCATTTGAGCCGTGAGGTACCGTCAGGGAAGAATAGTACCTCCACTGTACCAAGTGTCGTAAGAGGTGACTAAAGTACCAGAATCGACAGATGGCGGTATATCTAAACAGTGCAGCTCATATGCACAGGGCGAAAATGAGAGCTATGCTAAAATCCCTCTTCTATAATATTAATATAAAAAAAAAGATTCAAGTGGTAACCAGTTCTATTTTTTACCAATTGCTTCGACATTCAGGGGTGATTGTTACGACCACTGATTGGCACAGATATCTCTCCAATTATGAAGAGAGAGGAGAGTTTCTTCGTATTGTATTTCAGGTGTGCTGTTTTGACTGGATATACCGCCATCTGTCGGTTTCATTACCAAACGCCTCTTACGACAACTTTCAGAGATTGGTGCTATTCTATTTGACCGGTGCAATAACGTCAACTGTTGGATATAGGCCTCATCAAAAAAGGGGAACTTTGCCCACAATTGTTCCACTGGGCAAGCGTGCAGTCAAGCAAAGCATTGCTTCGGGGCAAGAATGCTGCTGCCCAACCCGCTCGCCGTGTTGCATTTGAGCTACACTGCTTCCAGTAGATATACCGCCATCTGTAGTTTCCGGGAGAGGGACACCTAGTCCAGGGGTAGGTGCTATTCTACTCTGCCGGTAACACGACAATGCAAGTTATTAAATAAATGATTGTCATTTGAATAAGACGCTTGAATTTTAATTATTTATTTGTATAAATGCAAATTTAAGTGGGTTTTGTCGTACGCAGTGGAACTGCGACCCCACACTGCGAAGACTGTAAGAGCAATATTCAATTTACTCTGCGAATATAACGGCATAACTCAGTAATCAACGGCGAGATGGAACCGACGGCCGAGGCCTATTCCGTAAATGGTCTTTTAATTATTCCACCGGCTAGAGTGTCCGCCATTCTTTCGTGAAATTCATTAAATATCTCGAGTCTTAGACCCCACTAATTGGTAGTGCCAACGCCAAGTGCCCGAGAGGTCTGTCATCGCGCCTCTCACCCTAAAGCAATTAGTGAATATTAAGCGAAATAATGTCCTGCCACGTATAATTTAAGTTTGCTTTTTCATTGTATAGGCAGTGTTCTTAGAGGTGCCTTTAAACGCACGTGATCGTTGAAAGGAGTCAAATTTTACATAAATGAATTTCCCTTTTATGTGATTACTCAGCCATGTCCATTTACTTCAAAGTGAGCGGATTCGCTGAGCTCCGAGGATTATGAGGTAATACAATTTTGTGAGGGAAGTTTAAACTTAACTCTTTCGATTAATATTCGTTTCTTCACTGTTAATACTGTTGGAAACTAGCCAACGTGAACCAAACTAACCTTTTGCGAATTACTGTAGTTAACTTGTTAAATAATTATAATGATATACACTGAATCATCCCCTCCCCCATATCATTCCTTCCACTTACCTAAAACCTTGTATTTCATTAGCTAAGCCCTCAAATTCAATGCAACTTTACAAGCTTAGAGTTAAGAAGATGAGAATGAAAATAATAATAGCAATAATAGCATATATTAAAGGAGCGTAATATAAATAAGTACCTATGTAGGAAATGCCATAGTAATCCTAGAACAATACAACACATCACAGGCTCATCGAACACCTATAAAAAATTACTACACTCATAAGAATAATCAGTTATATAATACACCAAAAACTTACCAGTAAATACAAACTTATTAAAGATTTTAAGACACCTTGTTACAAGTATTCGCCGAATCCGGTTTTGGAAAACTTTAACTGCTCCATCATAACTGGTCACACCATCCACAACGATAGGCCTGATATCACACTAGTCGATGAGCACAACAAGCGTGCTTTTATGATACATATATAACTAACGAATTCTAATAATATTCAATCATAGAAGAAAATAGAACATACACAGACTTGCAGGACGATATCAA
This sequence comes from Heortia vitessoides, assembly GCA_020976665.1. Lineage (NCBI taxonomy): Eukaryota > Metazoa > Arthropoda > Insecta > Lepidoptera > Crambidae > Heortia > Heortia vitessoides. The sequence continues at coordinate 18,706,069 of JACJUM010000202.1, forward strand.
AAGAGTTTTCAACCGTGTATGCGTACTACCAACAGAGATTTGTGCAACAGGTCTTATACCAAAAAAACTTCACAATAGCCTTAGCACACTCAATCTATCAAAATACACATACATACCACTCCACCGAGGTAAGGGAATCGATAGATGGCGGTATAATCATCCAAAACAGCGCAACTTAAATACCTACCTATAATACAACTTAAAAAGGGTGGGGAAGCTTGCCCAGCGTGGCAATCATGGGCAGAATTCCATCCATCTTGGGGAGGCCTATCAGTAAATGGCTGATATGATACTACTTCAAAAAGCAGCAATCTTAAATACATGTCGGATAGTGAAAAATTTTCTTCAGATACTTACCAACCAGATTCATTATAAATACACTTGGTGCATACCAGTGTATTTTTAGTACATTGGTATCCAGGGCAACCTGATAAATTCAATTAAAAAAACACATAATAATAATAATACACTTTGTTGTACATTTTAAATTTACAGAGAATGATATTTTTACCAGGCAACATTTGCATGGAAAATGTGTGGAATATATATATAACTAACTACATGAGGTGTACCAATATAAAAAAGCATATAAATACTTAAAATGTTTTCTGTTACTTGGAAAATATAAGTATATCTACTAAAATAAAAAGTATTGACAAAAAATTCATAATCTATTACAATTCTGGTTTCAGAAAGACCTCGGGTTTTTATGTGAATAATATTCAGCGATCGGTCACAATTCATAAGTTTTTTTTATTAGACCTGGTCGACAAACACACTCGCGGTCATTACAGTCTATAGCATTGTATTGCCCATCTAGTAACTTGAAGATATTATGTCACAATATCATGTATTTTCACTGCCTCTCACCCTTCAAACCGGAACACAGCAAGGCGAATTCTTCAATTCGATCTAGGCGGTAGAATTAGGTGAGAATGATGATATGTGATAATGGAGACGACCTTCGTATGAAGGCCACATCATGTACATTTTATATATATTTTTCAAATTTGGTTATAAACAAATGTATTAATAAAACCGATGCAGTTATTACAAGTGTTAATTTTTATTAAAAAGTTTATCACATTTTATTTTGAGAAAATATAAATCAGGTTGCATTCACAAAGTGATTTCACGGTGCACGCCCTTGGTAGTTACGACTTGAGAACAGCCACTGGGCTTGAAAATCTGCGAAGCACAAAATGGGCTTCACTCCTCCAGCACTTTATTCTTTTATCCATTAAAGTATTAATTTTAAATTAATATCGTCTACTCATATTCCTCTCTGGAATGCACACAGTCAACGCAGTTAAATATTTTATACCTCCTCTCCTTATTATCTTAAATATCGTTTCGTCTTCTTAAGTGACAGCTACAAGAGATTTCTTAGGTCATCAGAGCGTCTAACACTTAGAATGCCTGTGCATTCTACAATATTTTACAGTAAATCTTTTACAGTTTATAATTTCCGTTTGTGGAATTCGCTCCCTTTAACAATTCGATGCGCGCGGTATTTGCCGATATTTAAAACATAGTGAAGGAGTATTGTCTATCGCTGTAATGACTTCGATTCTAGAATCTAGCATTCTTACTGGTCAATACTGTACTTATTTTAAGTATATATAGTTTCCTTTTTTAAAAGTTTGTATCATGAATGTACGTTATATATATATATATATATATATATATATATATATATATATATATAT